>CM032446.1:221684156-221709156 GCA_019049505.1 Pachyrhynchus sulphureomaculatus
AAACCGGAACTAGGAAGTCTCCAATTACTACTATATAATATTAATGGCTGCTAATAAAATAGCACATACTACTTAACAAATCTATCCTCACCTTGTCTAAAATCAGATATCCTTTACGTCACTGTTAATGTGAACTTTGTAAGAAAGTAGGTGACATTAAAAACGAATACATTTAAAAATGAGGACTTCATCTTCAAAAATGACAAAAAATATGTCTTTTCGCCATTAACATTTCGGAAGCGATAAGAAAAATCGTAGAGTCAGAGAGGGTAAAAGTTAGAAGCATGTTTAACGCATCGTAGATCATTTTTTAACAGCCACTTTATAAGTATTTGTCGTGTTCGATTTATCGTCGTTTTGCGGGTTAAAAACGTCGTCTTTTGTATGTCATTATTGAGTCATTTTAAAGTGGTTTTAGGACAATTTTTTAGTTCCATATTTTTGGTGCCAAGAAAATGTTGAAATATTTGTAAAAATGGTTATTTATTGGCATACATCAGCGAAAATCAGATAGACGAGGATATTTCCAGTTATCGAGTTGTTTTATTCATAAAAAACTAAAAAAACAGCCTCGCAACTCATAATTTTTTATGAATCGAACTTACATAAGGCGTTTCTAGATTGGAATAATAAGTTCGAGAACATAAAAGTATTTTTAAGTTATTAAAAATTGCAGCCCTAAAAAAAATAATAATATAATAATGGACAGGAATAAGTGATTTTCGGTCTCTCCAAAATAATAATACTAAGAGCTTTATTACCCATCAGTTTCCCATTTATAGGGTAAATATTTAGACGTTTACATATTCAATGACAGGCTGTAGTAATTGCTTCTTAGTACAACAGTATATGTCACAAACATTACAAATATGATTAAAATTAGTACACATTACATGAATAGGTGAATTCAATAACAAATTAGTATTAGGTCTGTTACATCTAAAAAACATGTTTAATCGTGAGTGTATCCGTGGCACATTGATGTTAATGCGAGACAGTATAATCCTGCAATCAATCATATTGTGCAATACTCTATATAGGAATAAGATTGTGGCACAAACTCTCCTGATTTCCAGGCTAAGAATGTTTGTCTGTTCACACAAATAATCGCTGCTGATTCCCCGTTCAGGATACATTCCATTAACCTTAAACAACAGAAATTTCAGAAATCTCCTCTGCACTTTTTCAAGTGAAACTCTATGCACCTCGTACATTGGACTGCAGACAAAACCTTCAGTGATGCAATATTAGTGAAACCCTTACAATTCCTATTGATGAACCCGTAAGATTTCATTGCTTCAGAAACTTTCAATACTATATGCTGAGCAAATGTTAGTTTTGCATCAAAAACAACTCCCAAATCCTTAGCTGTGCTACACCTACTTGAATTATGGTCTTGAATTCTATATTAAAACTCTATTGACGCTACTCTTCTAGTATATGTTAGAACTTTGCATTTTTGAGCATTTAGATGTAGTTTGTTGTCACAACACCAAGAATGTACGAAATTCAACTGGCTCTGTAGATAGGAACAATCCTCAGTTTTTTCTATTGGAATAAACATTTTTAGATCATCAGCATAAATTAGTCTGTTACATTTTAAATCCTCGCAAAGGTCATTTACGAACATAATGAAGAGCAAGGGTCCCAAATTTGAACCTTGTGGAACGCCTGAGGTAGTCACAAATCTTTCTGATTTGAATCCGTTGTAGGCTACAAACTGAGTTCGATTAAATAAGTAAGAACTTATAAGAGTCCTCGTATCATCAGTGAAACCAAAGAAAGACAACTTATTGATGCGGCTTTAAACAGACTCATCTGATGAGAGAAGTTTTGTGCAGATGCCTACGCAGGAATCTGCACGGCACCTCAAGATAGAAATTCTTTCAGGTCTTTGTTAAGGGGTTACATTACCTTGGCGCTCGGAAAAATAGGTATAAAAATAAAAATGTATAAAACAATTTTGAAATAATAACGAATAAAAAAAATTAAAAAATGATGGGGATATGTGCCATTAAATAGGACCCTCTTTTGAAATCATATACTTATTTTCTCTATCAGGCATCGTCTGAAAAATAAAAAATATTTTGTTTTTTCTTGTTGAAAAAGGTAGTAGCTAAGATGTAGCATAGAAAAAAATCTTTTAAATTTTTTTTGTAGAAATGACAGCTGTTTGAAAAAAAAAACTATCGAAATTTTGAGTGTATAAAATTTATAACTTACGAACGTGGCACCCAATCAAAAAAATCCTATGCTACGTCTTAGATACGAGGCTGGTTTGAAAAGTCCGTGCAAAGTCCGAGAGATAGCACCACCGGCGCGTATTGAGGTCATGTTTATTTAGTAGCATCTCTTGAATGAACGCACACCAAGTTTCAGCCATATTGGTCTATTTCTTTGTGTTCAAGGAAGTCGAGTGATTTTCAAGAAATGGACGAAAAAGAATTTCGTGTGGTGATTAAACATTACTTTATGAAAGGCAAAACGCCTCAGGAGACTAAAGAGAAGCTTCATAAACATTATGGTGACTCTGCACCTTCGATTAGAACAGTTTATAAGTGGTTTCAAAATTTTCGGACTGGGCATATGGGCACGCTGAACGTTATGGACGGCCTGTGGAGGTTACGACTCCAGAAATCATTGGTCAAATCCATGATATGGTGATGGATGACAGAAGAGTTAAGGTGCGTGAGATTGCTAGTGCTGTGGGCATCTCGACTGAACGGGTACATAATATTTTGCATAAACATTTGGACATGAGAAAGCTATCCGCAAGATGGGTGCCGCGATTGCTCACGCTTGACCAAAAACGGAATCGTGTGAAGTGTTGCAAGGATGGTTTGCAGCTGTTCCAGAAGAATTCGGAGGACTTTAAGCGTCGTTTCGTCACTGTGGATGAAACATGGATACATTACTATACTCCTGAGACCAAACAACAATCTAAACAATGGTAGATATTTTGCAGACCTGGACAAATCCTATTATTCGGAAGGGATCAACAAACTAGAACATCGTTGGACCAAGTGTATAAGCCTAAAAGGAGACTATGTGGAAAAATAAAAAAGGTTTACCCCAAACATATAAGTAGTTTTTATTTTTGCACGGACTTTTCAAACCAGCCTCGTAATATTATAAAGAATATGTGTTTTAAATTTTAACAAAATCGGTTAAGTAGAACTTAAGATATCTTGTACATCAGTTTAAAAAAATTAGTTTCGAAAAAAAGGCAAAAGAAAAAACAGTACGGCGTCAGCGTCTTTAAACCAAATATTTTTTTAAATTACCCTCAATCTGCGATTCTAGGACCGTACATGAGGTCTTCCATTGTTGTCGCTATGTTCTCCGACGCCTTCTGAGCAGCTCTTTTCTCTCAATCTCAACAAATTTTGTGTCACTGTAATGCACTTTTGGAGCCATAGTGTATCCTTCTAAACAGCGTCCTAACAAATCGGTATCAATTAATCTATCGGAATTAGTATTATAAAGGAGTGATTAAAAGAACAATACCCTTTGTCAAGGCTTTGACCGCTCGTATCGGTCCGATCGCTACCTGAGTTTCGGGCCGACTCTCCGCCGCGCTCACTTCTAATTGCTCGGAAATAATTTGAATTTTTAAATGGTTAAACGTTTAAAATATTCTTAAAAGTATAAACAATTTATCTAGCCAACAAAACACTACTCAGTATATATCACCACTACACCAAACACTTTATTTTTGCACTCGACGCGCGTTTCGCTAACCATGTTAGCTTCATCAGGAGCGATGATTGACTAAAGCTAAACTACAAATCTACCCTATTTATTCAAGCCTAAACCTTGAATTACTCAAGCGGAACTAATGACATAGGCAAGGCCCTCAGTTCCGGTGAAGTAACCAGTAGAGGGGACTATAAGGAATAGGCCCTCTGTCTTTATTTAAACTACTTTTACATTTTATGATTTCCATACTTTCGTATGCGTTCAACAATCTCCTATCAGATACATTTTTTATTAACCTTAGATTATCTAATGTTACAGTATGATCAGCTTCAAGGACATGTTCGGCAATGCTAGACTTTTCTGTTCTATTGTATCTTAAGTGTGCTAAATGTTCTTTAAATCGTGTTTTAATTGACCTTTTAGTTTGCCCAACATACTTTTTGTCACAATCATTACAACTAATTTCATAAATTCCACTTTTCTCACAATTAGGAATCTTATCTTCGGGATTTCCTAAGATATTCCTCAGATTGTCTGATGACTTATAGACTAAGGTGAGGCCTACCTTATTAAATACCTTATTGAGTCCCTTGCTATATTTCGGATTATATGGTATGGAGATATATTTGGTATTATTTTCTTCGCGTGTAAAAAAGGTGGAATTCTGAATATTAAACCTAAATTTATATCTATTTATTAGCTTATTTACTAAGTCATCGTCGTAACCATTAACTCTAGTTATATTTCTAATACGATTCCTTTCTTTATTGAAGTTTACTCTGTTCAGAGGGAAAGTGACCAAACGATGAACTAAAAAATGTAATGAGGCTAATTTATGTTGTTCTCAAAGAAATGAATCATTAGGAATATATCTATCTGTACTGTGTCCTTCCTATAGATATCAAATTCTAATCTATTATTATTTTTAATAATTAAAATATCTAGAAAAGGCAATTGTCCTTTGTTCTCAACTTACGAAGTTTTTAATTATGAAATTAGTTGTAATGATTGTGACAAAAAGTATGTTGGGCAAACTAAAAGGTCAATTAAAACACGATTTAAAGAACATTTAGCACACTTAAGATACAATAGAACAGAAAAGTCTAGCATTGCCGAACATGCCCTTGAAGCTGATCATACTGTAACATTAGATAATCTAAGGTTAATAAAAAATGTATCTGATAGGAGATTGTTGAACGCATACAAAAGTATGGAAATCATAAAATGTAAAAGTAGTTTAAATAAAGACAGAGGGCCTATTCCTTATAGTCCCCTCTACTGGTTACTTGACCGGAACTGAGGGCCTTGCCTATGTCATTAGTTCCGCTTGAGTAATTCAAGGTTTAGGCTAAGTATAAATAGGGTAGATTTGTAGTTTAGCTTTAGTCAATCATCGTTCCTGATGAAGCTAACATGGTTAGCGAAACGCGCGTCGAGTGCAAAAATAAAGTGTTTGGTGTAGTGGTGATATATACTGAGTAGTATCATTGTGCCAAAGATTCCACATTCCCAACTTAGTAGCCAAAAAAAATAACTCGATTTTTTTGAAAATTTCAAAATGGTGACTGCTTGCTATCTACGGATATTTGCATGAGTAGCCAATGTTCGAGCGTTCAAAGTGAATGAAAAAATAAGCGTACTGTCATGTGCAAAGCTGTAGATTGGATTTTTGTTTCTTTCCAGCAGGTCGTTAATGTAAATGAATAAGAGAGTAGGAGACAGTATGGCAGTCGACTGCCACTCGTAAGAAACGCTCCCAAAGTAAACACGGAAGCCATAAACAGAACTTTTCATACATAGCATAAGAGCGTAGCTTAGCTAATAATCCGTCATACCAAACACGGTCAAATGCCTTAAATATATTAAGTGCAACTGCTCGAGATTCTCCAAAATATTCAATTGCATTGTTCTAAACATGCGTTACATAGGTTAGATCTCCTGTTAATCTACGGTTCTGAAAGCCATATTGATGCTCACTAAAAATATTGAATCTTTCTAGATATTTCAGTAGATTTTGATGGATAGCCTTGTCCATAACTTTTCATATTATTGAAAGCAGTGCGACTGGTCCGTTGTTCTTTGGCAAGGTCTTCTTGCTTTTTTTGAGTATCGGCTGAAGTGTAGCACATTTCCAGCAGGAATGTAGGATAGGTGGAAAAGCCAAGAAGTGATAAGTCTTGAAAATATAACTTCTACAAAATTCAGTGACATTTTGATAACAATATTTCTTTTGAATGATAATGTTCGAATCATGTTTCGTTAAAGCAAATTAACTGCTAATGTTTATTATATCGTTTCTGTTTGCAGCGTGTTAAATTTATTATAATCGTAAATTTTCAATTCTTCTACTTTAAAATAACATGAAATTCTTTAAGTATGAGACAGTATTGGTCGTACTACACACGGTGCACTTGTATCGCCATCAGCGAAACAACTTTAACCTCTGTTGCAGCCATCTTTAGTAATAATTTACCTTTTGATTTATTTATCACCTACTAAACATCAAAACTCTTAATTAGGAATTGTATTTGGTAGTCACCACATTCAAACCCGACCGTTCTCTCGCAAATGTGATTACTTTTCAGAAATGCTTATATTTATACATAGTGATGGGTTGTCAATAACACACTTAGGTAGACAATCGTGGTTTTTTCTTTAAAATTTTATTGCTCACTAAATTTTAAATTTTGTTAAAATAATGATTACTTGAAATAAACAAATGAATTGCATATTGTTATAATTTATACCTGATAAAAAACCGTTTAGTTGAGTAAAAACATTAAAATTTCTAGTTTAATCAAAATGATCATCATTACTGAAGAAACTGAAATTAAACAAGGAGTCGGACAAGGTTGTGTGTAAGACACCTTACAATCTCTGCTCAGAGGAAATCATCAGAAGAATTCTGTCAGAAGAATCAAGAGGACTAAAAATCAATATTGTTCACATCTATAATCTATATCTATAATATATATATATATATATATATATATATATATATATATATATATATATATATATATATATATATAGTATATATATATATATATATATATATATATATATATAAAACGCAACGTCTCGCTGTCTGTCTGTCGGTCCGTTAGTGCGCTTATCACTCGAGAACCACTTATCCGATTTACGTGCTTTTTTTTAAAAAAATACATATGTTCTCTGGCCAGGTTATAGGATATATTTTATTACGTTAGGTAACATAAGGAATAAGCAGTGACGATAATAGTGACTCAAGCCGGAAAGAGTTTGCCGCTAGTTCGTTCTCTTGCAATACACTTCCTAAACCATTAAATATGAAACAATACCATGTAGCAAATAATATCTATAATATATATAAAATGCAACGTCTCTCTGTCTGTCTGTCTGTCTGTCTGTCTGTCTGTCTGTCTGTCTGTCCGTTAGTGCGCGTATCACTGAAGAACCACTTATCCGATTTACGTACTTTTTTTTTTAAACATACATATGTTCTCTGGCCAGGTTATAGGCTATATTTTATTATGATAGGTAGCATAAGGAATGAGCAGTGACGTAAAATAGTGAATGACGTCGGAAATAAGTTTGCCGCTAGCGCGTGCCTTTGCAATACACAGCCTAAACCATTAGATATGGAACAATATTATGTAGCAAAGAATATCTGTAATGTATAATCTATAATATATATAAAATGCAATGTCTCTCTGTCTGTCCATTAGTGCGTTTATCACGCGGGAACCACTTATCCGATTTACCTGTCTTTTTTTTAAATTCATACATATATTCTTGGCCAGGTTTATATAATATATATATCTATAAAAATGCAATGTTTGTCTGTCTGTCTGTTAATGCGCTTATCCCTCGAGAACCACTTATCCGATTTACGTGATTTTTTAAATTCATTCATATGTTCTCTGACCAGGTTATAGGTATATATTTTATTACATCTATAATATATAAAATGCAACGTATCTGTCTGTCTGTCTGTCCGTTAGTGCGCTTATCACTGGAGAACCACTTATCCGATTTTCGTACTTTTTTTTTTTAAAACATACATATGTTCTCCGGCCAGGTTATAGGCTATATTTTATTACGATAGGTAGCATCAGGAATGAGCAGTGACAATAATAGTAAATGAAGTCGGAGAAGGTTTGCCGCTAGCGCGTTCTCTTGCAATACACAGTCCAAACCATTAAATATGGAACACTATTATGTAGCAGAGAATATCTATAATATATATAAAATGCAATGTCTCTCTGTCCTTCTGTCTGTCTGTCTGTCTGTCTGTCCGTCCGTTAGTGTGCTTATTCCTGGAGAACCACTTATCCGATTTACGTGCTTTTTTTTTAAACATACGTATGTTCTCTGGCCAGGTTACAGGATACATTTTATTAGGTGACATAAGGAATAAGCAGTGACGATAATAGTGAATCAAGTCGGAGAAAAGTTTGCCGCTAGCGCGTTCTCTTGCAATACCCTTCCTAAAGCATTAAATATGGAACAATATCATGTAACAAAGAATACAATATATATAAAATGCAACGTCTCTCTGTCTGTCTGTCTGTCCGTTAGTGCGCTTATCACTCGAGAACCACTTATCCGATTTACGTGTTTTATTAATTTATACATATGTTCTATATAATTCGATATAAGCCTAGATAATGGGAGATAAGGTGAGATAATGGGAGATAAGGAGAAATAATGGGAGATAAGTCGAGATAAGCCTCGATAATGGGAGATAAGGTGAGATAATGGGAGATAAGTATAAATAATGGGAGATAAGGAGAGATAATGGGAGATAAGCAGAGATAAGTCTAGATAATGGGAGTTATGGTGAGATAATGGGAGATAAGGAGAAATAATGGGAGATTCTTAACTTACTATTTATCAAACAAACTCTATAATATATATATATACATATATATATATATATATATATATATATATATATATATATATATATATATATATATATATATATATATATGTATATATATATATATATATATATATATATATATATATATATATATATATATATATATATATATGTATTATATATATATATATATATATATATATATATATATATATATATATATATATATATATATATATATATATATATATATATATATATATATATATATATATGTAGATATATATATATATATATATATATATATATATATATATATATATAACGCAACGTTTCTCTGTCTGTCTGTTCGTTAGTGCGTAACATAAGGAATAAGCAGTGACGATAATAGAGAATCAAGTCCACGCGAACGAAGCCGTGGGCACGGCTAGTCAATAATATAAGATACGATAAGATTTACCTCCATTAAAGAATATGGACTTCTCACTAACCGTACAAAAGACGAAATGTGTAACAGTGGGCATATCTATGTAAACTACCATCCTACAGAAAAAGTTAACCATCTAAGCGCAATTATAAACATAAATAGAGATTGCTCCAAGTGAATAAGAATTGAGATAGCACAGACACGAACAACTTTTGCGAAGATGATCGAATATTCTGTAGCGTTGATATCAGTCTAGAACTGAAGATAAAGAATGTTAGAAATATGTTATAACCTCTTAGTGTTATTCTTCGGGATGGGCAAGAAGTTGAATTTTCGAATACTCGAGATATTTAAGCTAGGGTTGTACCACAGAAGTGTTACTGTTATTCGTTTTGGCAGTGGTGCATCTACATAGTTAACTAACAACGAGTGTAGCATAAAAAGAAATGTTAAAATTCAAGACCAGGGTTTGGTCGAATTGCAGAAAGACAATGCAACTCATCACAATATACATCAGCAAAAATCTACTACCATCTTTTTTAAAAATCGACAAATCAAATTGCATGAATTTTCTTCCGTTATGGTACAATAATTATTCTTTTATATTTTGACTTTTCTATATTTTTAATTTTAAAATGAACAGAGGTGAGATTTTATGTCAGAGCTGCACTTCGTACGAAGGGATGTGTTCCAGGGATCTATACTGGGACCCTCTTCTATATATTCTGTCCATCAATGAACTATCCTCGCTAGTTAGGGATTATGTGGTATCGTATTCGGATTATATATCCAGTATAATGGATCAAGGTATGGAAACTGACATAGCCCAGTATCTTGAGAATTTACGGGACACCTTATGGTTTTCAATAAGTAACTTATTGGTTTTTTTTCTTTTACCGTCTACTAGTTATCGGCTTGCTTGCTTGAACGACTGTATTTATAGATAATTAATTAAGATTATTACAAACAATTGCAAAATGTTTTCAGTTTTTAGTATAATGTATGTTATTGTTTCACCGTGTAGTTAGTTGTAAGTGATGCAGACCGACACATAAACTACAAAATATGACCAACATAACCATTTTGACAAGTACTTTTAATTTGTTTTGCACGGTCAATTATATTTTAACACTCGAACCGGTGTTTTTTTACCCAGAGTGCAACAAAATTAAATTGTTTTTTTTTAGTCATTAACTAGTTTGGTTGAGAATAGTTGGTCAGTACAGTAACGGCTTTAGGTAGAACAAAGCCCAACTGACAATTAGAAATATTATTAGTGAATATCAAATTGAATTTGAGTATAAATATTGATAAGTTATTTATAGAGTACGACTCCTGCAAATTCAACTTATAGCATCAATTCTACATACTTATGGTTAAAATTAGTTGTTTTAACCAAAATCAGGTTAATAGTTTATTGATTTTTTTTTCTGTAATCGAATTAAAATTTCTGATGTGATATTTATTTTAGGGAGTAACATGATTTTTTATATTTTACGGCCCTGAGAAGTCGGAAAATAACGTGTAACATAATATATGCGGAGTTACTTCCTCTTCAATATTCAAATGTTTATCTACCAGGTGTACAAGTATGAAATGCGGATTTCAGAGAACAGATGGTGCACCAATGCAGTTTGTGCTATAAAGATTTGACACTGCGCCATTTTGTTGTGTCATCAACAAGTGTCAGACGCTCACGAGTGATAAATTGGACAAGTGTGTCCATAGTGTTGTGTTCAATATGTCGAAATTTATACCGAACAAAGAGCATTCGCGGTCGCAATAATTTTTTGTTTTCATTTGAAGAAAACTGCTGTTGAATCATACCGCTTACTTCGAGAAGCTTATGGTGAACATGCGCCATCGCAAGATACGTGTGAACGATGGTTTCGGCGTTTCAAAAGTGATGACTTCGTTGTTGCAGACAAGGAACGTGGAAAACTGACAAAAAAATACGAAGATGTAGAATTGAAAGCATTGTTGGACGAAGATGATTCGCCAAAACAAAAACAACTCGCCGAGCAATTGGGCGTTAGTCAACAAGCCGTTTCCAATCTGCTACGAGAGATGGGAAAGATTCAGAAGACCGGTAGATGGGTACCACATGAGTTGAACGTCAGGCAAATGGAAAAGCGCAAAAACACTTGTGACATTTTGTTCGCTCGGTACAAAAGGAAGTCGTTTTTGCATCGTATAGTTACAGGGGATGAAAAGGGGATTTATTTTGAGAGTCCCAAGCGTAAAAAATCATGGGTAGACCCAGGCGCACCATCCACATCGACCACAAGACGATGTTCTGTGACTGGTGGGACCAAAGGGGCGTGGTCTATTATGAACTGTTAAAACCTGGGGAAACGGTTAATACTAAACGTTACCAACAACAATTGACCGATTTGAAACGTTTGCTGCTTGAAAAAAGGCCAGAATACCGAAAGAGGAAACATAAAATCATTTTTCTTCATGACAATGCTCCATCACATACGGCAAAACCAGTTCGCGGCACGTTGGAAGCACTCAGCTGAGAAGTTCTACCCCACGCGGTTTACTCACCAAACTTGGCTCCTTCCGATTATCATGTTTTTTTAGAAAAAAAATCTACATTTCATACTTGTACACCTGGTATAAATACGAGGGTAAATCAAATATAAACCGGAATTCTACTCTCAATTCTCGTGAGGTAATCCAATCGCCCCGTCTCCCATTAATAGTTAAGTACGGGTGTCAGGAATGCTAGAGACCACTCGATCGACTCTCTCGATTTTATTGTCAGTAGCGCCATGTCAGAACAGGAAGTACCCGTGTCAATTGAGCAACGCATTATCATTAAGCTTGTTACGCTAGAAAACGTAAAACCTTGTAAAATTTTGCAAAGACTGACGAGACAGTTCGGCAAAAAGGCACTTTCAAAAACTCAAGTCTATGACTGACTCAAGGAACTTTCCTATAGACGGAAAACGGTGGAAAATCTGAGTCCTTCTCGCCGACCTCGGACCAGCATTACGGATTCGAACATTAAGGCAGTTCGCGAGCTTATGGATGGTGATAGGCGCCTGACAATTTCTAAAATCGCTTTAGAAGTTGGGATGTCGTCAAATTAGACTCGCTTATTGACAAAAAAGGCGAAATAAGGCCATTCGGAGTGTGGAAATATTTCGCGACAAAGCTCGGTTCCACACAGCTACAGAAATTGGAATAAATACACTGGAAACCCTTGGAACACCCGCCCTACAGCCTGGATTTGTGGCTTCGCTACTTTTATTTATTTGGCTCTTTGAAAGAAGCGTTCGGAGGCAAGCATCTCGAAATTGACGAAGGCGTAGAATCGTTCGTGCGCTATTAGCTCCTGCCGCGACCTGCTTCATTTTACTGTATGAAAAAACTTCCTTTTCAGTGGGAAAAATATGTTTTGAACAAGGATATGTATTTTTTAATTTTTCTTTTATTGTAATTTTTTTTAATTAGAATTCCGGTATATATTTGATTTATCGTCGTATTTATGGTTATAGCTTCCTGAGCTTTCTCGTTTTTAATCTGTAACCATGCCTGTCTTCAGTGTTGCCCGATTCCGTTTGGCTTTTTAGATTATAGGCCATCTGGCTTTTTAGTCTGTATCTCTTTCTCCTTTCCATGGAAGCTCAACTAATTTTTCGCTTGGGCATTCTCTACACATGACCAAACCGGCACAGTTGATTTCGCTAAATGTCCTGAAGATAGAGTCATACAGACTCTTTCAAAATAGTTTTTGATGGAGCGCATCTAACAGAACTGATTTTTTCGTGCCTTGTATTTCTGTGCGGCCGTTTTGTGTGTTCTTTGCATGTTTGTATTTTTTTCTTTCGTTTAGTTTATGTTCTTGTGCTGCAGATATATATTTTGCATATTTAAACTTTATCCGTATTTCCCGTATTATTTTATGAGACGATCTGTTGTGAATTCGAGCTTTTCATTATTTTGGGCAATTACTGTTTTATTGACAAAATGGAAAGTAGATAATTTCTTGTCAAGTTGACTCTACTCACTAGTAGAATTGATTTATTTCGTTTTCTGGTGCATCACAGCCTAATTGTACCCTTAGATACTTAATTTTTTTTTTTTTTTTTTTATGGGTCTAGCACACGTGCTGCAGGGAAGTCCCTAAAGCGCTCCAGGAGCGGCACGAGTGCGGAAAAAGCGATTCACGTTGTTCTTGAATCGCTGTAAATTGTACTCGGTGGGAAACACAGCGCTGGGCAAATTATTCCAAAGGGATGACGTTCTCCATATAAAAGATTGCTTGAAAAGCGTTGTGCGCGGAGTAACAAGCTGAACCTCATACGGATGCGAAGCACCAGCGCGACGTGTATTTCTAACATGCACCGCTTTGGGAGGAATTAAGCGGGCTACATCCTTCGAACACTTTCCATGAAAATACTTGTAGAACAGACTCAAGTCGCCAACCGTTCTTCGATGTTCCAGCGAATCAAGGCCGCCGGTCAATTCCGGGTCCCCAATCAGACGGACCGCTCTTCTCTGAACAGAATTCAACAAATGCAGTGTATGTTTGGGAGCGGAGCCCCAAACAGCAGTATTCCATAGTTGGTCGAATTTGGGCTTTATAAAGAATTAACAGTTGCTGTGGGGTGTAAAGCTTTCTGGTTCTAAATAATATTCCCAACTTTTGAGAAGCTCTTCTTGCTATGCCTGCAACATGTTCATGCCAAGACATATTTGCTCCCAAACTAACGCCCAACAAATTGAGCGACGATGCTAGGGGAATGGAGTGCCCCGACATAACTATGTCGGGTTCAGCAAGGTTAACTTTTTTAGAAAAAACTGCCGCTTGGGTTTTTGTAGCGTTAAATTCCACTTGGTTACTGTCACCCCAAGATAGAATTTCTTCCAGGTCTTTGTTAAGTTGAACGACCTCCTGCTGTCTGCGGATATTCGCCTGAGCAGCCGATGTCCGAGCGTTCAAGGTGAATGAAGAGACAAGCGTACTGTCATCTGCAAAGCTATAGATTGGATTCCCGGTCTTTTCCAGCAGATCGTTAATGTAAATGAGAAAGAGAGTAGGAGACAGTATGGAGCCCTGGGGCACACCGGCGTTGATAGTGAGGGTGTTAGAAAGAAATCCGTCGACCGCCACTCGTAAAGAACGCTCTCTGAGGAAACATGAGAGCCACAAACAGAACCTTTCAGACATACCATAAGAGCGTAACTTAGCCAACAGTCCATCGTGCCAAACACGGTCGAATGCCTTGGATATGTCAAGAGCAACCGCTCGAGATTCTCCAAGGTGTTCAATTGCGTTGTTCCAAACATGTGTTACATAAGTCAGAAGATCTCCTGTTGATCTATGTTTACGAAAACCATATTGGTGATCGCTAATAATATTGAATCGTTCAAGATATTTTAGAAGATGCTCATTGATAACCTTTTCCATGACTTTCGATATTATTGAAAGCAGTGCAACTGGTCGGTAGTTATTTGGCAAGGTCTTCTTACCTTTTTTAGGTATCGGCTGAACCGTGGCACATTTCTAGCAGGACGGAAATATTCCCTTTCTGTAGGATAGGTTAAAAAGTCTACAGAAAACTATTTGACTTTCTTCTGACGACTTCCCAGTTTATTCGTGTTTTTTAGCTTTTGGTTTATTATATTGGATACTACCTTGGTGGCACTTTCATCTTTTAACACTTTAGTAAATATATGTATGAATTTGTCATTTGTTTCTTACCATTTTCCTTATTGTTAATAGTGTAGCTATTAAGTAATGATATTTTATTTTCCCGCAAGGGTTTCCTGTTTCATTAACTAAATACAGAATGTTTATTATTTTCCTTCTGATTAAGCATTGCCTCGATCTCTAACCTGTTGGGTTCGGTAGTATCTCTTCCTGGATGGGATGCTTTCTCTACAACTCTAGCGTTCCATCTGCTTTTTCTGTAGCAGTTTATGAATGTGTCGTCAATGCCCATAAAAAAGGACTCCGGACATTCTTAATCCGGCTCTGGAGTCGCAAAAACAAGATTGATTAGCGGCACAAGGAATTGCTCTTGTTAAAATTCTTTCACATGTATGAGTAATATCTAGAACATACTGTACTATTAATATTAGTCAGTTTTTGCGCGTAAATGGCTATTTCACACCATAAAACAAATTCCTCAAGGCCAAATGTGATGTTATCTATTAAGCGATATTTTTTACGTAACTAGGGGGCAGGTACTAATTTAAATATGTACAAATATTTGCATTAATTTTTTTTTTACATAAGAATCCCTTACTTTTCTTATGGAAAAGTGGTTTCGGTCAAATTGGCTGAATTTTTGATATGTTGTAATTCTTAGCTTTCGAAACAAAAGTGTTCATGGCATAACCTACAAAAATGGGCAAATTTCGAGTTATTTTCAACTTAACTATTAGTGAAGTTCATTTTTTTAAACCATTTTGATAATTCTGATAATTATTAAAGGCACAAAAAAAAAGTTGAGCCTTATTCACTAACCATCATATCTATAGGTATTTTTTTGGCGCTAAAACCAAATTCGAGGTCTAAATTAACTTATTTCGTCATCATTTTCACCCTTCCTTGAAGAACATGTACACCCAGCTAGAATTGAGTTTAAAAAACAATAAATTAAAGTGTTTAAAAAAGTAGACTTCGATATCGGTATATGTAGACTTTTTTTTGTTTCTTCTTCTTGTTCTTTATATTAGGCATTCCTGCCTGTTTTTCTTTAATGTATCGGCGCTACAGATCGTCGTTGTATCTTTTTCGTGGGCGTCCGTTTCGGTCCACCGGTGATTTATCTCGAGCTATTTTCACCAATCGTCGTTCGGACATTCTATTTATGTGTTGGTTTCATTCTAGTTTGGTATTTGGCAAAAATAGTAAAAATAAGTATGAAATGAGCTTAAATTAGTCTAGTTGGGCCTCGTTGAAATGAGTTTGAACTCGTTGGATTTTACTATAATATGCTATATGAGATGAAAGCGAGTTAAATAAAACACAAGTAATATTTGTCAAGAATAGTAAAAAATAAGTATGAAATGAGCCCAAATTAGTCTAAAAAACGAGTTTGGAGGAAATAGTTTGAACTCGTTGAATTGTATCTTAGTAAAATTTTAAAATGTTAGAATGAGATGAGCCTAGCCTAGCCTAGCCTAGTTTGGACTCGTTGGATTTTGTTATCTATAATATATATAAAATGCAACGTCTCTCTGTCTGTCCGTTAGTGACCTTATCACTGGAGAACCACTTATCCGATTTACGTACTTTCTTTTTTAAAACATACTTATGTTCTCTGGCCAGGTTATAGGCTATATTTTATTACGATAGGTAGCATAAGGAATGAGCAGTGACAATAATAGTAAGTGAAGTCGGAAAAAAGTTTGTTGCTAGCGCGTTCCCTTGCAATATACAGCCTAAACCATTAAATATGGAACAATATTATGTATATGTAGCAGAGAATATCTTAAATCTATAATCTATAATATATATAAAATGCAATGTCTCTCTGTCTGTCTGTCTGTCCATTAGTGCGTTTATCACGCGAGAACCACTTATTCAATTTATGTGTCTTTTTTAAATTCATACATATATTCTTTGGCCAGGTTATATAATAATAATAATAATAATAATCTATATCTATAATATATATAAAATGCAGCGTCTCTCTGTCTGTCTGTCTGTCCGTTAGTGCGCTTATCATTGGAGAACCACTTATCTGATTTACGTGCTTTTTTTTTAAAACATTCATATGTTCTCTGGCCAGGTTATCTATATATAATATATATAAAATGCAACGTCTCTCTGTCTGTCTGTCTGTCTGTCTGTCCGTTAGTGCGTTACGTACTTTTTTTTTAAAACATACATATGTTCTCTGGCCAGGTTATAGGATATATTTTATTGCGTTAGGTAACATAAAGAATAAGCAGGGACGATAATAGTGAATCAAGTCGGAAGAAAGGCTACCGTTAGCGTGTTCTCTTACAATATACTGCCTAAACCATTAAATATGGAACAATATCATGTTGCAAAGAATACAATATATATATAAAATGCAACGTCTCTCTGTCTGTCTGTCCGTTAGTGCGCTTATCACTTGAGAACCACTTATTCGATTTACGTGTTTTTATAAATTTATACATATGATATGTTCTATATAATTCGATATAAGCCTAGATAATGGGAGATAAGGTGAGATAATGGGAGATAAGTATAAATAATGGGAGATAAGCAGAGATAAGTCTAGGTAATGTAAGTTATGGTGAGATAATGGGAGATAAGGAGAAATAATGGGAGATGAGCAGAGATAAGCCTAGATAATGGAAATTATGTAGAGATAATGGGAGATAAGGAGAAATAATGAGAGATAAGCAGAGATAAGTCTAAGTAATGGGAGTTATGGTGAGATATTGGGAGATAAGGAGAAATAATGGGAGATAAGGAAAAATATTGCGAGATAAGTCGAGATAAGCCTAGATAATGGGAGATAAGGTGAGATAATTGGGGATAAGTATAAATAATGGGAGATAAGGAGAAATAATGGGAAATAAGCAGAGATAAGTCTAGGTAATGGGAGTTATGGTGAGATAATGGGAGATAAGGAGAAATAATGGGAGATAAGGAAAAAAATGGGAGATAAGGAGAAATATTGCGAGATAAGTCGAGATAAACCTAGATAATGGGAGATAAGGTGAGATAATGGGAGATGTTCTTGTACGGCAGATATATCTGATCTTTTGCATATTTAAACTTTATCCGTATTTCCCGTATTATTTTATGATACGATCTGTTGTGAATTCGAGCTTTTCATTATTTTGGGCAATTACTGTTTTATTGACAAAATGGAAAGTAGATAATTTCTTGTCAATTTGACCCTACTCACTAGTAGAATTGATTTATTTCGTTTTCTGGTGCATCACAGCCTAATTGTACCCTTAGATACTTAAATTGACTTTCTTCTGACGACTTCCCAGTTTATTCGTGTTTTTTAGCTTTTGGTTTATTATATTGGATACTACCTTGGTGGCACTTTCATCTTTTAACACTTTAGTAAATATACAGTAATACCCCGCTTTACGCGAGGGATACGTTCCGAAAAAAATCGCGTTAACTGAAATTCGCGTATATCGAGGTTTATGATTAAACATAGTCAAAATTTAATACAAAAAAATACAAATCATTTTAATCAATCACTTTAATTCTAAGAACACTTTATGCAATACATACTCTTATTTTTTACGGAAAAATACATCTATTGTCTTTTGGGTAACGTTTTGTTTACGTTCTTGTAAAATACGTTCATAACACCCAACACTGTTTTTAATTGTTTGACACACGGTCAAGACACGGTCATCATTATTGTCTATACTCTGCAATATGTCCAAACCTGAATAAATTTTTGAAAGTGCATTTTGTATTTCCCCTGAAGATAAAACTTTCTCTTCTACTTGTTCTTCCTCATCGTAGATAGGATTATTCTGTAACTCGATCAGATCTTCATTGCTAATAGGATCGTCGTGCGTTGCTACAAGTTCTACGAGATCTTCTACCGTGACATCTTCAAGTTCAGACCCCTCAATCATTGCAGCAATGTCTTCAAGCACTTGTCTCTGCATCTGGACAATTCTTCTAGGTGCTTCCACTACATCTGGCCAAAGATTACGCCACACCCCATTCATACAACTCATTTTAACTTCCTTCCAAGCCTCTTCTATGTTGTGAATAGACTTCATAATGTTGTATGACTTCCACCACTCTCGCATAGACTGTCTTCCTTCCCCGTCAGTTTCATGAATTAGTTGGCTAAAAGTGCGGCGATGGTAATAAGCTTTGAAGTTTGCTATTGCTCCCTGGTCCATAGGTTGTAATATTGACGTAGTGTTTGGTGGAAGGAACTTTACGTACACTTTTAAGTCTCTGGGCGTATCAAGTGAGGTTGGATGTCCTGGGGCATTGTCTAAGAGTAATATAACTTTAGGTTCAAGCCCATTTCTGTCACAGTATGATTTGACTGATGGGCAAAAACTATTAGAATACCATTCTTGAAAAATTTCCCGTGTAACCCACGCCTTTCTGTTTGATCGCCACACAACTGGTAGACTTGTCTTGTCTGTGCCTCGCATTGCACGGGGTGTTTCTGAATGGTACACTAGTAAAGGTTTCAGTTTGAAATCACCAGTGGCATTACCACCCAGCAGAAGTGTTAGTCGATCTTTCGCAGCTTTGAAACCACTGGCTTGACGTTCTTCCTTAGAAATGAATGTTCGAGATGGCATTTTTTTCCAGTAAAGTGCGGTCTCATCAACATTGAAGATGAGACAAGCAGGAATTTTCTCTCGTCTAACGAAGTCTTGAAACTTGTCTGGAAACTCAGCTGCAGCTTGAATGTCCGCGCTGGCCGCCTCGCCTGTTATGTGGATATTGTGAAGATTAGAACGCTGCTTGAACCGATGGAACCAGCCTCTGCTGGCAGCAAAAGTCGGAGTGGCACTCCCTTCTCCTTCTTTTGTTTTCAGCATCTCATACAAAGATTTTGCTTTTGTGCATATGAGATCTTGACTTAGTGGTGTGTTCTTCTTATTCAAATCTTCGATCCAGACTGAGAGTAATTTCTCCATTCTTTCTAAGATAGATGATCTCGAACGAGAAAGTTTTGTTGCACTTATAGGTGTTGAACCTTCGCTGGAGATTTTAATTTTTTCCCGATTTTTATAAATCGTTCTCACAGTCGATTCTGAGAGTCCAAAATCTCTCCCAACAATTGTTGCTTTGCCTCCATTTTCCATTCTTCTTAACACTTTCATCTTCAATTCCAAAGTGACGCTTTTACGCTCTTTTTTCTTTACAGGCGGCATTTTTAACGTAGGGTTAAATTATGTATGTATGTATCTCCAATAAATATTAAAACAAAACTGCCAGCCGACCGAACTAACATTACGGAACAAATGAACACACGAAACGAACGAGGAAATCCCCATAGAACAAAGTCGAAGGACAGGGAATTCCCAATTCTTCAAAGAGAATATTCAGAGAAAGCGGGGATCCCCCCCCGCGACCATAGAGAAGTTAATGACTACATGAGCGCGAAATTTGAAATTCGCGTTATAGTGATACCGCGCGTAACGGGGTCGCGCTAAGCGGGGTATTACTGTATGTATGAATTTGTCATTTGTTTCTTACCATTTTCCTTATTGTTAATAGTGTAGCTATTAAGTAATGATATTTTATTTTCCCGCAAGTGTTGATTGATTGGAGATAAACCTAGATAATGGGAGATAAGGTGAGATAATGGGAGATAAGGAGAAATAATGAGAGATGAGCAGAGATAAGCTTAGATAATGGAAATTATGTAGAGATAATGGGAGATAAGGAGAAATAATAGGAGATAAGGGGAAATAAGGGCAGATATTTTATTACGTTAGGTAACATAAGAAATGAGCAGTGGCGATAGTAGTGAATCAAGACCACGCGAGCGGAGCCGCGGGCACAGCTAGTATGCTATAAGATGATGAGAGAGGAGAATAAAACACAAGTATGAGCAGAGATTTAAAACAATATATTAATAATTCTAAAATAGTACAGAATGTTTTACGAAATTATATAAGTTAAGTAAGTTAAAAGAATAAAATCATACAAGTTTACAATATTTACTTGAATGTAACTTGTTGGTTTCTATAAGAGATGATGAGAGAGAATAAAATACAAGTATGAACAGAGATTTAAGAAAATATATTAATAATTCTAAAATAGTACAAAATGTTACTACATAAATTTATATTGTTAAAATAATTCATTCAAGTCATCTGTTTCCTTGTCTTTCGTTGGCTTCTCGTTCGAGTCCTTTTCTTTCTTTACTGGAAAAATAAGAAGAAGGTGAATATTTTGAACCATCTTTTGTTTTAAATAGATCCTTAATTTCATTATACAGATCTGTTTCTCCTTTACATTTGGGACATTTTATTCGTACAACAACTGGCATTTTTAATGGTAGTTTTTTCGCTTAGACACTTGTTATGTGTTAGGTGGTAACAACTAAAATAAACATACAAGTAGGGGTTAGAGTTAATAAATAAATTTAATAAAAGCATGGGTTGAGATAAATAAAGTATGTGCAAAAAATAATTTTGAGTAGTTTTTGTTTTATTCTACACAGGAACAAAACACTTTCAAAATATTAATAAAATGAATGCAATATTGCATTTTCTTATCTACGTGTTAATGTCCTCTACTTCACATATGTCTTATGTTGTCATTTGTTTCTCTACCCTTCTGTAATTCTTCTTAATGCTTTCATTTCACTTGTTTGTACGCATCTCTGAGTTTTGCGTTGTTCATGTCTTGTTTCTGCTGTGTAGGTCATAACTGGTCGAACTACAGAGTTATATATAGGAAATTTTACTTCTGTTCTCAAGTATTTATTTTTCCAAATAGTGTCATTCAAGCATCCTGCTGTTCTATTGGCTTTTACTATTTGTTCTTTTATTTCTTCTTCTATATTGTTGTTATATAATAATTTAATTCTTAAATATTTGATTGTCATCACCTGCTCTATAATTTGATTATCGATTTCCAGCCTGCACCTAATAGGTTCTTTGAAGATAACTGCTGATTCGGTTTTTTCAGCCGATATTTTCATATTAAATTTCTTTGCTGTTGTATTAAACTGATGTAATAATCTCTGTCATCTTCATTCTCAGCGACTAGGACAGTATCGTCGGCGTAACACAATATTTGTATCTTTTTATTGCCCATTTTATAGCATTTTTTTGTTTTTACCTGTTTAATTATTTCATCTAATATACAATATATAACAGTAGGGGACTCAGTGACTCTCCTTGTCTAATGCCAGTTGTTAGATCTATAGGTTCAATTAACTCCGAATTTACTCTCACTTCTATTTTCTTTCCTTTGTAAATATTCTCAGTTAGTTTTTTATTATATATATAGTGAATATTCTTGTCATAAAGTGTGTGTGCACTACGTCTTGCAACTGTACTCAAATGCTTTTACCAAATCTATAAAGCATAAGAAACGCTGGTCTGTTATACTCAATTGATTTTTTAGTAATTTTGTCTGATTACAAATGCTGCGTCGTTACAGGATCTTCCGCTCTTGAATCCCTTGTTGTTCCTCGGAATGCTGTATAAGTGGAGCTATTTTATTGGTAACAATTTTAGCTAATTTGACCTTTTATTTAATATTTGCCTTGCTAAAGGAAAGGAACTTATTCTCATTTGCGTCCCAATTCGGTCTGTCGGTCTGTTGGCATAAGCTATCGATTTAAAATTTTATTCACTTTTCTTTGATATTTCACATAGGAAAGAAACCTATAGTTTTTGAGTGATATCTATCTCTTCAGGGAAGAAAACAAATAGTGGAACTCCTTGAATATCGTATAGTTTCAATAGTATTATGACAACGCTTCTTGATTTGCAAGAATTGACAAATTTTAAGCACAATTATTTATAATCTAACATATAAGAGTTTAAAGAATGGTAGAGAGTATTGGAAAGGTTACTTTGGATAATATCATATTATACAATCTTTTCACCCTTCTTGGAGGTGAAACGTGAAAATTTTGTCATAGATATATATATATATATATATATATATATATATATATATATATATATATATATATATATATATATATATATACATATGTTATACATATACATATATACATATACATATATACATATACATATATACATATACATATATATATATATATATATATATATATATATATATATATATATATATATATATACGAGGGTGGTTTGAAAAGTCCGTGCAAAGTGCGAGAGATGGCACCACCGGCGCGTATCGAGGTCATGTTTAGTTAGTAGCATCTCTTGAATGAACGCATACCAAGTTTCAGCCATATTGGTCTGTTTCTTTGTGTTTGGCATTCGTGTGAATCAAGGAAGTCGAGTGATTTTCAAGAAATGGACGAAAAAGAATTTCTTGTGGTGATTAAACATTACTTTATGAAAGGCAAAACGCCTCAGGAGACTAAAGAGAAGCTTGATAAACATTATGGTGACTCTGCACCTTCGATTAGAACAGTTTATAAGTGGTTTCCAAATTTTCGGACTGGCCATATGGGCACAAGTGACGCTGAACGTTCTGGACGGCCTGTGGTGGTTACGACTCCAGAAATCATTGATCAAATCCATGATATGGTGATGGATGACAGAAGAGTTAAGGTGCGTGAGATTGTTAGTGCTGTGGGCATCTCGACTGAACGGGTACATAATATTTTGCATAAATATTTGGATATGAGAAAGCTATCCGCAAGATGGGTGCCGCGATTGCTCACGCTTGACCAAAAACGGAATCGTGTGAAGTGTTGCAAGGATGGTTTGCGGCTGTTTCAAAAGAATCCGGAGGACTTTAAGCGTCGTTTCGTCACTGTGGATGAAACATGGATACATTACTATACTCCTGAGACCAAACAACAATCTAAACAATGGGTTACCAACGGGGGAATCTGCACCAAAAAAGGCGAAGACCGTTCCTTCGGCCGGAAAGGTTATGGCGACTGTCTTTTGGGATTCGCAAGGGATAATCCTCAGCGACTATCTGGAAAAGGGTAAAACTATTACAGCTAAATATTATTCATCGTTATTGGACCGTTTGAAAACCGAGCTGCAAGAAAAACGCCCGCGATTGGCCCACAAGAAAGTCCTTTTCCATCACGACAACGCACCAGCACACACCTCAGCAGTTGTGGTCGCAAAATTAATGGAAATAGGATTCCAACTCGTTTCACATCCCCCCTATTCTCCAGACTTGGCTCCCTCGGACTGCTATTTGTTCCCCAATTTGAAGAAATGGCTGGCGGGACAAAGATTTTATTCAAACGAGGAGCTGATTGCAGACACTAATGGATATTTTGCAGGACAAATCCTATTATTCGGAAGAGATCAACAAACTAGAACATCGTTGGACGAAGTGTATAAGCCTAAAAGGAGACTATGTCGAAAAATAAAAAAGGTTTACCCCAAACACATAAGTAGTTTTTATTTTTGCACGGACTTTTCAAACCAGCCTCGTATATATATATATATATATATATATATATATATATATATATATATATATATATATGTATGTATATACAATCTTTTCACCTTTCTTGGAGGTGAAACGTAAAAATTTCGTCGTAGATATATATATATATATATATATATATATATATATATATATATATATATATATATATATATATATATATATAGTCCCTGGCCAAATTATTAGACGCACTGCAAGATTCATATAAAATATTAATTACCGAGTGATATTGTACCGTTTTATTATTTTAAATTGATTTGTTTTTTATTTTTATATTATACCAATCAATTACCTATTTATTTGACATAAATAAAACAGCATTAATTTAGAAAAGCATAAGTTTATTAAGTTTTAAAGAAAAGTGAAATTAATGTTAGTAAAAGTCAATATTTAGTTGAGCCACCTTTAGCCGCTATCAAAGCTTTAATTCTGCGCGGCATGCTATCAATGCAAGATTGTACTGTCTCCTGCATTTGAGGATGATGATTCCACACATGAATAATCTTTTCTAGGAGCTGGGTTTTGTTGGTAATCACATCTTTAGCCACTTCTCTTTTCATCAGCTCCCACACATTTTCAATGGGGCCAATCCAACAGAGGGATATTTTTTTCTGCCAAAAAAGCTTTAACAGACCGAGCAGTGTGGCAGGGAGCTCCATCTTGCATGAAAGTGAATGGTTCCCCATTTGGAAACCATTCTCTGAGCTGCGGAATCACTCGATTTTGTAATACTTCTTTGTACTGATCTTGCCTCATTATTCCTTTGACGACGTACAGACGTCCAGTGCCCTTGCCGCTGATGACTGACCAAATCATCACTTTGGTGGGATGTTTAACCGTCGGGACGACTCAATCAGGATGAAACTTTTCTCCATGACGACGACGCACATACTGAGCTTTATTCTGCAAAATTTCGAATGTGCTTTCGTCACTGAAGCAG
>CM032446.1:221714156-221741917 GCA_019049505.1 Pachyrhynchus sulphureomaculatus
ACTGTTACTTGTAAAAACTTGCATATTCGATATTCAGTACAACGCGCGTCGAGACTTGCAAAGCGCCGCCCGCCCGCTTGCAACGCAACCCGTTCAGACGTGCAAAGGGACGAAATACAACTTGTGTTGTGCTTGCAATCTTGCATGAACTTGTTCGATTCTTCACCAATATAAATACGAATGCCAAGGACAAACGTTACTCATTTGTTTCCTGAATTTTGAAAAGAAAGTGTGAGTGAATCGATGCCAGTGTTTGCCAGTGCTGGAAAAAGTAAGTACCTGCCTGTTTGTTATTCATACTTTTATTTTATATTGTAATATTATATTTGTTATGTTTGCGTGTAGTAGGTACGTAATAAAAATTAAATACTGAACAGGGCCATTATTCGATACTTCTATAAAAGAACAGAAAGCCGAGAAAGATTGAACTTTTAGTAATTTTTATTATAAAATTATTTATTTACCCGACTGTGGTGATTCACTAAAAGAGAGATATATGATTGACCTGCATGTTTGTACATATTTCAGTGCCCTCGTAGTTGCTAATGCTAAATGACTAAAAATATTTTCATGAATTGTACGTGTCTTTATGTACCACTCGTAACGTACATCAAAGTAATAAATAAAACATTAAAATCGCGGAGTTTTGATATCAAAATATTCTTTAAAAGTATTTTCTCTCGAATTTACAGAAATGTTTCAAAATATAATTAATCAAAAAATATTTTATATTGCATTAAAATAGGATCAGCTGTTTTGTGAAAACCTCTATATGGGTCTTAGCAGTTTATTGCTTTTAATAATTAAAATCAGTTTTGCCGCCGGCATTTTGGTTTTTTCATTGCCATAATTAATTAATCCTATTTTATTCTGTTAAAATAGCCATATCCTGTTAAAGTCGCCTTATGATTACTAAACAAACATTTTTTTCTTTACAGGTAGGTAACTGATACGAAACATGGCTGAATCTAAGAAGAAATGTCGACAGTACAGTGTTGATTATTTGAAATTTGTTTTTTTTTCCATCAAAGGCAGACAAACGATTGCCCATATGCCTTTTATGCAACAAAGTTTTGAGCAATGACTCTATGAAACCATCGAAGCTCGAAGATCATCTAAGAAGGTGTAATCCTGATAAAATAGGTAAAGATTTAAAATATTTTCAAACATTGAAGGAAAAAATATGAAAAGAGACCCACCGTGCACAGTATGTTCGCTTCAACGTCTCAAAGTAACGATGATGGCTTGCGGGCATTTTACAATATCTCATTGCTTATAGCGAAATCTGGAAAACCGCACACCATCGGAGAACAGTTAATTTTACTCGCTGTTGAAGAGGTTTTAAAAACTGTTCTGCACAAACCTTCATTTGACGTACTCAAAAGAATTCCTTTAAGTAACAACACTGTATAAAGACGTATTGATGAAATGAGCTCTGATATTGAAAGCTTCTTGTGTAATTATCTGCAAAACAACTCATTTTTCTATTCAACTGGACGAGTCAACTTTACCTGGTAATGAAGCATTATTATTGGTATATGTTCGATTTGTTATGGATGAAGAAATCCATGAAGCGCTGCTATTCGCGAAAACTTTGGAGACGGACACTAAAAACGAATCAATATTTAATGTCCTGCCTAAATTTAATAAAAACAAAGGATGTAATTTCGAGTTTTCTTGGAGAATTGAAATTTATGAAGCAAAATATTAGTCGGCGCGAATTCTCCCAGTTTCCAAACTTGTCACAGGCAGAATGTCTTGATGAGGATATTCAGACACACGTTCAACATTTAAATGCCCTGCATGATGACTTCAAAAATAGATTTGAAGATATTCTGACGATGGAAATACCACCATGGATCATAAATCCATTTGATGAAGTGGCGAATGTGGTATTACAAGAGGAGCTACTCGAGCTTAACACCAATGAGGAGCTGAAGGTGAAATTTAAAAAAAAGGCTATCAAACATTTTGGCTGCAGGCAAAATACCCGAAAAATATCCTGGGCTGTGGGAAATTGCGAGAAAACTTTTGATAGCGTTTCTCTCTTCATACCTTGTCGAAAAAAGTTTTAGTGTCGTTATAAACCTATTAACAAAAAAAAGGAGTAGATTGAACATCACAGAACGGGGAGATTTGCGGTTATTCCTTACAAAACTGAAGCCAAATATTGATAATTTGCTGTCAATCCATCAAGTACATCCCTCCCATTAAAATTATGACTATTTTTTTTTAATTGTTGATTTGCATTTTTAAAATTACGGTACGTTATTAATGTTTAATTGTAATTCTATTAAATCTGTAATCATATTATTTTAATAAATAGAACACAAGAAAATATATGATTTTTATTTTTACCACTCTGAATTTATGGTTGGAACTCGGCCACGACGCAAATTTCCATCGTTAGATCTAATCTTCACATTTTTTGACTAGTTTTGGGAATATGGTAGAAATGTAGCAGCAGGGGGTCCACCGAAACCAGTAAAATTTTGAAAGTGGTCTACGAGAAAAAAAAGTTTGGGAACCTCTGGGTTAAATGGTCATATTTGCATCTCAGTAATCCACAGTAACTCTATGTACATGGAATACTGGGACACCCTATATATATAAAACCCTTATTCTGCTCAACTATGATTAATATCATATCACAAAATATCAAGATTTAATGCTTGAATTTTCTTTGGGGTGGAAACGTCAATTCAGTATTTACTTTAGAACTGTGCGATTACGAGGGAAAATTACTTTACTTTTTAGGGATTTATTGAAATTTGGCGGTCTACTAAAGTACTTTTGATGCTAAGATGATAAATGTTGATGTTAAGTAGGTATAAGTTTGCCCTTAACGTTTATATGATTAAGAATAACTGCAGAACCCTTAATGTACAAGATAGTAGAGGTCTTAATCTATTTTTTTAAATTTTCATTATCTTACTTAAATCGCTAAATGGTTGTATATAAATTTAAACGCAAATTACCTTTATAGTTCATTAAAATAAAAGAATAATAAAAAAGCAATAAGCCCCAGTATAAAATTTTCTAATATAGCCTTATATACCGCAAGTTGAGGAATAAAATATACAGTTGGTAATTAGTTTTCATTAGATTCAACGTCTCCCGTTGTTAGCACGCCATCATTTGTAGTCTGCTCTAATTTTCAAGAGAGAGAGAGGCGTCTTTGAGTTGCCCGGATTATACCGTAAACGATATAATCTTAAAACAGCTGACCGGCCTCGAATAAAAAGTAGTCCAGATCAATAGCGTGATCCTGTATCAAGTAAAATCTGGTTTTTTTATGTGTTCCAAGTGAAAGTAACATTTTTTGGGGGAGGAATCCCTTGGCTGGCAAGTTAATCAAAATTGCTAAAAATTTTTTATTGGTACATGTTAAAATCATATTTTGTCAGTGTTAAACCTAATTTAATTAAATAACAACTTTAAGCATCTAAAATTTCAAAAATATTGCAGAAATATTTCAAATCTAACGCAAAAACATAACATAAGACAATATTTTGTAAAGCTAATATAATAATAATTAAAAAGTATTAGAAATCTAAAGCGACAACATAAGCAAAATATCCATGTATTACTAGTACCTTTTAAGGCTCTATTTATTGATTTTTCTTATTTTTCGTCTAACAGAATTTTTTAGTTTAACTTCAACTTCTTCATCTTTAATATCTCTATATTATTATTCGTTAAATATTTCAAGGTTTGTGCTGAGATCTGCCAAATATAGTGTACTAGGCAGTACACTCAACTGAGGTTATGATGTTATTTATTTTTACGTGAACTCGGTTTCCTGGTCTACTGGGAAAAATTTCATTACAAAACCCAGCTTCTTATGTTTATCCCTATTTTTCCTCTGACAATATTTTAGTGTTCCGTACGGAACACTTATAAGATCACTTCGGTGTCTGTCTGTCTGTATGTCTGTCTGTCACACCCGATTTTCTCCGAAACTATTTTACATAGAAAGTTGAAACTTAGTAATAATATAGGATTTGATGGTCTCATTAGAGCCATGTAGTTTTAAGAGTTAAATTTTGACTTAAGGGGTTAGTTTTGGGGGATGAAATCGGAAGTGAAAAAAAATTTTTTTTACTAGGTCATCGAGTGTGGTGTCAAATGAAAGCTTGTGAAAACACGAGTAAAAAATATATATATAATGTAATACTTGCGCGCACTTTTCTTTGTATTATTTTAAAAAATCGCGAAAAATCGCTGTCCCCCGCCTTATCTCGAAAAGTACTTATCAAAAAATTTTGAAAAAGTTCTGGAATATTCTCCACGGGGCGTAGATTGAACGAAAATTATCGCGAGTGCCTTACCTTTAATAATTTACCTGGTATATAAAAAAAAACAAAATTTCAAGGTCATCAGATTTTTAGTAAAGATTGGAAACAAAACTTTGTTGAAAACTCATTTGTGGTGTGTTTTGTAAAGTCACTGATCATTTTATATATATATATATATATATATATATATATATATATATATATATATATATATATATATATATATATATATATATATATATATATCAAGGATTTTCTACAGCTGACGCTGTCTTCCTTCTCTCAGCCTTTGATTTCATCCGTTTCTATCTTCCCAGTCTCCATCTGTTAGGCCCCTGTCCTCCATAGCCTCGTCCACATCGTCTCTCCACGATCGTCTGGGTCTTCCTCTTTTGCTTCTCCCTATAGGGCTCCACTCCGTTATTTTCTTTATCCACCTATTATCTTCGTCCGTCTTATGTGTCCATACCATTTTAATCGTTTTTCTTCAATGGTGTTTATTGCGTTCTCTTTGATGTTCATCCTGCTTTCTTATTTCATTTTATACCTCTGTAACAAAATTTTTTTGTTTTTAAAAGCAATCAACGTACGGAACACTAATTGCGCAAGTTCAACTTGCACTTGACCGGTTATTTTAGTTTAAGGTAATTCAAGTTAGGCAGACATTGACTGACATAATCCAATTCTATTTTTGATAGGTTTCATAGGCTAGGAATTCAATTACCCAAATATTTGACCTGGATTAAAAATACAAACCTCATTTTTTAGTATTCCGTACGGAACACTTATGAGATCACTTCGGTGTCTGTCTGTCTGTCTGTCACACCCGATTTTCTCCGAAACTATTTAACATAGAAAGTTGAAATGTGGTACTAATATAGGAACTGATGGCCTCATCAGAGCCGTGTAGTTTTGCAAGTTAAATTTTTAACTAAACTAAATTAGTTTTGAGGAGTGAAATCGGAAGTGAAAGAAAAATTTTTTTACTGGGTCATTGAGTGTGATGTCAAATGAAAGCTTGTGAAAACACGAGTAATATTTATATATATTTATATATATATATATATATATATATATATATATAATATATATATATATATATATATATATATATATATATATATATATATACATATATATATATATATATATATATATATATATATATATATATATATATATATATATATAATGTAATACTTGCGCACACTTTTCTTTGTATTATTTTTAAAAAATTGCGAAACATCGCTGTCCCCCTACCTTATCTGGAAAAGTACTGATCAAAAAATTTTGAAAAAATTCTGGAATATTCTCCACGGGGTATAGAGTGCATTACCTTTAATAATTTATCTGGTATATAAAAAAAACAAAAATTTCAAAGTCATCAGTTTGATTGGAAACAAACTTTGTTGAAAACTCATTTGGGGTGTGTTTTGTGAAGTCGCTGATCATTTTATACCACCGTGACAAAATTTTTTATTTTAAAAACAACGTACGGACCACTGTGCAAGTACAACTTGCACTTGACCGGTTATTTATATATTCGGTACCAAATTTTTCTAATACTGGTGGCATTGTTACATCTTTATTTTTAGTTATAATAAAATGTTTTTAACTTTATAGGTAAACTGAAGAATTGTGTCGATAAAAAAATTGAAAAAATAGGATTAAAAATAAGAAATAATTAATGAACGGATTCTTCAGAAGGTACTAGTAATAATATATTTTACTTACGTTTTCGTTTTGAAGCATATGAAACATATTGCTAACTTTTTATGTACAAAAAATGTTTACTCCAAATTAGTGATAAATTTTGCTTTTGATTTTTTTTTTTGAATAATTGAATAAGAAATGAATTTGTTTCATAACATATTTTGTATTCTTATTATATTTTTATCTTAGATTTATAATATAATCCCCTTGTTTGAAAATTTGTATTTTTGTTAAAGGCTGTTTGTTATATATCTTTCATATATTTTTAATAAATTTTATTTCACTTTCCAAAGCAGCTATGTTTACAAAAATGTACTTCTTATAGGAAGCAATTAAGCTTATATTTACTAGAATTCGGTACTCTGTGGCAGAAATAACCGGTCAAGTGCAAGTTGAACTTGCACAATTAGTGTTCCGTACGTTGATTGCTTTTAAAATAAAAAATGTTAGTACGGTGGTATAAAATGATCAGTGACTTCACAAAACACACCCCAAATGAGTTTTCAACAAAGTTTATTTCCAATCTTTACTGAAAATTGATGACCTTGAAATTTCTGTTTTTTTTTATATACCAGATAAATTATTACAAGTAATGCATTCGTGATAATTTTCGTTCAATCTACACCCCGTGGAGAATATTCCAGAATTTTTTCAAAATTTTTTTGATAAGTACTTTTCGAGATAAGGCGGGTGGACAGCGATTTTTCGCAATTTTTTTAAAAATATTACAAAGAAAAGTGCGCGCAAGTATTACATTATATGTATATTTTTTTACTCGTGTGTTCACAAGCTTTCATTTGACACCACCCTCGATTACCTAGTAAAAAAAAATTTTTTTTTTCACTTCCGATTTTACCCCCCAAAACTAACCCCTTAAATCAAAATTTAACTTTCAAAACTACATGGCTCTGATGAGGCCATCAATTCCTATATTATTACCAAATTTCAACTTCCTATGACAAATAGTTTCGGAGAAAATCGGGTTTGACAGACGGACAGACACCGAAATGATCTTATAAGTGTTCCGTACGGAGCACTAAAAATGATGGAGAAGTTTAACTTGTTTTGCCATATTAAACATTAAAAGAATCATTATTTCTTTGTGGGTATGATTACATAATTAAAAAGCCTTCCTTATTTACTTTTATGAAAATATGTAAAAAGCTTTTTCTTTTTTTAATAAATAAAACAACAAAAAGAAAAAAATTAGAATTACGTAGGCTGAAAAGTTTTTGGTCTGACACGTAGAAGTCGCCCTTTTCAAAAAATCCATATGATTTTTAGGAAGTACCAACCTTCAAACGATACGTGTCTAAATTTTATGACATTTCAACGATTGGTTTACAAGTTACAGTGGGTTTAGTGATGCTACTTTTGATATTTTCAAAACAGTGGAGAAAATCGAGTTTCGTGTGTTGATTAAACACTGTTTTTGATGGGAAAAAAATACCGTTCAAGCAAATCAATGGCTTGATAAGTGTTATGGGGACTCTCACTGGAAAAATCACTCATTATTTACTGGTATGCTAAATTTAAATGTGGTGGTACAGATACAAATGATGCTGAACGCTCTGTGGAGGCCCAAATGAGGTGGTTACACCGGAAAACATAAAATAATCCACAAAATTGTTTTGGATGACCATAAAGTTAAATTGCGTGAGATAGCTGACACCCTAAAGATATCAAAAGAACGTGTTGGTCATATTTTGCATAAACATTTGGACATGAGAAAGCTGTGTTTAAAATGGGTACCGCGTTTACTTACAGTGGACTAAAAACAACAACGTGTTGATGATTCTGAGCGCTGTTTGGACCTGTTTAAGCGCAATAAAAAGGATTTTTTTATGCGATATGTGACAATAGACGAAACATGGATCCATCACTACACACCGGAATCAAATCGGCAGTCAGCTGAGTGAGCAGCAGCCAGTTAAAGCCGCCCGAAGCGACTAAAGACAAAACAGTCGGCTGGAAAGGTTTCTGCCTCTGTATTTTCGAATGCGCATGGAATAATTTTCATCGATTATGCTGAGAAGGGAAAAACCATCAATAGCGAATATTGTATAGAGTTATGGGTGCGTTTGAAGGCAGAAATCGCAAATAAACGGCCCCAAATGAACAAGAAAAAAGTGCTCTTTCATCAAGACAGTGCACCGTGTCACAAGTCAATGGTTTCGATGGCAAAATTGCATGAATTGAAGTTCGAATTGCTTCCTCATCCATCGTATTCTCTAAATTTGGCCCCCAGTGACTATTAATCCATTCGCAAACCGCAAAAAAATGCTCGCAGGAAAGAGATTTGGCTCCAATGAAAAAATTGTCGTCGAAACTGAGGCCTATTTTGAAGGCAAAGACAAACCCTTTTACAAGAAAGGTATAGAAATGTTAGAAAAGCGTTGGATTGATTGTATCGCTTCTGAAGGAAACTCCATTGATGAGTAAAGTCGAATTTTGCAAAAAAAAAGGTGTTTTAATTAGCTATACCAAAAACTTTTTAGCCTACGTGTTATTCTTCTTAAGGTATTTTTGACATATCAGGGAAAACTAAGGTTAGGATCTCCCGCGTGACCCATCCCGGCATTTCGCCAGAAGTAAAAAATGCTTCATGGCTCTTAGCTTGTATTTATCCTGTCATTAACATATTTTCATCTTTTTCACGTTTAATATTATTCCCTCGATACAGTTCCTCTATTAGTTAGTATTTGCAGATCAGTAGCAGTTGCTAATAGAATTGTATCGTCCGCATATCTTATATTTACAATAATAGTCTTACTATTTACCAGTCTGATAATATTTTTTGCAGAAGAAAGTCTCTATTAAAACATATTTTCGTAACGCAGAAACTCCCCGGCCTATTTGCCTTTCTCAGATAACTCGAAGAAGTCGTTAAGGTTTGCAACCCTAACGACTTTTTCGAGCCGTTAACCGTTAACGATTTACGTTACGATGGCGGGTTTAATTTTTTAATGTTCACTTGTAAGTTTGTCGTCGGACATAACGCGAATGAGTCGTTCTAGAAAATTTGAACACGACATGTTTGAATGACCGTAAGTCGAATAAAGTTTTGATTGGAATTTGGACAATGATGGAAGAATTTAATGTTATTAATTTTAATAACTGGGGTTAAAGTTTAAATAGTAAATATACTATGTGAAGCTGAAATAGCGAACACAGACAGATAGATTTTTATTACATACATACGAACGGTTTGAACATGGAAAAGGCAGTGGAGATATATATATATATATATATATATATATATATATATATATATATATATATATATATATAAAGTCTGATCAATGGATCTTTGCAGTCATGTGATCAACGCGACGTGAAAAATATTCATACAGTTCACTCTTGGCGGTCTGGAGTTGTAAATGACAATTTCAAAAGTCAAAATAGAATTTAAAATTTTTCATCCACTTTGGAACGGATATATTAAATGTGTATGATGTGTAAAACACTCTAGTACTTACTTGTGAAGAACATTTACCTCTCTGCATAAATCCAACGTCTGATATCACCTATTCTTATTTTTCAGATTGCTATTAGATTATTTCGAGAGTAAATTTACTTTATGAAAAGTTTGCAAGTGTTATCTGTTAGTTATTTGAAGTTTGTGTAATGTTTGTAATGAAATTACAATACACACTTAATACAGCTTTATCAAACTTACATATAAGGCATTATAAAAACTGTAAAAAGTAAAAACTAAAAAAGATGATGTAACCTCAATCCGTCAAAGAATTATCTATTATTTTTATTGCCTATAAACTCGTCGGTACTGGCCTCTATGGTAAAACATGAAGCTGTATCCAAATTTGAGGTTGTTCGCTGTTTTTCTTGCATATGTGCAAATAACCGAGACAGATAATAGAGCGAAGGTCGTAAATAACTTCAGATGACAGAAGTTTTTAAATATACTTAACATGTTGACAAGAAGAATAATATAGACGGATGTTTACACTATATTCAGACATTTATGTCGTGCATGTAAAGAATCATTGTTCGGGCTGTACCCAGGAATACAAGAGCAAGATATACTGCCAATAATGGGAATGGAGTGTTATCGTCATCAATTATTGCGAAACGTATAACGTTACAAATCAAAACGTTACAAAATCACAGTTACTTCCAGATCCAGAGATCGATTTTAGGATTTTCTTGAATAAATGGTTGACTTTTTCTTATGGAGATAGTACACGTGCTGCAGGGAAATCCCTAAAGCGCTATAGGAGCGACGCGTGTGCAGAAAAAGCGATTTAGGTTGGTCTCGAATCGCTGTATATTATGCTCGGCGGAAAACACAATCCTAGGCAAATTATTCCAAAGGGTTCTCCATATAAAAGTTTGCTTGAAAAGAGTCGTTAGAGGAGTGACAAACTGAACCTCATACGAATGTGGTGCTTGCATGCAGCGCCCTTCTGAATAGAGTCTGCCGAACCCCAAACATGGGAACAGTATGCCATCGTTGGTCAAATTTGAGCTTTTTATAGAATTATCAGTTGCTGCGGATGCTCTCTTTGCTATGAATGCAACATGTTTATGCCAAGACATTTTTCCCAGCAAATTCAGTGACGATCCTAGAAGAATGGACTGTCCCATCTTAGCTATGTTGGGTTCAGCAACGTTAATTTTTTAGTTATATAATAATGTATCTTCTTCTTCTTTCTCTAACTTAGGCTTATCGCCTCTTCAATCTCATCCACCTGCCCGCTACTATTCTACCACACTCAGAGCATCACACCACCTCTTTCGGGGGCGGCCCACACTCCTATGTTCTAGTAGTAACCTATCACGAGCAATTCTAACTATTCTTCCGTCTTCCATCCTACCAGTGTGTTCATTCCACTCTCTTCTTCGCCTCATCACCTAATCGTTGATATCCTCTATCCCACACCTGTTTCTTCTTTACTTCTCTCCCCATCCAAAAGTGTCTTTCCTGCTATTCTGCAAGTATCGTCATTTCTGTTGATTCCAGTAGTCTTTTGGTTTTCGATGTTTCTGGCCTGGTTTCCGGAGTATATGTGATAATAGGTCTTATAGCTTATAAATTCTCGATTTGGCTTCGATTCCTATGTTTTTTTACACTATATTGTGTTGTTTAGGCACCCTGCTATTTTTGGCGGCTCTCGTCAATTGTGCCCTTACCTCCGCTTCAACATCACCATAAGCAGATATATATATTTTTTTATTTTATGGGTCTAGCACACGTGCTGCAGGGAAGTCCCTTTCGCTCCAGGAGCGGCCTGTGTGCGGATTAAAAAAAGCGATTCACGTTGTTCTTGAATCGCTGTATATTGTACTCGGTGGGAAACACAGCGCTGGGCAAATTATTCCAAAGGGATGATGTTCTCCATATAAAAGACTGCTTGAAAAGCGTTGTACGCGGAGTAACAAGCTGAACCTCATACGGATGTGAAGCACCAGCGTAACGTGTATTTCTAACATGCACTGTTTTGGGAGGAATTAAGCGGGCTACATCCTTCGAACACTTTCCATGCCTAGATATTTAAACTTCATTTGCGGTTTAATAACTTCTCCGTCTACCTCAAGTTTACATCTGAAGGGTATCTTTGACGTTGTTATACAATTTGTTTTGGAGGCAGATGTTACCATATTAAAGGATTTAGTTGTGCAATTAAATTGATGTATGAGTCGCCGTAGATCGTTTTCATTTTCCAATGATGTTGAAGAGAAGGGGGCTCGGTGAATCTCCTTGTCAAACACCGTTCCCAGCTGGTATCGGTTTGGTAAGGTCTCCGTTTATCTTTGCTTGGATTTGGTCAAATACCTTTTGCAGGCCAATAAAACATATATAGGCGGACTTGTTGTATTTAATAGGGGCGGACAACAGCAGTGTCTGTACAGGATCTGCCTGACCTGAACCCTCGTGGCTCATCTTCTAAGGACGTAAGACTATTAATTTTGTTCGTTATGATTTTTGTTACGAGTTTTAGTGTGGTGTTCAACAGATTTATTCCTCTATAATTCGAAGGTATTTTCTTACCTCCCTTTTTAAACATAAGAATGGTCGTATATAATAATACATCTATAATATATATAAAATGCAACGTCTCTCTGTCTGTCTGTCCGTTAGTGACCTTATCACTGGAGAACCACTTATCCGATTTACGTACTTTTTTTTTTAAAACATACATATGTTCTCTGGCCAGGTTATAGGCTATATTTTATTACGATAGGTACCATAAGAAATGAGTAGTGACGTAAAATAGGGAGTGATGTCGGAAAAAAGTTCGCCGCTAGCGCGTTGCCTTGCAATACACCCCCTAAACCATTAAATATGGAACAATATTATGTAGCAGAAAATATCTATAATCTATAATCTGTAATATATATAAAATGCAATGTCTCTCTGTCTGTCTGTCTGTCCATTAGTGCGTTTATCCCGCGAAACCCACTTATTCGATTTATGTGTCTTTTTTTTAAATTCATACATATATTCTTAGGCCAGGTTACATAATAATAATAATAATCTATATCTATAATATATATAAAATGCAACGACTCTCTGTCTGTCTGTCTGTCCATTAGTGCGCTTATCCCTCGAGATCCACTTATCCGATTTACGTGATTTTTTAAATTCATACATATGTTCTCTGACCAGGTTATAGATATATATTTTATTACATCTATAATATATATAAAATGTAACGTATATCTGTCTGTTTGTCCGTTTGTGCGCTTATCACTGGAGAACCACTTATCCGATTTACGTGCTTTTTTTTTAAACATGCTAAACTATTAAATATGGAACAATATCATGTAGTAAAGAATATCTATAATATATATAAAATGCAACGCCTCTCTGTCTGTCTGTCCGTTAGTGCGCTTATCACTGGAGAACCGATTATCCGATTTACGTGCTTTTTTGTTAGACATACATATGTTCTCTGGCCAGGTTATAGGATATATTTTAGGTGACATAAGGAATAAGCAGTGACGATAATACTGAATCAAGTCGGAGAAAAGTTTGCCACTAGCGCGTTCTCTTACAATACACTGCCTAAAGCATTAAATATGGAACAATATCATGTAGCAAAGAATTATAATATATATAAAATGCAACGTCGCTCTGTCTGTGTGTCTGTCCGTTAGTGCGCTTATCACTCGAGAAACCCTTATCCGATTTACGTGTTTTTTTTTTTAATTCACACATTTGTTCTCTGGCCAGGTTATCTATAATCTTCTATCTAGAATATATATAAAATGCAACGTCTTTCTGTCTGTCTGTCTGTCCGTTAGTGCGCTTATCACTTGAGAACCACTTATCCGATTTACGTGTTTTTATAAATTTAAACATATGTTCTATATAATTCGAAGCCTAGATAATGGGAGATAAGGAGAAATAATGGGGGAGATAAGGAGAAATAATGGGAGATAAGTCGAGATAAGGCTCGATAATGAGAGATAAGGTGAGATAATGGGAGATAAATATAAATAATGGGAGATAAGGAGAAATAATGGGAGATAAGCAAAGATAAGTCTAGATAATGGGAGTTATGGTGAGATAATGGGAGATAAGGAGAAATAATGGGAGATAAGGAGAAATATTGAGAGATAAGTCGAGATAAGCCTAGATAATGGGAGATAAGGTGAGATAATGGGAGATAAGGAGAAGTAATGGGAGATAAGGAGAAATAATGGGAGATAAGGAGAAATAATGGGAGATAAGGAGAAATAATGGGAGATGGACAGAGTTAAGCCTAGATAATCGAAATTATGTAGAGATAATGGGAGATAAGGAGAAATATTGAGAGATAAGGGGAAATAATGGGAGATATTTTATTACGTTGGGTAAATTAAGGAATAAGCAGTGACGATAGTAGTGAATCAAGGCCACGCGAGCGGAGCCGCGGGCCCGGCTAGTGTATTATAAAAAACCAAACATTGAAAAATGTTAGCAACATACTAATCTGCGTAAATATAGTCCGATCAATGATTCTTTGCATGCACATCATACATGTCTGGAATATAGTATAAACATCCGTCTATATTATTCTTCTTGTCAACATGTTAAGTATATTTAATAACTTAAAAACGTAGGTCTTCTGTCATCCGAAGTTGTTTACGACATTCGCTCTATTATCTGTCTCGGTTATTTGTACATATGCAAGAAAGACAGTGAACAACCTGGAATTTATAGGCAATAAAAATAATCGATAATTCTTTGACGGATTGAGGTTACGTCATCTTTATGTTTAATTTTTGGAAATATCTATTGCACGGTTCATTGGACGTCGACATAATAAAAATTTCGGCATCGTGCTCGTTTTGTGTGGGAAATTTGTGGTATCCAGGGAGAGTGTTTGTAATAACTTTTTTTTAAATAAATTAAGTCGCGTTACGGAAGTTTTACTATAAAATCAAACATAACTAGAATTTCCCACAGAAAACGTGAACAGTGCAGCAATTTTTTTTTAACGTATATTGGACCATGCAGTAGGCGCTTCCTTAATTTTTACGGCAAACGGTCACTATCGTTTCTATCCCATTATTGAATTTTGGAATATACTTGCCAACTAATAAATAGTTCTGTTCAGAGTTCTAATATTTGTGGAATATTGACCAAATATTCTTCATATGAAGCCACCAAAATGTCTGGAAAATGTTTGAATAGTCAAGCAAGAGATTTTGTGGCGAAATTAATAGTGTATTTTACATCGAACAGAGATAACAAGGGTCCTCTTATATCTCTTAATGCTGTACAAGAGGTAAATAAATCACATAGGTATATCTTTTTAATGTGTTTACAATGTTGTGGTTCCAGATTAGTACGAGAACTGTAGTGAGCGTTAAAATTCGTAGTGATAAAAATGAATTGCTTTCAAACACCTGGAAAATCATGACCAAGGAAACAAGCTAAGACCCATGATCTGAGTGAAAGTTCTAAAATGGACGTTCTTAATACATTATATGATAAGTATGTATGTACAAAGTAAGTAGCTATTAATATCTATATTAAGTGAAATCGAAAGTACATCATATTGTACTTTTAGAAAAACATGTTACTATTAACAACTTACGTAAAGAACTGCGACAAAAATAGATAATTAATGTTAGTTATGGAACTCTTCGAACATTACTTCTGGATTTGAGTTCCAAATTTAAGAAAGATGACAACAGACGAGTATTAATGGAGAGACTAAGAATTTGTTCAATGAGGGCAGCTTTTCTTAGAAAGTATATGGAAAACAAAAATGCACTCATTGTCCGTCAGCTTGTTTTCATAGACATGGATTTTTTCAAAAGGCAGTCAAAGAAAATCATGGCAGGATGACAACATTAAAAGTGTTCGTATGCCTCAGGGATTTGATGGTAAAAGGTTTATTGTTTTACATGCTGGACACAGTGGGGGTTTTGTGGAAAATCCCAATTTACTATTTGCTAGCAAGTCAAAGTCACTGGATTATGATTGAGAAATGAATCGTGAAATGTTTACGAAATGGGTCAGAAAACACTTGGTTCCTAATTTAGAAGAACCATCTTTAATTATAATGGCTAATGCTTCATACCATTCAGCTGAAGTAGAAAAACAGCCATCTTCAGCATGGGAAAAAGAAGAAATTCTTGAGTGGTTACAGAAGAATAGTTTACCTCATAACAAACAGGTGTTTAAGACAGAATTGTTAGATATTGCAAAAGCTCATAAAAAATCAAAGGAATATCAAAATGATAAAATTTTTCAAGAGCATGGGCTTGAAGTGTTGAGATTACCTTCTTATTACTGTTAATTCCCATAGTGCAGTCAAGGATGCCCTATATTGTCTTCAGGCAGCGTATCATAAAACGTATTTTGATGAAGCTAGACACCAAAAAGGCTTCTGGCGCTGACGGAATACCTGCCATAGTTCTCAAAAACTGTGCGAGAGAACTAACAGCAGTTTTCTGTAGACTTTTCAACCTATCTTACAGAAGAGGAAATTTACTTCCTGCTGGAAATGTGCCACAGTTCAGCCAATATCTAAAAAAAGGCAAGAAGACCTTGCCAAATAACTACCGACCAATCGCACTGCTTTCAATAATATCGAAAGTCATGGAAAAAGCTATGAATCATCATCTTCTTCTAAAATATCTTGAAGGATTCAACATTATTAGCGATCACCAGTATGGCTTTCGTAAAAATAGATCAACAGGAGATCTCCTGACTTATGTAACACATGTTTGGAGCAACGCAATTGAACACTTTGGAGAATCTCGAGCGGTTGCTCTTGACATATTCAAGGCATTCGACCGTGTTTGGCACGATGGGCTGTTGGCGAAGCTACGTTCTTATGGTATGTCTGAAAAGTTCTGTTTGTGGCTCTCATGTTTCCTCAGAGAGCGTTCTTTGCGAGTGGCAGTCGACGGATTTCTTTCTAACACCTTCACTGTCCACACCGGTGTACCCCAAGGCTCCATACTATCTCCTACTCTCTTTCTCATTTATATTAACGATCTGCTGGAAAAGACCGAGAATCCAATCTACAGCTCTGCAGATGACAGTACACTTATCTCTTCATTCACTTTGAACGCTCGGACATCGGCTACTCAGACAAATACCCGCAGACAGCGGGATGTCATTCAACTTAACAAAGACTTGGAAGAAATTCTATCTTGGGGTGACAGTAACCAAGTGGAATTTAACGCTACAAAAACCCAGGCGGCAGTTTTTTCTAAAAAAGTTAACGTTGCTGATCCCGACATAGTTATGTCGGGGCATTCCATTCCCCTAACATCGTCACTCAAATTGTTGGGCGTTCATTTGGGAGCAAATATGTCCTGGCATGAACATGTTGCAGGCATAGCAAGGAGAGCTTCTCAAAAGTTGGGAATATTATTCCGAAGCAGAAAGCTTTACACTCCACAACAATTGTTAATTCTTTACAAAGCTCAAAATCGACCAACTATGGAATACTGGTCTCATGTTTGGAGCTCCGCTCCCAAACATACACTGCATTTGTTGGATTCTATTCAGAGAAAAGCTGTTCGTCTGATTGGAGACCCGGAACTGACCGTCGGCCTTGATTCGCTGGAACATCGAAGAACGGTTGGCGATTTGAGCCTATTCTACAAGTACTTTCATGGAAAGTGTTCGAAGGATGTGGCCCGCTTAATTCCTCCCAGAGCGGTGCATGTTAGAAGTACACGTCGCGCTAATTCTTCACATCCGTATGAGGTTCAGCTTGTTACTCCTCGTACAACGCTCTTCAAGCAGTCTTTTATATGGAGAACATCATCCCTTTGGAATAATTTACCCAGGACTGTGTTTCCCACCGAGTACAATCGACAGCGATTCAAAAACAACGTGAATCGCTTTCTCCGCACAAGTGTCGCTCCTGTAGCGCTTTAGAGACTTCCCTGTAGCACGTGTGCTAGACCCATAAAAAAAAAATATTAGTTTGATTTGATAAATCATACAAAAATTGGATTATGCAATTTACATCTCCTATTCATACTTTATACCCTCGTCATGAGATATCTTTCTGTTTCTAAAAGTATGTTATTATATTTCAGTTCTCTATTTTAAAATTTTATTTAATGAGTTCTATGGTGCAACTTTTTACAGTTTTTATAATGCCTTATGTGTAAATTTGATAAAGCTGTGTTAAGTGTGTAGTGTAATTTCATTACAAACATTATACAAACTTCAAATAACTAACGGATAACAATTGTAAACTTTTCGTAAAGTAAATTTACTTACGAAATAATCTAATAGCAACCTGAAAAATAAAAATAGGTGATATTAGACTTTGGATTTATGCAGAGAGGTAAATGTCCTTCACAAGTAAAGAACTAGGGTGTTTTACACTTCACACACATTTAATATATCCATTGTTTTCGTTAATTACCAAACCAGATGAAAAATTTTAAATTCTATTTTGACTTTTGAAATTGTCATTTAAAACTCAGACTGCCGACACTGAATTGACAGCCGATTGAATCGTATGAATATTCTTGACGTCGCGTTGATCACATGACTGCAAAGATTCATTGATCAGACTATAAATGAGATTTTGATTGATTCGCAAAGTTAAAAGATTTCTCTATTTGACGGTGACGTCAAAAGTAGATAGGATAAATAATAATAGACCAAGAACAGATCCTTGAGGAATACATTTTAATACTGCTATGCAGTATACTTCAGTAATTAAAGAAGTAATTTTTGTAGCGTTTAGTATATTAGTTTTTCAAAACACTTCTTCTTTTAATAAGCATAATAGTGTGTTCACGATCTTAGTAAATATTTTTAACTGGAGTCCCTTATGTTGCTCGACGAAAACTTAAACTTCTTTTAATATTTATAAAACTAAGCGTTGACAATTTATAAAGTGCTTCAATTTCTTGAAAGTGTATGTTCAAATAACAATAATTTTAGCGGCTTCTTAGGACAAAAATAGTTTTAAACGACTTCTGTTTCTAGATAGCTTCCATATTTTTTATGTAGACATTTATCGCAAAAAGAGGTAACTAAATGGAATAAGTTTTAATTTATTTTAACGTCTTTGGTAAAATGCTAGTAAATCTTCGAATTCCAAACTAACCACAACTAGTACAAACCACCTTGCTTGTATAACATTTGCATCTATGTTTTCCATTAACTCACACAAATCACTTCGGAGGAAATGGGGATTTTTATTCATTAATATCATCTCATTAGATTATGTCAATAACTCAATAGGCATGCCATTAATAATACCAGCCTATACACTTATTGAAAATTGCTGTTATATAGTCAGTCCAAAAAGTCTCCATACACCAAATGTTTTCTATACTATTTTTCTGTTATCTTTTAGTAATTAATTGGAACTATGAGAAAACATGTTTCAAAAAAGTCTCCATACACTCAAGAACTGCATTAACGCTATAACACTGGTCAACAGAAGTTTGCAACTATGGCCCTGACAACGAGATTGGCTTTACCTTTTTATACAGTTTTATTAAAAACAAAATACGGATACACATGTTAACAAAATTTCTATTAGAAGTTTATAAGATTTCCTTGAATGAACGACTTTAGGTTAGCTCTCGTTGCCAAACTCCAGCAGTAGTCTGCCACCATATGTGAGTCCTACCGCCCCTGATAACGCCTCTTCCATTGTCCGAAGATCCTGATGAAATCTTTCACCCTGCTCCTCACTAAAATCACCCAGAATTTTTGTGGAAATCGGTCTAAATGCTAGTGCAGGAAGTGGATTTTTATGCTGCACCCTAGCTCTTGCAAGTTCGATAGCATGCATTCAACAAGCTCGACATGGTCGTCAGATTTCTTTTTGCCTAGGAAGCTACTCATAACCAAAAACAAATGAAATTCCAAGCTTTGGATTCGACTTCAGTCATTGATTTGAAAAAATTAGGATCTTTCACGAGTTGCCTAATCTGTAGCCCATCAAAAATATCAGCTTTCAATTTTTCTGAACTTAATCTTGGAAAAAAGGCACGTTTATTAACATTTTTTGTACCAACTTTTAGCTCTTCCCCGCACTGGCCAAACTTTTTGTGACCAATGGTGTTGTTTGTCACGACTATCCTATAGACACATGAAACAAAGGAACTTTGTGTACCCCCTTGTTGACCTAAAAGAAAGTTAAACAACCATTTTCAGATCAACACAAATGACCCATTTGTGGTCTTGATACTTAATTTTTTCCATAACCTTAGAAACATTTACGTATCCTTCTTTTAAAGTCCGTCGAATGTGCAATAGGTATAGATCCGTACTTGTTACCGTTATGAAGCAAAACACACTTTAAACTTCTTTTGCTGCTGTCTATGAAAAGACGAAATCACTAGGTTGGTACTGTTTTAATCCCATCTGCTGCACAAAATACCACCAATATCGTTACAAAAAACTAAATCCTTCTCTTGAGAAAAATACGGTAACAGATTTTTTCTTGGGTACGATAAAATGTAATGTTGGTTTCCGGAGTAAGCAAATTTTTTTCTTTCAAACGAGATGCTAAAATTTCAGAAGCTTCTTTTTGGTAAGTTCAGATCTCTTACTAAGTCATTTAGTTTCTTTCTGATTAAATGGTTGAGGTTCTGAAAGGCTACGTTTGTAGTCTGAATCAGAGTCTTCACTTGATGTCTTTCGTTCGGGTTCACAGAATTAATATCAGAAGATTTAGAACCTTTTGTGAAAAGGTCGTTCTATGACCACTTACTTACATTCCGTTTATTTTCACAACGCAAGTAGCAACTTGATGGCATTGACCATAAAAAACAAACACGCTAGTTTTAATCACCGAATTTTCTTGACGAAGCCATAACTAAAACAACAACAAAAATATATTTTAGTGTCCAATAAAAAAAAGCTATTTATTGCTCTGTTTAGAGAAAAATTGTTGCCATATTTAAAAAATAATTTTATAAAGCTCGCTAAACTGAAAACAAATGAATAATTTTCGGCCTTATTTTATAATCGATCATTTCTTGCTAGTAATTGTAAAAATGTTTGTTCATAAACAGTGAGAAATTGTTTACGCAGGGCAAGCTATAAGGGGTGTGCAGCTAGGAAGAAGCCGTTAATTCCGGAAGCTAATCCCAAAAAGCGGTTAGCTTTTGCTTGGGAATACGTTATTAAACCTCCTGAATTTTGGGAATCCGTAATCTTTAGTGATGAAACTAAAATTAACCTTTTTGGGATTAATGGCAAAACTAAAGTTTGTAGAAAGAAGAATACCGCATTCGATATTAAAAACATTTGTTCCACGGTGAGACAAGGGGGTGGCAGTGTTCTGCTTTGGGGATGCATGTCCGTTGGAGGGGTTGGAAATTTACATTTTATTAATGGTACCATGGATCAACATGTTTATCTGAACATTTTGAGAGACAATTTAAGAGAAAGTGTCCAAAAAAAGATACATTTTCCAATAGGACAATGATCCGAAACATACCGCAAACTTGGTGCGAAAATGGATGATCCATAAGAATAATAATAATTATTAAATTAAAAGAAAACGTTCAAAAGGAAATAAAACAGGTCGCACTAAAGTTATTATTATGTATGTTGGTACATATACGAGTATAAACGAAAACATTAAAATACGTAGTTTATACAATAAAATCAGTAATTTTCGTTTGTATAAGTTTACTTGAAAGATAAATGGTGTTTATGTAATTGTCAAGGTCACAAAAACTACTCCATATATGTTCAGGAACTTTACGAGATTCCAAAAAATTGCGAGTTTCAGTCATTTTTTAGTCATTTCTGAAATGGATGGAACATAAATATTATCTCCTTTTCCAAGCTTGTCTTCGCCGTCTTTATCGCTTAAAATCTTTCTAGAAGTTACTGATGTCATAATTTGATCATCAGTTAATATTTCTTTCATCATTAATTCATTATCAGCACATACATATTCTTCAAAATTAAAGTGATTAAACATCTTTTTAATCTCGATTTTCGCTGTACTTTGTTGAGTGTCAGCGTCTTAAACAAATTCTAGACAATCAGTAGAATCTTCTCGAAGTTTTTGAATCTACTGAGTCAACGGTAGCTCATTATCTGAGTCATATCTGCATTCTTTCCTTAAAAATCCGCCATGCTTAAAATAGTTTGCAATGGTTTGTCTACTGATTCTTTGCCAAGCCATATGGATATAGTTTTATAGCGTCCAAGAGAGTTACAGAAAAAATGTTACCTTTGTCGATCGTCTCTAACATTTTCATAAGTAAAATCTTTCTATAATGACATTTTAAAAATGTATCACACCTTGTTCCATAGGCTGGAACTTTGCATGTGTGTTTGGAGGCATAAAAACCAATTTTATTGGTTGTAGATCAACTTCAGGGTGCGCTGGACAGTTGTCAATCAAAGGTAATATTTTTTTGTTTGTGAATTTTAATTCTTTGCCCCATTCGATCACTTCGTTTTTAAAAATTTCTGCTGTGATCCAGGCTTTACTGTTTAATTTGTACTTTACTGGTAAATGTTTGTTTTTGAAACAACTGGGACTGACGGACTTTCCTATCACCAACAATTTTCTTTTCTCTGTTTCACACATATTTGCAGTTACCAACACAGTAATCCTTACTTTTGATAATTTTTCACGTGCACAATTCGCTCCGACAAACTTTAATATGTTATCAGGCGTCATCTTGTAAAACAAACCCGTTTCATCCGCATTACAAATGTCGACATATTCATACCTTTCTCGAATTTCCAGTCATAATTTACCAACCACTGTTCAACAACAGTCATATCGACTCCTGTAGTTTCTCCTACTATTTTACCCCCACTAATATTACGTCGCTTTTTAAATCGTTCAGTCCAATTTCTACAAGAGTTAAATTCGGTGTTCTCTAATTTCCTTCCCAGTTCACTAGCTTTCTCTTGTAAAGTATAGCCGGTAATAGGAACATGTTCATGTCGTTTTTGACTAAACCATTTAAGGAGTCCTTTATTGACTTGTTTATGCGTAGATTTTCTTACTTTTTTACAATTAAAGTTTCTTTTATCATAGATTGATAAGATTTCTTGCCTCTTCTTCCATATGGTAAAAACCGTAGATTTAGTTAAATTCAACTGTTTGCAAACATCACTTTGTTTAACTCCATTTTCTATTTTCTTATAATATCGTAAAAAAACACTACGTTTTTGTGTATTCATTTTAAAATAAAAACTTAAACATTCACTTTGCTACTTTGATCAAGTATGCATTAGAACCACATAACACAACAAGTGAATTGAAAATAATACTGCTCAAACTCGCAACGCGGCGGAAACAAGTAGAATAGGGGTTCCCAATGAGTTTCGGTGAATATCTTATATCAAATCATCCGAAAGTTCGTTATAACCGGGTTCGTTATAACCGATAAAAATTTGCATTGGTCTTATGGAATTGTTTTCGTGCATTATAAAATAGTTTGTTTTAACCGGAAATTCGTTATAAACAGGTTCGTTATAAGCAGACTTTATTGTATATATATATATATATATATATATATATATATATATATATATATATATATATATATATATATTTATATATATATATATATATATATATATATATATATATATATATATATATAAATGTATATATATATATATTATATATATATATATATATATATGTAGACCTTCCGCAAATCCTGCGACCAATGAGGAAATATTGCGAAGACCTGGAACCGAGCGAGTACTGCTGCAATAAATAACACATCGTAAGGCCTCATACTTGGGACATATACTTCGTGGAGACAAATTTGAAGTACTAAGACTGATCTTGATGGGAAAGATAGAGGGAAGAAGAGGACTAGGTCGAAAGTAACATTAGAAATTGTTGTGGAGTCGGCAATGTTGGAGATATCTTTGCTCTAACAAGAGAGGGACAAGTCACAATCACGTCTTGAGACGGTAGGCGAACGTCTACACGCTGTAAGCGTATGGTACTAGAAGAAGAACGCAACAATCTGAAAATTAATTTATCTTTTTCTTATATCAGTTTTAAAGTTTATCGAGTATTTGATGCATGCATATTTTGTTTCGTTGTTCATGACAGAAATCAAAACAATTCGTTTAGATTTACAGTTTTAAAGAATTTTTTAGAAGATAAACAATTTTCTGTAATAATGCTATAGATTCTCTTTAAAAGTAAGCTTATATATTGTTCCCTTTTTCAAAGTAATACGTTTTTGTGGTAGACTGTTTTATTTTTGACCCCGAAGAATTAGAAAAATGAATCGAACAAGGAATTTAACTGAACACGAGGTAGTGCGAGCCTCAGTTTTATTGGACGAGGGATATTGTCAGAGTTATGTTGCCAATTTGTTAGGTAAACATCGTTCCACAATAAGTCGTGTGGTAAGACGCTTGAATGAAGTAGGAACTTATTCTAGAAGGCTAGGGCAAGGGCGAAAACGATGCACTAGCGACCTAGATGAACGTTTTATAAGACAATATGCTTTAAGAAACAGGACTGTCGCTAGTTCTATAATAAGAAACGAACTCAAAGCTGTTCGCAATGTCACAATTTCTTCTAAAACAGTTAGAAGACGGTTAAATGAAGCTGGATTAAACAGTAGGAGACCAGCCACTGCGCCCTTGCTTACTAGAGAGAACAAAGTTGCCAGGTTACGTTTTGCTCGAAATCACGAAAACTGGTCTGTGGATGATTGGAAACAAGTTTTCTTCACAGATGAAACTAGGGTTAGTCTAAAACATCCAGATGGCTGTGCGCGAGTATGGCGAACACCAGGAGAGAGGTTTGCTCCTTACAATATCTCTGCAAGGATTCCATTCGGCGGTGGCTCTGTTATGTTCTAGGGTGGCATCTGCTTTGATGCTCGCACAGAGTTAGTTCTTGTCCGTACGAGATTTATGAATGCTGACTAGTATCTTGAGAATATTGTAATAGAACATGTGATGCCTTTCGGTCATTTTGTGGGGCCCAATTTCCTGTTTATGCAAGACAACGCTCGACCTCACGTGGCTAGGGAGGTACTCGATTATCTTAATCAAGTTGATATACCGATTATGCAATGGCCACCAAAAAGCCCGGATCTGAATCCGATAGAACATGTATGGGATCACCTTAAAAAAAAATGTGAAACGTCATATACCTGCACCTAGAAACCTGAGGGAACTTGAAAATGCAGTTATCACAGAATGGGAGCAAATTCCTCAAGATTTTATCCAAAATTTAATTAGAAACATGCGCTAGGCGCATAAACGCTGTCATCCGAAGTAGAGGAGGCAACACACGCTACTAGTGTCCCAGTTACACCATTAATTTTGCTACTAGTGTCCCAGTTTATTTTTTTCATTACATAATTTCAACGATTTTGTTATTAAGTCTTAAGAATAATTTTAATTCGAATCTTATAGAGAAATTTGGTAGCTAATTCACTTTTAAAGTATCCGAATAAGTTTTTTCTAACTTTTAGTGTAACCAATGTTCATAAAAAATTATTAAAATTAATTCATTATGGAGATTTGTATGATTTAATATATTGTTGTGTTAATTTTGTCCAGGTGTGTATATATATATATATATATATATATATATATATATATATATATATATATATATATATATATATATATATATACAGTCCCTGGCCAAATTATTAGACGCACTGCAAGATTTCATGTAAAATATTAATTACCGAGTGATATTGTACCGTTTTATTATTTTAAATTGATTTGTTTTTTATTTTTATATTATCCAATCAATTACCTATTTATTTGACATAAATAAAACAGCATTAATTTTTAAAAAAGCATAAGTTTATTAAGTTTTAAAGAAAAGTGAAATTAATGTTAGTAAAAGTCAATATTTAGTTGAGCCACCTTTAGCCGCTATCAAAGCTTTAATTCTGCGCGGCATGCTATCAATGCAAGATTGTACTGTCTCCTACATTTGAGGATGATGATTCCACACATGAATAATCTTTTCTAGGAGCTGGGTTTTGTTGGTAATCACATCTTTAGCCACTTCTCTTTTCATCAGCTCCCACACATTTTCAATGGGGGCTATTACCCGGCCAATCCAAGAGAGGGATATTTTTTTCTGCCAAAAAAGCTTTTTTAACAGACCGAGCAGTGTGGCAGGGAGCTCCATCTTGCATGAAAGTGAATGGTTCCCCATTTGGAAACCATTCTCTGAGCTGCGGAATCAACCGATTTTGTAATTCTTCTTTGTACTGATCTTGCCTCATTATTCCTTTGACGACGTACAGACGTCCAGTGCTCTTGTCGCTGATGACTGACCAAATCGTCACTTTGGTGGGATGTTTAACCGTCGGGAAGACACAATCAGGATGAAACTTTTCTCCATGACGACGACGCACATACTGAGCTTTATTCTGCAAAATTTCGAATGTGCTTTCGTCACTGAAGCAGACCTGTCAAAAATAGGAAAAATATATAAACTTCCATGTTTATTTGCTTTATTTAACTGAAAATGATAATAATGTATCAATTATTGATTAAATTGCTGTATCTTACCGATCTCCAGAAGTCCACATCTTTGTCTTGCCATTGTTTGGCCCACTTCAGGCGCTTTGCTTTCATTGCAGCTGTTAACTTGGGCTTCCTGGCGGGGCGACAGGCCTTAAAATCTAATTCTTTCAATTTTCTTCGAACAGTGCGCTCAGAAGCATTTACGCTAGCATCCTGGAGTTGTGATTTTATTACCTTTGTGTAGCAAATCTGTTTTCTACACAAATTTTCTTCAAACATCTCTCTGACCGTGGAGTGAAAATTGGTTTTCTACCGCATCTTTTCTTTCTTTTCGGGCTTAATTCCTTCCCTGACTCAATTTTCTTTTTTATGCGTCGTACACTAGCTTCAGAAACCTCCAATCTTCGTGATATTTCTCGGTTTGTAAATGTTTTCGCAATCACAAGGGCCTTCACTTCAGCTTTTTTACGTGGTGAAAGATCGCCTTTTCTACCCATAATGAAAATAGTCCAATTACTTTTTTAAAACACTGCATACAAAATAAACTAATAACTGAGTAGTATAAAACTGTTAAACAAACAATCACAGTCCATAAAGCCACAGAAACACGTCCGTACCTGACTCGATTCCGATCGCGACTGATACAGGTTTGTACTTATTTACGTTCATGTATCACTTTGTCAACACACAGTGTTGCCATATGTTAAAAATAAATACAAATATGTAGTCTACAACAATTCTTTTAAATAAAAATCAATAATATTGTAGTTTAAATATACCATTATTGCATAAAAACTCTTAAGAAACATAAAATTACTAAAAAAAATACAGTGCGTCTAATAATTTGGCCAGGGACTGTATATATATATATATATATATATATATATATATATATATATATATAATATATATATATATATATATATATATATATATATATATATATATGTATATAATATATATATATATATATATATATATATATATATATATATATATATATATATATATATATAGCTAGTTCGTACTAGTTATAGAACTTACCGTTAGAACTTCTGTAATTTCTGATACGATCAAACACTGTCTAATATTCTTACCTGTGTTTCAGTATGGTGTGAATATATCTGTGATAGTTTTGAAGAAAATTGTCAGACTTTAATCTCCCATATTACGTTAACGATATCGGTAACCGTAGTTTTACCTTGCGATATTCCTCCCTTAAAACTAAAATGTTTTTTATAAAATATCAATAATTATAAAAGACTTGAAGTGCCCTTGAGCACAAGAGTTTCTCGTGTAAAAGGAATTGTTATTTACTTAAGTATCTTTTTATAGATGAAAAGAAATTAAAGTTCAAGTTGTCTTGTCTATTTACTCATTGTGAATGAATGTGATTCTTACGAAACGAAAGTGAAGGTGTCTAAAAAATTAGCTCTCATTTTGTTTACATTGAATTGTGCGAGCAACAGAAAATCCATTGTTGATTTTTACGATTCTAACCTCTTAATTAGGCTTATTTGTAGTTCGTATTAACAAGCGGCGCTCTTAAAGAAGTTTCGCTAATGGATTTGTTAAATGTCATGTGTAGTTATTGTTATTACCTAATTTATACTTTGTTGTTACACCTATATTGCCGCAAGATATTCTTTTCGGTAAATGTGCAAGATTCTGTTAATTTTTAGAATTATGGGAGTTCACAGAAACCATACATTTACAAGGGGCGTTCCAAAAATTACACATATATATATATATATATATATATATATTTATATATATATATATATATATATATATATATATATATATCAATCGGTTTTATAACGTCTTCCGTCTTCCGATGC
>CM032446.1:221742017-221852017 GCA_019049505.1 Pachyrhynchus sulphureomaculatus
TGATTTCGTACTATATCGTGCTTTATTTCTAGAGCTCGCCTTATCGTGTCATTTGGTATGCGGTCTTTTCTGGATTTTCTGGCTGCTCGTCTCCAGAAATCCATTTCTGTAGCTTTTAGTATTTTTTCTGTTCTTTCCTTTAATGGCCACACCTGGGAGCTGTAAGTTATTATACTTTTCACTATTGAGTTGTAAATTCTCTTCTTATTTTCAATGGTTATGTTTTTGTCCCATAGTATACTATTAAGCATTGCTATCGCTTTTCTTCCCTGGATATTCCTCTCGAATATTGCTTCTTCCAGTGTTCCATCCCTAAATATTCTTGTTCCCAAATACTTATAACTGGCACAGTGTTTGATGGTGTGTCCTGTGGCCAAAAATTACGCAACTCTACAAAAATATATTTTTTGTTTTTGTCCTAAAATTTATTTTATAATTTTTCATTCATTCTGCTCCAAAATAAAGGAAAAGTACCCATATTCCATATAAAGTTTGCTTTTGTGATAGTTATGATAATAATACATTTTTTTTGAGTTATCGTAGAAATATTAAATAATTCTGGTATATTTAAAAATACCGCGAAAAAAAAAAACGGGTCGTAACTTTCACACAGTGTCTACAGATGTCACTTAAGTGATAAACAACAATTGACTGTTTTGTAGAATACTTAAAGAGGTTAAAATATCGTCGAGAAAGTGTAAATATGATGCTGTTGCGTTTTGTTATATATGTGGTATATTTATTAAAGTACGAGATATAAAATTTTATTTAAACGAATGTGAAAAGCTTTTTGAAGCCTACAAAGCCTATTTCAACTGCCCTGTTCGGAATCTAGACAAACCCTGGGCTCCACATGTTGCTTGTAGTAATTGCAAAAGATGTTTAGAAGGTAAACAATTTTTAGTAAAAAAAAATATAAATAGGTTTTATTTTTATCTTTATTTATTTCAGGTTGGTATCGAGGTGAGAAACGGAGTGTAAAATTCGCAATACCGAGAATTTGGCGAGAGCCAAGAGACCACATTAATGACTGTTATTTTTGCGTAGTAAATCCAGCTAAAAGATATAGAGGCAAAAATGCGAAACTCATCGAATATCCTGACATTGCTTCATCTTCTGCTCCAATCTCACATAGCCCACAACTTCCAGTACCTGAACCTCCTAAAAAATTGTCTCAGTTAAGCTCATCTCAAAGTTAAAATAAAAATATTGCAAATGAAGGATTTGTACTGTCACAGGAACCACCATTTGCTTACCTCAGAAGACTTTAATGACTTAATAAGAGATTTGAATTTGAGTAAGGCAGAGCTTTTGGCTTCTCGTTTGATGCAATGGAATTTACTTATTGATGACAAAATAACAGATCAACGAAGTCCACATGAGACATTTGCTCTGTTCTTCACCAAAGAAGATGGACTTTGTTATTATAACGATATAAGAGCAGTTTGAAGCAATTGGGATGCCCTGTGCTCCCAGTGAATGGCGTTTATTTATTGACAGCTCGACGAAAAGCTTGAAAGCCGTTTTATTACATAACGGAAACAAATTTCCATCTTTTCCAGTCGCTCATTCTGTACATTTAAAAGAAAACTATGAAAGTGTCAAACTTTTACTCGAAGCTTTAAAATATCAAGAGTATAAGTGGCAGTTCATTGGAGATTTTAAGATGGTAGGATTTTTAATGGGACCACAGAGTGGATATACAAAATATCCGTGTTATCTCTGTTTGTGGGATAGTAGAGCGGATGCTCAACACTATGTTCAACGATCATGGCCACTAAGAACGGAATTTTGTGTTGGAAAACAAAACGTTAAATGTGAACCTATTGCTGAGCCTGAAAAATATATTAATGCCGACTTTACACATCAAGTTAGGGCTTATGAAACAATTCGTAAAACAGCTAGATGAATCTGAATCTAAAGCTTTTACATTTTTAAAAAACTTTTTTCCAAAGTTGTCAAAAGCAAAGGTTAAAGCTAGAATTTTTGTCGGTCCACAAATTAAAGAAAAATTTGCCAGTGAAGAATTTCCAAAATTACTTACTAGTGCTCAAAATAAAAGTTGGAATAGTTTTTTAAAGCAGTAGTCTCTGGATTTTTAGGGAATAACAAAGTTGAAAATCACCAAGAGCTAGTTGAAAACATGTTAGAAAACTTTAAAACCATGGGTTGCAGAATGTCTCTAAAAGTACATATGCTGCATGCTCATTTAGATAAATTTGAAAACAACATGGGGGCGTACTCAGAAAAACAAGGAGAACGTTTTTTTGCAAGATATTATGAACTTCGAACAACGTTATCAGGGCCAATACAACGAAAATATGATGGGGGACTACATTTGGGGTTTAGTGAGAGAAAGTACTTATGAACATGAAAGAAAAAGTAATAGGGTTCACTTTTAAACTTTTTTCCACTATTTTATATATATATATATATATATATATATATATATATATATATATATATATATATATATATATATATATAATATAATATATATATATATATATATATATATATATATATATATATATATTATATATATATATATATATATATATAATAATATATATATATATATATATATATATATATATATCATATATATATATATTTGTTTCGATTTATCAATAAATAAAAATTTAAACTATGGATTTTCTAAAATACTGTTCAACCGTTCTCCTGGATACAAAAGCCAACTTTTTCAGGCTATATATATTTTTTTCACTGGTCTACAAAAAAAAAAAAAATTCATGTTGACCTGTGTTATCACTCTTTCACAAGGGCTAAATTAACAGAATATATTTATCTTTTTCATGCCGAGTTTAAATATGTTCTCAGATTTTATCCATCAGGCAGGGTTTTTTGTGGCAAGTGTTTGAAGTTTTAAAATAATTAGTACTTACAAAACACTGAATAATAAATACACGGCTAATTTTGTCTAACCTAAAAAGTTTTGTATGATGATTTTCGGTCATATTTTGCCTTCGGGATGTCTCTTTTCATGGTCCAGCAGTAGTCGGCCAGCATGCTGGGACTCCATTTGTCTTAGTACCTCTTTTCCATACTAGAAATCTGCTGATGAAAACGCCCAGCATGCTCATCAGAAACAGCCCCAAGATTTTCAGGGAAGAAGTCTAGGTGGGAGTCCAAGAAGTGAATTTTTAATAGGACATGTTGTAGCCCATTTCTTTGTATGAAGTCAGAAGATCACTCACTATTTCAGTATAGTTTTCTTCTTTATTATTGCCAAGCAATCCATAATAGATACTTTTGAATGATTTCCACGCTGCTTTTTCCGGTGGATGTAACAGTTCCGCAAAATGTTCATCATCCGATATTAATGATCTTATTTGGGGCCCTATAAAAATTCCTTTCTTCAATTTTACATCACTTATTTTAGGAATTTTAGATTTCAAATACATAAATGCAGCAGATCTTTTACCAATTTTTTTTTTTACAAAATTTTTATAAGCCCCAGTTTTATGTGCAGGGAAGGTAAATACACCTTTTCGGAATCCACCAATGGGATATTTGATACATTTTTATGCCCAGGAATAAGAGATTCATGTTTCGGCCATTGTTTCCTTATGTAGTAAGACTCCTTATCCCTGCTATCCCATTCACACAAGAAACAGTTGCAAACCTAACAATAAAGCTATAACCTTCAAATCACCACAGATATTCCAGTTATATTTATGGTAGTATACTGAATTTTTTTTACCAGCAATTTCATAGTTTCGTATGTCTCCTTCATATCACTGGCATGCGCGAGAGGTATTGATGGTAATTTATTCCGATTATGGAGTAGTTCAGCCTTCAAACTGACTTTCGATGAGTCTATGAACAATCGCCACTCATCTGGCTGGTGTTGATATCCAAGAGCCTCCATTAGTGCACAAACATCATTACAAAAAACTACATGGCCTTCTTAGAGAGGCCTCTTTAGAGAAGTAGTCTCTGAACTCACTATAGCGTCTACGATAAAAGCATATTCTTGTATTTTTTTGGAGTAGATTCCAACCTTTGAGCCTGGAACTTAAAAGCTCAGCTAACGATTTAGACAAATTTAGATGCCGTATAAGATCATTATGATCTTCTTGAGATAAAAAGTGACGTTCTGATGAACTATTTGCTTCAAATGTAGGGTCACTTCTCTCGCTTTTTCCATCTTCAGTATGAATTGGGTCGGAGTAGGAGTTATCACTTAAGGTCACGAAATCTGGAAACTTTGGTACAGGATACTCTTCACTATGTGGCACAGGTCTAATTGCAGATGCCAAATTGGGGTACTTAACTGCATATTTTGTTTTGGACGTAATTCCGTTAATGTTGGTTAAGCAGAAATAACAGTCAGTTAAATGGTCCTTTTGTTCCCCCCAAAATCATAGGCACTGAAAACGGCATATGATGAGTACAATTTTTCCAACTAGTAAGAAGCCTAACACATGATACACAGCATAAATTTGGGGCCCAGTCTTTATCAAAATCACCATCTTTACACCCAAAATAAAGCTCATAACATTTTTTCACAAGCGGTGTAAAATTTCGCTTCTGAGAATTGAAGGTGAGTTCACCACACACGTAGCAGGAATTGTTTGGTTGATTTACACACTTTCTTGGTATTTTGAAACGTTTATAAAAAAAAACTTACAAATAAAAACAATAAACAGCACAAAAATAAGTAGGTACACGTGTTACCAGACTCACTACAATTACAATACTGGCTACTGGCCCTCTGCTTGCTAAAAAAGTGCAATATTTGTAGAAGATAGGATAGGTTTGAACATCATTAAGCCTGGACAGAGTTTTAACATGTTTCAACATGAATAAGTCTGCCTGGTGCCAAATTATTCTGAATACAAATTTCTACTTCTATATTTATTTATAACAATGAAATCCTAATATAGAAAAGTATATTACACAAAAATGACTGTCACAAGAAAACTATGCCTGATAGAAGAAATCTGATAACATATTTGAATTCAGCATAAAATACTGAACTAGGGTCTCTATTTACCATAGTTTCCTTGTGAAAAAAAATCATGTTGACCAGTGTTATCAGTCTAACAAAGAAAACATAAACCGTTCAAATGGAACGAAATGAAATAAAATAGAGGACGTATTAGCTTATGTTTCATGTGATAAAGGTATCTACAATTGAAAAATTTTCATTTTCCTTTAGAAATAATGATAAACGTAAACATAATCTTTAGATTCTGTAAGAACATTGAAACAGATGTATAGTATAACATGTTATATGCGCAGCAACTCTCTTAACCCCCACCACATCCTTTTAACCTCTTATATGTGTGACTATAGGTAATTACCATACACCCTCATATTTTGTTTGAGTATACAATCATACCCAACAAACTGTTGAAAGTTAATTGCTGATGACAAGAGGACGAAGCAGTCAAAACCGATCTAAAGGGTGTTTTAACCATGGTAACTGTTTTAACAGTCTAAAAGAAGTAAGCTCTTCGTCTACCTACCTTAATAATTGTAAAATTTATCATTAACTATGTGCTCTTTTTTAAACCGATTAACATCAAAAGACACCATGTTGAATATTTTAATTACATATTTTAAGAAAGTTATGTTTCCAAAAACCCTCTTTTTCTAAATCACTAATCCAAATAATTTCTTAAGAACAAACTCTATTAAATGATAAGGAGTCCCTAATTAATTTCTCGGGATAGTAACGCCCGACCGCCCGCCCCAGAGTATCAAATTGAAATCCGTTCTGCATCCAAAGTGGCTCCTTTTCTCAGAAATCGAACGTACTCCTACCGCAGACCGATTAGAGGGGTGTTTTTGCTCTATAATTTAGGAACATGAGACTGTGAGACAATTTACAGTAGCGTCTTTTTATTGCTAATTATTTTTAGTAACGTATTTAAAACAATTCATTAAAGAACTTAATGTCAATTTATCAATTAAATTTTATAACACAGGACCTTTGCATAACAAAATACGAAAAAACATCAAGAATAAACTGTAAAAATATAAGGTTAACACAGGTACTCGTAGCGGGGTGGCTGGGGTCTCTGGAGGAAGCGGCCTACATTTTTTCGGGGTTCAGCATATCAAAGATGAATGACGAAGGTATGTAAGGGACTCTCCTTTAACCTTTGGAGAGCTCTTTAGTATTTCAAATATGGAGTTTAGATTCGTGGAAGTGTTATTAAAATAGTCAGGGGGGAACTGAAAAAAGGTAATTAGAACTTGGTATATAGAAACATAAAGCAACGCCCTGCCGGAAAAAATCAATTAGTTTAATGCAAAGTACTATCGATAAGGTAAGTAGTCACTAAACGATAGCAAATAGGTTAACAGTAGAATAGGCTTGCTGCTGTGCGAAGTAAACATTTTCGGAAAAATTGGAAAACTTAAAGGTTTAAATGAAAAAATAAAAATTGAAAGACTTAAAATGTTTGAGAAAATTATAATTTTCAGACAGTTTGCTTATTAAAATTCTGTAAAAATCTAAATATAGTATCATAAAAAATAAAGCAATGTGCTAGTGATTTTGATAAACAGAGGAGCACAAGAATGGAGATAGGCATCAGGCCATTCTTGGCTACAAAGATTTCTTCTACTCAGACGGCTAATCTAACCAAGGAAACTGCAACATTGTCGTAATTCCATCTTTCCTGCCGCGACACACAGACAATGGAAAACCCTAAATGGTTTTTGCGGTTTTCCATTGTCTGTGCAGATAAATGAGCAATTTACATTATAGTGTATTTGTTTGGAGTTGATAGCAAGAATTCTCTCATTGTAGATGCAAATACATGTTGGGGTGCGCCCAAAAAAAAAAGAGATTTCTTATGCATTTTACTGGATTTTGCTACCTATTTTGAATTATTTTTAAAGGGTTCACCCTATTTTAGGCAGAAAACCTCTGCTATACGATAAAGTCATAAAATGTAAATGAGGGTTCATCGGTAACATAGCCGCCGAGAGTAACCTGCTTTTAGTGTTTAATAAATAAAATTATCTTAAAAATAAAGTTATAGAAATATAAGATTTATTACCAAAAATTTTTTAATCTTTCAGATCTATGTATATTATTGTATATATACAAATTCACGATATATAAGTACTTTAATTACAATCAAAAACAATCATCGTCTTCAAAATCTGAAGACTTAACTTCTCCTAAATTGATAATTAAGAGTTCGATTTCCACACTTTCTTTGATGGATTCGTCAAGTTTCCACATTTGATTTTCTTCTTCTATAACATGTCGAAGGGTATTTTTCCAATTATTCTCTTTGATCCTGTCTATTCCGGCAAGTAATAATTGCCTTACGGCTTGAAGTTCGAACGTGGTACTTTCCCTTGCAACGAAACCTTTTTTTAATTCGCAATGATATAATCTAAGCACTGTTATTCCGTTCTGTGCCATCTCATCGACTGCGTCTTTTTTGAACTGTGCCTTATTTTGTTTCGTAATTTTGAGAAGGTCCGCTTTTAACATACCATCTTTATGTTTGGGATTTTTGTCTCTTATCCACTGAAGAATATCCACTTTCTTGCATGAATTTGTCGGGAGTCGTTCTAATAATCGAGAATGACATGGGGCATTGTCTAATACTATAACTGATTCTGTTGGTATACATTCAATCATTTGTTGGAAGTATTTCACAAAAACATCGGCCGTCATCTCCTCATGGTAATCTTTAGTTGACTTTGATTCTGATTCCAACAAGCCACGCACCGTCGAGAAATCCATTTTCTTCATCGATATGTGCTATAATTAGCCTTGCTCCTTTGGCACTCTTAATGTTTTTGTGAATCCAGAATTTTTTCACTGTGTCTTCCTCATTAACTGAGGTCTCATCTAAATAAAAAATATTTCTTTCTTCGGTTCGAAATTTTCTGATTGCTCGTAGATATTCTCTTCTCCAACAAATTATTTCTGTTTTATCGATAAGAACAGATTTTCTATTGTGTTTTTCCCAACGAAAATTCAAGTTATGAAGGATTTTCCATAATTTCCATTTTTTTAAAATCTGGTCTTCTCTGATTTCTTGCAAAACTTTATGTAGTGTAGGTATTTCTTTCTTAATAAAAAAATGGTGTACTTTTCTTATTATTGCGTTTTTAAAGTTGACCTCTAAGGGCTCCTTTCCTTTGTGATTCTGAGGTTCGTTGCAATAACCGCGTTTTCTTTCTTTTAAAAATCTGTAAATAGTTGCTGATCCAACTCCCGTCATGTTGGCACAAGTTTCCACAATTTCACGGACTTGGCTTGTTGGCTGTTGATGCACTAGGGCATCGTGGACGTTAAGTATCATTGTTTTTCTCATAGGAAAAATGCAAATTTACAGACTCCAAGAAGTTTGACCGGGGCAAAACTGAAAGTTGAAGCCATCGCAGTTCTGATTTGAATTAAGCATACGAGTATTATAGGTTTTTGCTTTATTTTTATACTTACACAGAATATTTTTATTGCATACTTAGGTACTTAGGCACCTACCTACCGATAAGTACTTTGGTTAATTATATTCCAATAACTGCTAAAAATAATTTTATTGTACCTATTATCATTAAGCTTTATAACACTGTAGATTTCTAGTTCTTAAGAATTGTTAATTGTACTTGTTTAGGCCTTATCATACAAATAAGATTTTTAGTTTCATCATTTACTCATTAAAATAAACTTTGAAATGCGCTGATTTATACAGCTTATTGTAAAGTTTAGAAGGCATGTAATAAAAAATGCTTTAGAAAAAGAACGCACTATTGTATAGAGATAGAAAATAAAGGTGATTAAAAAAAATAATTGAAAAATTTCGGGCACTTATGGTTTATGACATTTTAATGTTTATAACCCAAGTTGTGTGCTATCAACTCCAAACAAAGGAACTTTAGTCATTTTTATTGAAACTTATTCATCGCTTATACCTTATTAGCTGAAAAGTCAAATTGAACCACAAAAATATTTTTCATAGGAATGAAATGAATATCATTGTAAGTTAAGGAAATAATAGAAATACTTTCGTACCATTTTAGGCTCTTTTACTCATTTTTTATAGATATATACACTTAAAATTATCTCCTACTATTTTTACTAGTTAATAAAATTTACTTATTGCTGATAATAGTAAAAAAAAATAGTTTTATGATTAAAAGATCCCAGGTTGTGGTCAAATGAATCATTATTTTTGGTTATTTTGGTTATAAAAAAGAAAATATTCCATTTCGATCATTTGTATTAAATTTTAATATTTTAGTACAAAATAAGCAGACATTAGAAAGATTTGCAACGCCTATTTTGGTAGGCCACTGTTTTATCTTTATTTGAAGCATGCGCCCACCGTTTGGAGCTTGCGCAATAGTAAAGGGAAGAAATTAAATACAAAAAACTCAACTGTTCTCGTTATTTGAAGAATGCGGCCACCATTTGGAGCTTGCGCAGTATTGAAACAAAATAAGAAAATTTTTTGTTAAGGATAACGATTTTCTTTATTTACGGAGTTAAAAGAGATGTTATTTAAAGTTCGTTATTCTTATCTCTATTATGGTAGGGCCTGTTTTTTTTCCTACATAGGTTTACAGCAGAGGTCGGCAACCTATGGCACGCGTATCCTATTCAAGCAATTTTGAATTGCACGCGTACACATTCAAATTTCTGTAATCTGTGACATGTTTCGAAATTAAGTAAATAATCGAAGACAGTATTACTTTGACGATGCAAACAAAAACGATATATTATATAGGTCACTAGGTATTATTACCAAAAACTACAAAATATATATTTTGTAATTTATAATTTTACTGAATGCATTGGCTTTAATTTCGGCAAGTATTAAAGACGGCAAGCCTCAAAATATAAGCCTAGGCAAAAACACAAATAAACGTCCTCAATTCAGATCAAAAGAGCCGCTATAAGGCGGTTTTTGTTTGACTTGACTTCAATCGTTCCGACGCGCGCCGCAACTCTTTTTATATTGCCGAACTTTAGTTTTTGTTAGATTTAACTTCTAGGCGGCCCTTTGATTGCTATGAGCGCGTTATAGATAATAATTTTTGTTCTAAGAAATTTAATAAACGTAATTATTGGAATTTTCTGGAAAAATTAATTTTACTATATATAGCAAGCGGCTACACGTTTGGATCATTTAGTATAGAAGTAACATCGGTTCCAGTCAATAGTCGTCGAAAAGTTTAAAAATTAAAAGTACTTTGCGTTATGGCCGCGAATTAACAGAAGGTAGACGTTCGATCATTTCAAACTTCATGGACAACAGATTACGGTTTTGTACAGCAAAACGATCGGGCCATTTGTGTCCTATGTCGGGAATGCGTAGTTTTCCGGACGTCTAGTGTTCAACGACATTTCCAGATAAAACATGAATCGTCATTTAAAGATAACGCTGATAAAAGGGAGGCAATACAAAGAGCAAGTAAACAATACGAGAAACAGTCAACATTCTTTAGCAAAGTTTTCCAAGGAAAAAATCAGGTAACTGAATGCAGTTTCAAAATTGCACAGTCGTTGGCACAAAAGGGTAGGCCGTTCACTGACGGAGAATTTATGAAGCAAACGTTTTTGAGTACTGGCGAGATTTTATTCGACGACTTTCCCAATAAGGATACAATATTGGCCAGAATTAGGGATATACCGGCATCAGCGCGGACCATCGAGAGACAAATTACCGAAATGACACAAAATATCCAAAAACAGCAGAGACGCTATCAAACGGAGTTTTGTATTTAGTGTAGCATTGGATGAAAGTGTCGATATTAACGACACTACCCGTCTGGCAATCGTTGCGCGATACTTCGATGATGGCAGTGTGTATGAAGAGCTGATTTGTCTGCTCCCATTGCAAGGAACTACAAGAGGAGAGGATATATTTTCAGAATTTGTTAAACATTTTGAAAAGCGGAACATTGATTTAAATAAAATTTTTTGCATAACGTCAGATGGCGCTCCTGCTATGATTGGGAGACATAAAGGATTTTTCCCTTCTTATTGAACGCATGGGTCGATCAGTTTTGAATTTTCATTGCATAATTCACCAAGAGAGTTTGTGCGCTAAAATCTCCGCTGGAAGTTTAAAATCCGTGATGGATAGGGTGGTTAAAATAGTTAATTACATTGTCGGTCGTTCTTCACTGATCCATAGACAATTTAAGGCGTTTCTGCAGGAATTAGAAAGTGCATATTCAGATATAACATTGCACAATAATGTGCGCTGGCTCAGCCCTGGTTAAGTGCTCTCTAGATTTGTGTAATGTCTGGGCGAAATTAAATCGTTCTTGTTGGAAAAAAATCAAGTGGATGCTTATCCTGAACTAGAAGATAAGAACTGGATCTGTATGTTAATGATTCTTACTGATATTACAAACCATCTCAGTGAACTCAACTTAAAGTTACAAGGTTCACAGGTAAAACAGTTCTGGATTTACACGAATCCTGGAAATCATTCAAATTAAAAATAGATTTATTTATCAGCGATATTTCTACAAACACATATAAATATTTTCCAAATTTAAAAACTTATATATCCAATGTCGACGATGCTGCACTAATAGACGAAATTCTTAAATATATGACTAATTTAAAAGAGGAGTTTATCGAGAGGGGTCAGGATTTTGATAAACATGGTCCTATGTTCGCTTTTTTAATCAAACCAGACCTCATGGAAGGACATTAATGATTTTGATCTTCAATACATTGAATTTAAAAGCTCCGAGTTATGGAACATGAAATTTGTAGAATTAAGAAGGGTATTAGAAGGTGACTGCCAGAACCATTCAAACGAGATACTCAGTTGTTGGATGAGTTTACCAGAGAAATTCATTTGTCTTAAGAAAGTAGCGTTTGCCATGCTTACAGCTTTCGGATCATCCTATATCTGTGAACAACTTTTTTCCCATACGAGAGTGATTTTAAACCCGTACCGAAGCAGGCTGACAACAGACAACTCGGAAGCATTTGTGACACTGAAAATAACCAGACATGAACCGGATATAAGAAAACTCTCTAAAGAACTTCAAGCACAGGGTTCACACTAGGTCCTAGGACTAGTATAATAAAATTATTTGTTAAATGTTAAAATTTTTTTGTAATTAAACCTTCTAAAAGCAATATTTTAAGTTAATTTAAGTTAATTTTTGTTAATTTTAGTTGTAGTAAGTACCTATGTCGGCACGCAAAATGTTGTATAGATGAAAACTGGCATCCCTTAGTTAAAAGGTTGCCGATCCCTGGTATACAGACTACTAAGAAAATACAGAAAAATCGAAATGATAATCTTTTGTTGCAAATAACACTGACCGCAGCTAATTAGTGTTCAAATTATGTTGGGATTTTGCAATCTTTGGGATAATGGCATTATATTGTGTAGTGCTAATTTCAAATGAAATCTTATTCGCACATTCGTATTACCTTGGAAATGTTGAAGGAAATGATGGAAACCTGCTAGATACAGCTTTAATTTAGAAACCTGTGTTGACACATCAAATACTAATAACCCTCGTGTTTAAGCATGAAATGAATGAAAAAAATCCCCTAAGTTTGTAGAACATGAATACTAACCTGACCTTGCATTTTCTTCGCGTTAATACTGCGCATGCTTGAGATAACGATAAGGACAAATCTCTCTATTGAAGTAATAGTTTTATTTTAGAATACGATTGTTATTTTGGCCGAATAAAGCGATAGTATTGAAAATTATGAATCATACATTTTTGAACTATGAAACCTGGGTTATCTATAAATTAAGATAAGGCTTAATAATTAAAAAAAAAACTATTTACTAAAATTACTTTGTAACGTATCTTCTACGATTCCACCCTGTGTGTATAGAGTGTTATACGTTTGGAGGTTAGGAAACTTCTTGACCATGCCTTGTGCAATTATAGGTATATATCAAAATAATTCTAAATTAACGAACTCGAATCCAAGAGCCATGATTTAAAAAAAAAACATTTTTATTTCACAACTACATAGAATCCTACTAATCTTAACCCGCCAATGGCGCAAGTAGTAATTTCCACTATTTCCAAGATTCCAAAAACCATATCCAGGACAATCCCTTATCTCCACGAACGAAGAGATATTCGTGGAAAAGTAAGTCCAGCCGAGATATGGCAAAAACGCGGACTAGATTGATTTTACTACCTACTGGTTGGTAATTATGTTGGCCTCATGCCCCGAGTGCATCGATTTTCGCTAAATCTTACTTTATTCGCCCGTTCCGGGAAAATATGTTGTTTAGCGCCACGAATGCACAGATTAATAGTGGAATTTTCAGCATTTAATAGTGGGGGGTGGTCTGAGAAAATTGTTTTCAAAATTTAATGAAGAAAAATGAAGAAAAGCCTGCTGTTAAAAATTTCGTTAGAAACTGAACTATTAAAAGTATTTTAAGCTTGGACAGATTTGATCTATCTATAACGATGGATTTAAAAACTAATAATACCCATAATATATAATACCCATAAAATAATGCCCCGATATATATAAATATAAATATATAACGTTCTCCATATAAAAGATTGCTTGATATATAACAAGCTAACCTATATGCGAAGCACCAGCGCGACGTGTATTTCTAACATACCGCTTTGGGAGGAATTAAGCGGGCTACATCCTTCGAATCGCCAACCGTTCTTCGATGTTCCAGCGAATCAAGGCCGCCGGTCAATTCCGGGTCCCCAATCAGACGGACCGCTCTTCTCTGAACAGAATCCAACAAATGCAGTGTATGTTTTGAGAGCGGAGCCCCAAACGTGGGAGCAGTATTCCATAGTTGGTCGAATTTGGGCTTTGTAAAGAATTAACAGTTGCTGTGGGGTGTAAAGCTTTCTGGTTCTAAATAATATTCCCAACTTTTGAGAAGCTCTCCTTGCTATGCCTGCAACATGTTCATGCCAAGACATATTTGCTCCCAAACTAACGCCCAAACAAATTGAGCGACGATGCTAGGGGAATGGAGTGCCCCGACATAACTATGTCGGGTTCAGCAACGTTAACTTTTTTAGAAAAAACTGCCGCTTGGATTTTTGTAGCGTTAAATTCCACTTGGTTACTGTCACCCCAAGATAGTATTTTTTCCAGGTCTTTGTTAAGTTGAACGACCTCCTGCTGTCTGCGGATATTCGCCTGAGCAGCCGATGTCCGAGCGTTCAAGGTGAATGAAGAGACAAGCGTACTGTCATCTGCAAAGCTATAGATTGGATTCCCGGTCTTTTCCAGCAGATCGTTAATGTAAATGAGAAAGAGAGTAGGAGACAGTATGGAGCCCTGGGGCACACCGGCGTTGATAGTGAGGGTGTTAGAAAGAAATCCGTCGACCGCCACTCGTAAAGAACGCTCTCTGAGGAAACATGAGAGCCACAAACAGAACCTTTCAGACATACCATAAGAGCGCAACTTAGCCAACAGTCCATCGTGCCAAACACGGTCGAATGCCTTGGATATGTCAAGAGCAACCGCTCGAGATTCTCCAAAGTGTTCAATTGCGTTGTTCCAAACATGTGTTACATAAGTCAGAAGATCTCCTGTTGATCTATGTTTACGAAAACCATATTGGTGATCGCTAATAATATTGAATGGTTCAAGATATTTTAGAAGATGCTCATTAATAACCTTTTCCATGACTTTCGATATTATTGAAAGCAGTGCAACTGGTCGGTAGTTATTTGGCAAGGTCTTCTTACCTTTTTTAGGTATCGGCTGAACCGTGGCACATTTCCAGCAGGACGGAAATATTCCCTTTCTGTAGGATAGATTAAAAAGTCTACAGAAAACTGGTGTTAGTTCCCTTGCACAGTTTTTGAGAACTATGGCAGGTATTCCGTCAGCGCCAGTTAGCGACTGCCCAAAAGGACCTGGAATTGTTATATATATATATATATATATATATATATATATATATATATATATATATATATATATATATATATATATATATATATATATATATATATATATATATATATATATATATATATATATATATGTTACTATGGAGATTTTTACAGATGGTGGAATGTAATACATTAAAATTCCGGATTTCAATCCGCTCGTCTAACAATGAATTCGCACGACGTTTCGCCAAAATCTCATTTGGCATTTTCAAGTGCTCCCGTTGCTGCTGCGGCTCGATACTGTGATCTTGCTGCTGCTGCCGCTCGAAGCTAACTCGAAACTAACAGTTAGCTTCCAGCGGCAGCAGCAGCAAGATCACAGTATCGAGCAGCACCAGCAGCGGGAGCACTTGAAAATGCCAAATGAAATTGAAACATCGAAATTCATTGATAGAACGGGACCGACCGAAAGTGTCCATTCAAGAGGAATGTCCGCTTAAAAGAAATAAAAAAAAATCGTTTTTTAATGACTGTAATTAAAGAATTTGGGACATTTAAAACGTATGCTTATATAAGTATACGTACATATTTTTAAAACAAACAAAAAACTTAAAACTTAAGGAAAAAACAAAGATTTGTTACCTTTAGATACATATAAAATATAATGGGATAGAGTTATATATATGAAATGAAAGGTCACTTTAATGACGCAAAAAATCATATATTGTTGTTTGCCTCCTCTTTTTCTTTAAAATGGCGTCCAGAAATCATATTTGTAATTTGGAAAGAAGCTCTAAAGACTCTGCATCTCCGTGATCTTCGGCAAAACTTTTAAACTTCTTGGTTAGGGTAATAGCTTCACCATAATTTGGGATAGCATCTGGTGGTACTGGAATCTTATCGACATTAGAATCTTCGGAAAGTTGTATTTCAACTGGATTTTCAATTTCTTGTTCTTAATCTGGATTTTCAACATACAAATTTTCATCTGTGTTTAAAAAATCACTAGGGTTTTCATTATCAGTCCACTCCAACAAATTTTTATTTTTTAGGATATCTGCAAGTACGTACGCATATTTTCATGCTTAAATCCCGCTTTACGGAAGCAATTTTTAATTGTTTCCTTGGTTACTTGTTCCCAAGCGGTTTTTGCAAAATAAACTGCATCCAATGGCGTAATTTTCTTAATCAACTCCAAAGGTGTTTTAGTATTAGACTTCGCTAATAAATTTTAAATTTTTTTATAATTCCCTGGTCACGTGGTTGACAAGCTGATATACAGTTACGGGGCAGAAACAAGATTTATATATCTTTTTAAGCGCAGGTCTTTTGGATGAGAAACTGCATTGCCTAAAAATAACAAAATGTTTGTTTCTTCTTTTGTCATTTTCCAGTCAAGATCTTGCAACCACTCTGTCAAAATTTCCCTTGTCATCCACGCTTTCTTGTTATATTCCCAAGTTACAGGCAGGTTGTTTATGTTAATATTTTTAAATGCTGTGGGTTTAGCTGTCTTATCAATGACTAAGAGTTTTTCTTTTTCTCCCGCCATATTTGCAAAATGCAAAATTGTAAACCTCTCTTTCGGTTATTTACCACCTACACATTTTTCTTTTTTTATTGTTAGCGTTTTGTTGGGTAGAGCCCTAAATTACAGGACTGTCTCATCGGCATTATAGATGTCTCTCGGTGAATAACCCTTAATTAAAGAAGGGCATTTTTTTCAGAATGATGAAACATCTTCAGCAATAACCGAAGCTTCTTCTCCTGAAATCGCTTTAAAACTTATGTTGTGGCGGATTCTAAATTTATTAAGCCAACCAGAAAAGAAGCACTGAACTGAATTTCCCAGAGACTCGGCTATTTCTTTTGCTTTGCATCGAATTAGCGGACCTGAAAAAAACATTAACAATAAGTTTTCTGCATTTTTGTCAAGCCTACTGATACTCTCAATCCCTTTTATCTATTCTTTCAATAGATACGAAAAGAAAATCAACGCACTAATTTCAGAAAACCTTATCTAAAAAAAATAATTCATGTGCATACCTGTCAAAGGAATCCCCTTATGGCGTGCTGTTATAAACCAGTTATAACACAACTTGTCAATTTTGGTACCATCACCAGTCAAAAAGCTTTTTTTTTTTCATTCAAATTGCTGTTCGACATCCACTTATTTAGAAGGATTTCTTTATGTTTAATTATATCAGCAGCTTGTGTTTTTCCGATATTAAGACGCTTGGATAAGTATCTTACACTTAACTTTTCCTTATTGTGAACTTTAACAATCTCAATTTTTTGTTTAAGCTTGAGAATTTTGCTATTTGGAGCCATTTCTACAATGAATGTGTCGTCCACTGTGTCTCTTTTTCGCATAGGCGTCAGACTAATATTAAATACCCGCGTGTACTGAAAAATTGAGATCGGTAAATGAATTTTAATGAAGGCGCGCTGCGCGATTGGGAAACCTATCAGCGATACTCGCCACAGGAAAATGAGACAAGGCATATTTATTGTTTTTTGTCCGGTTAAGAGAACATTTTTTTGTATCCATGTCCGTTCAAGAGAATGTCCGTCCAAGAGGGAGTTAACACAATGCCAATTATATGAGAGCCGGTCGGGACTGTCCGTTCAAGGGAGGTGTCCGTGTAAGAGAAGTGTCCGCGAAGGGGAATTTCGCTGTATATATATATATATATATATATATATATATATATATATATAACATATATATATATATATATATATAATATATATATATATATATATATATATATGTATATAAAAGTGTTTCCACTAAGGGGTATTTCACTGTGTGTGTGTGTGTGTGAGAGAAATAAGCTGACCGTTGCTCGCCTGCGGCCTCTATAATTTACGTAAATTTTAACTCATATAGGACTGCCTGCAGCAGATCTAAGTTCTTGTCTCTTTAAATCTTAATTTTTATATTATTATAATATTTTATTATATATAGAGGAGTAATATCCTATATTTTCATCATCATTTTACACTAAGTTTCTATGAGTTGTTAAATCTATTTTCTATATCATTATAGAAGTAGATATCGTAATTATACTCAACGTTTGTATAACGCTACAGGTTGTGTCATTTACTACTACACCATGTATGGTAGATGACACAAACATGTTCTGTATTTTGGCTGCACCACTAAAATATAGTTGTCTAAAACAAAATTTAAAATAAGCTTATAATTCTTTCCTTTTATGCCCTTATAAGCTAAAATAGAAAGTTTTTTTCGTCCGATCGAAGCTGTTTAGATCAAAATTTTACTTGGCAATATTATGGGCTGTGTTTGCCGTACACCTGGGATATTTCCACTTCCCTTTTTAGTACGACGTTATTTTTTTATGACGTTATTTTCATGGCTAGGTAGACAACTTAAAAAAAGTACCCTCGTATATTGAAGACGTGTTATTTCCATCTAACTTGTAAACTTAAAATGAAGGGCTTACCTTATTAAAGGAGAAACGTGTTTTTTTGTGATAAAAATATAGGATTAGTCAGCTAACATGCCTGAAAAATCCTATAGTTCAGTATGTCCAAGTTTCAGCAAATTACAAGACAAATAAACTCCAGTTATAAAAAAACTTTTGGAAACTTTGCCCGAAATTCTCAAACTGTAATTACAGACGGTAACTTCCGGATAAAACTAACAACCTGGAAAACTATGTCTGAAAACACTAATAATAAGTAAGAAAAACTGAAACTTTTTCTTTCAGCGACTCAATTATTAACACTGTTCTTACTGTAAAAAAATTTCCATAAAACTTTTGAATAATGAAAAGTTTTCAGACCCCGTCGGTTTGTTTTTTCTGTCTTACTTTCAACGAATCGACGGCCTAATTAAAAGATATGAAGTTGAAATTTTTAAGGTTTTTTAATTTTAGAACATCAATAATAGGCGGTCTTTTTTTTTGCTGGGGTAATTAAATGTAAAAAAAAAACAATGGGAATAAATGACGGGATTTTAACGATGTGTCAATGCAGTATAAAAACTTCTTTTGACAAAAAAAACAGGTTTGTATACTAAAGACTGTGTACGAGAAGACAGAGAGAACATTATGTTAGAGAAAGACGCGAAATAATTTGATTTTTAAAGTATAATGAATGTGGCAACGTAGCTTCTCGCTTGCTTCCCGCCGCACGCAATCACGTGTTATTGCGTTGCATATATTAGTCCGGGAGCTCACGACCAAAATGCGACCTCATCGAAGAGTGGCAGATAATAGTATCACTTTGCTAATTATGCCCCCCCTAGTCTCTCCAGGTAGTTTGAAGCCTCCAGTCTGATTCCTGTTCCTGGAAATACACTTTAAAGCTGCAAGAAAAACTTGGTAGATGAACCCAACGCTAAGTGGCAGATATTTTGGGTATAGCTTCATTTCTGTGAAATATGACTGAAAAATGAATATCTGCCATGGATGTTGGGTCAATCCAAAGTTATAACGGTCCAAAGTTGCAGAAAAATGGACCCACCTGAACCCATAGAGGGGCGAATGAAATTTGTTTTAATATGTTCGTTGAGGTTTGTAGATACTAAAAATAATATTATCTGCCATGGAGTTGGTTTTTTATTAAAATAAATCACATTTTTCGCTGCAATAACGCATAAGTATTTTTGAGACGCGTCCTGTAATTTGTTTTTCTCTCCGATATTATACACATGCGCCAGTGTCTCGAGAGGCTCAAATCACCATTGAAACAGTTACAAGCAGATTAATATGCTTATTTAATTTTCAGTGCAATTTCGCTCTATATTTTTTTAGTGTTCCGTACGGAACACTTATAAGATCACTTCGGTGTCTGTCCGTCTGTCTGTCCGTCTGTCCGTCTATCACACCCGATTTTCTCCGAAACTATTTGTCGTAGAGAGTTGAAATTTGGTAGTAATATAGGAATTGACGGCCTCATCAGAGCCATGTAGTTTTGAAAGTTAAATTTTGACTTAAGGGGTTAGTTTTGGGGGGGTGAAATCGGAAGTGAAAAAAATTTTTTTTACTAGGTAATCGAGTGTGGTGTCAAATGAAAGCTTGTGAAAACACGAGTAAAAAATATATATAATGTAATACTTGCACGCACTTTTCTTTGTATTATTTTTAAAAAATCGCGAAAAATCGCTGTCCACCCGCCTTATCAAAAAATTTTGCAAAAATTCTGGAATAATCTCCACGGGGTGTAGATTGAATGAAAATTATCACGAGTGCATTACCTGTAATAATTTATCTGGTATATAAAAAAAACAGAAATTTCAAGGTCATCAATTTTCAGTAAAGATTGGAAATAAACTTTGTTGAAAACTTATTTGGGGTGTGTTTTGTGAAGTCACTGATCATTTTATATCACCGTAACATAAATTTTGACTTAAGGGATTCGTTTTGAGAGGTGAAATCGGAAGTGAAAAAAAAATTTTTTTACTAGGTCATCGAGTGTGGTGTCAAATGAAAGCTTGTGAAAACACGAGTAAAAAATATATATATATAATGTAATACTTGCGCACACTTTTCTTCGTATTATTTTTAAAAAAAAATCGTGAAAAATCGCTGTCCCCTACCTTATCTCGAAAAGTACTGATCAAAAAATTTTGAAAAAATCCTGGAATATTCTCCACGGGGTACAGATTGAACGAAAATTATCATTACCTTTAATAATTTATCTGGTATAGAAAAAAAACCAAAATTTCAAGGTCACCAGTTTTCAGTAAAGATTGGAAACAAACTTTGTTGAAAACTCGTCAACGTACGGAACACTAATTGTGCAAGTTCAACTTGCACTTGACCGGTTTTTTTTATTTAACCTTTAAATTTTGTTTATATTTATTATTTATATGCAAAAGTCCCAAAACCTCTTTTTATATGTAATTACGAAAATTTAAAAAAAAACAAATTGGTATTTGGTTAATGCCATTACAACAATGATCGAATACTCAATCAGCCACCTATTAATTGTTATTAACAATTTTTTAAGCAATTTTCTAAAAAAAAGGAATTTGATATAATTTATTTTTATAATAGCGAAATTTAAGTTTATTAAGCGCTCCACCCAAATTTTTTTAGTCTTACGTTGACTCACTGAATACGAATTCAGAGTCTATTTTTGCAAAAATTTAACCTTTCGATTGTTATAAACAATTTATTATAAGCAATTATGCTAATAAAGATAATTTCATAGAATTTATCTCCATAACAGCAAAATCTAAGCTTATTACGAGCTCTACCCAAGTTTTTTAGATGAATTTTGACTTGCTGCCTGAATTTCTAATCCATTTTTCTAATTTATTAAAATTAAGAGCTAATTAGTTTATTTATATGCAATTAAATAAAAATATTTGTGTTAAATTTCCAAAGAAAAATTAATATAATTCTATAATAAATTGTTAGTAATAATAAAATAATTGAGTTTTTGAAAAAACAGAGAATTTAAATTTAGCGAGTTAAATAATATTATATTAAGTTATAGAAAAAAAAAAAATTATTTGAAACAAAAATTAATAAATTTTTAGCAAAAATGGATTAGAAATTCGACTTTAACGGGTCAAAAAACATATGAACTCATACATCACAGTTAGGTAATAATGCGAATAGGAAAAATCAATTTGTTTATAATTTAAGCGTTGCATTAAAAATACAAAAATTCATAGAAATTCAAAGAACCAGGATCTATGGCAGGTAATAATATTTTTCACTTCCTTTTGGGTCCCCAGATAACTATATCTCGAATATCTGCTACTCAGCGATGAATTCATTTTTTAAGCCCATTTTTTTCGAGAAAAAAAAAGTTTACTCCCACAGGAATCGGTCTCCGTGGCAGATATTAAGGATATGAGTATCCTCATAACATATAAAACTGGCCCTCTGCGATGAATTTTTTACAACTTTCCCCATCCATAACCACGGCAGGAACCGGAATTTAGTTCTATAAGTTGTATTTTTTGGTTCAGTTTGTCACGTTTAATAAGTGAAAGGTGATTTATTTATCTGCCGCTCTTCGATAAGTCCAAAATCTTGGTTGTGAGCTCCCGAACTATATATGATTCAAATATAGAGAAAACGCCCGCGTCTGTGCGAATAGTCTCCTTCAAGCTACGTTGCCGCGGCGAAAATTCACTTCATAAAATTCAATAAAAAGTAGTTATCTAATATTTTTGCAACAACTGGGTGGTAAACTGCCTTCATATTTTAACAAACGATAGCAAAGTAATTTTTTATGTATATATAATTTTTTGTGACTTTTTACTTTTTAATGCACATACGACAACAAAAATTGTAAAAAACGCATACTTTTGATCGAAGATAAAGTATGGATTCCTATCTTTTACCTGTTAAACATCTAAAACTTGTGCTAGTAATTATGGCAAAAGGGCGTAGTAAACCATGTTTAGGTTGAAGCAGTTAATGCAGGAAGCTGAAATCTATTATTTCTCAAAATTTCAAGCAAAACTACTTTTAACAGTTACTCGTAAGAAATACCTTAAAGATAATTTGTAAAATAGAAATGTGCACCAAATAATTCTAGAAAAACATTACAGTCTTGAGTTTTCTTCATTTGGAAACGTCAATTCTTTAAAATTCCGACAGTTGTAATCGATTGTCAAAATAGTTTTTCAATCGTGCTGAAAATGAATTCCGAAAAGACAAGAAAAAAAATATTAACAAACAACTTGAAAATCCCAATATGTCGACGCATTTTATTGCTATCTACAACTTTAGCAAGTGATCCAAAGATTGATCAGAAGATTGTGAATACCATTACACGATATCAGTTCGTAATATTACAAAAAAATGGAAATTACTCCGAGCATAGAAATCGCTCATTTGAAAAAACATACCGAAGTGGCTTCAGTTGTCCATCAAGAAACCATTAAAAAATGATTCAGAAAGTTGGGGAGACAAAAAAGCCTGCATGGTTTTGGTCGATGAAATTAATGTCAGACTTTTCGGCCACACCCGGTAAAAAATTTTATACTGCGTTTAAAAGATAGATTCATCCTGTATCGGAAACCGCCCTTGTAATAGGAAAATTTGAATTCAAATATCTTTTTGGGCAAGCAACGTGCCGAGACGGATTGCGAAGCAGCTTTTTCGCAACGACGGATACAATTAGCGGCGAGGTGTACAGAAAAGAGTTAATAAAAAATATAATGGACCGACATTACATTTGCCCGATTTAGTCTCGGTTTATTACACCCAAAATACAGTAAACTTATCATCGGGAAACAATGTGAATTTCGTGCCCAAATCGACAAATCTAAAGTTTGTTTGGAGTTGATAGCACATAACACACGGCTATGCTACCGATGAACCCTCATTTACATTTTATTGCTCTGTTGTATAGCAGAGGTTTTCTGTCTGAAATAATTGAAAACAATGAGAGAATTCTGCTATCAACTCCAAACAAATACACTTTATAGGGGATTCTAAAGGCCACTGTCCAAAATCATACTTTTGAAAAAACTTACCTAAAAAGTGAATCATAAATTGTATTTAACATTATTGTATCTCAAATATATTTATAAGAAACTCACCGACTTACTATAATAGTTGCTAAAAAAATAAAAATTGAGGTAAATAATAAATAAATAAGTAATTTTATTGTCCAACAGATGATATTCATTTTTAGACAACGATATAAAGATCAAATATTATAAGACTATAAATAACTATGCGTAAAATGTATTCATGACCTCGTATTAATATAGAAAATATAAAAATATTTTTTACCACCTCCCCTTTCACCCCCTTTCAATAAAATGATATCGTGAAAAATCTGTAGCTTCCATTCAAAATTGACTTATTATATGTGTACCAAATTTGAAGTTGATGTGTCCTTTCGTTCGAAATACTCATACTAAGAGACAGACTGACAAACAAATATACCGACGGGTAGACAGAGAGATCAAACCATCTATCTTTTTCCCTAAGTTGGGAAATGAGAAATCTTTGGCACAATGATAGTACTCAGTATATATCACCACTACACTAGACACTTTATTTTTGCACACGAGCGTTTCGCTAACCATGTTAGCGTCATCAGGAGCGATGATTGACTGATGAAGCTAACATGGTTAGCGAAACGCGCGTCGAGTGCAAAAATAAAGTGTTTGGTGTAGTGGTGAAATATACTGAATAGTATCTTTTTCCCTTACGAATAAAAGTAAGAAAAAAAATTAAACTAGCGACAATCCGACCTTTGGCAAAAATGTCGTAGAAAGGCTTGTTCACAAATTAAATTGCTCAGAACCTTTTTTGGAAATTTTTAAAAAGGTCTTTGAATTTTTTTGACAAATACCTGTACAGTGAGATCTCCCTTGGGCGGACACCAACGGGACCCACCGAAAGTGTCCGTTCAAGAGGGGTGACCGCTTAAAAGAAATACAAAAAAAAATCGTTTTTTTAATGGAAACTGTAATTAAAGAATGTGGGACATTTAAAGCGTATACTTATGTATGTGCATATTTTTAAAATAAACAAAAAACTTAAAACTTGAGGAGAAAAAAAAGATTTGTTACCTTTAGATACATATAAAATATAATAGGATAGAGTTATACATATGAAATAAAAAGTCACTTTAATGACGCAAAAATTCATATATTGTTATTTGTCTCCTCTTTTTCTTTAAAATGGCGTCCACAAATCGTATTTCTAATTTGGAAAGAAGCTCAGAATCATTAAAGTTTTCATTTTCAATCAACTGAAACAAATTCTTATTTTTGAGAATATCTGCAAGGACGTTAAGTGGTAAGTCATCTTCTAGATCAGATGTAACAGCCTTAGTTAACTGGTCTTCACTTTGCAGATTTTCATGCTTAAATTTCCTTGGTTACTTGTTCCCAAGCGGTTTTTGAAAGTAAACTGCATCCAATGGCGTAATTTTCTTAATTAACTCAAAAGCTGTACCAGCAGTTTCAGTGGTTACTATGAGTAGTACTAGACTTCGGTAATAAATTTTAAAATATTTTATAATTCCCTGGTCAAGTGGTTGACAAGCTGATGTACAGTTAGGGGCAGAAATAAGATTTTTGTATTTTTTAAGCGGACGTCTTTTGGATGAGATCATTCTGCATTGTCTAAAAATAACAAAATGTTTCTTTTTTCTTTTGTCATTTTCCAATCAAGATCTTGCAACCACTCTGTCATAATTTCTCCTGTCATCCAAGCTTTCTTATTATATTTCCAAGTTACAGGCAGGTTATTTAAGTTAATATTTTTAAATGCTCTGGGTTTAGCTGCCTGACCAATGACTAAGAGTTTTTCTTTTTCTCCCGCCATATTTGCACAATGTAAAATTGTAAACCTCTCTTTGGGATGTTTACCACGAACGCATTTTTCTTTTTTTATTGTTAGCGTTTTGTTGGTTAGACCCCTAAAATACAGACCTGTCTCATCAGCATTATAGATGTCTCTCGGTGAATATCTCTTAATTAAAGAAGGGCATTTTTCCCAGAATGTTGAAACATCTTCAGCAATAACCGCAGCTCCTGCTCCTGAAATCGGTTTAAAACTTATGTTGTGGCGGATTCTAAATTTATTAAGCCAACCACAAGAAGCACTGAATGTAAAATGTCTAAGAGACTCGGCTATTTCTTTTGCTTTGCATCGTATTAGCGGACCTGAAAAAAACATTAACAATAAGTTTTTTGCATTTTTGTCACGACAAGCCTACTGATACTCTCACCCCTTTTATCCATTCTTTGTATTGATATGAGAAGAAAATCAACGTACTAATTCCAGAAAACCTTATCTAAAAAAAAATAATTCATGCGCGTACCTGTCAAAGGAATCCCCTTATGGCGAGCTGCTATAAATCAGTTATAAGAGACCTTGTTAATTTTGGTACCATCACCGGTCAAAAAGCTTCTTTTTTCATTCAAATTGCTATTCGACATCCACTTGTTTAGAAGGATTTCTTTATGTTTAATTACATCAGCAGCTTGTGTTTTTCCGATATTAAAACGCTTGGATAAGTCCCTTACACTTAACTTTTCCTTATTGTGAACTTCAACAATCTACAATGAATATGTCGCCCACTGTGTCTCTTTTTCACATAGGCGACAGATTAATATTAAATCCCGAAAAATTGAGATCGGTAAACCCCCGGTTTACTAGGGGAAGTCCCTCAGTGAAGGCAGGCAGCGACGTTGGCGCGCGGCTCGGTTGGGAAACGCAAGAGCGATATTCGCCATAGAAAAATGAGACAAGGCGTTTATTTTTTATTGTTTTTTGTCCGGTTAAGAGACCATTTTTTGTGTCCGCGTCCGTTCAAGCGAATGTCTGTCCAAGAGGGAGTTAACACAATGCCATTTATATGAGAGTCGGTCGGGACCTTGAGAAACTGTCCGTTCAAGGGAGGTGTTCGTGTAAGAGGGGTGTCCGCGAAGGGGAATTTCACTGTATAGATACACGTTAAATTTTATGCACATTAATAAAAATTCAAATGCTGAAACAGTGTGTGAATGCTATATACATCGCAACGACTTTTATTTGTATATAAACTCCAAATTGGACATTAAGTAACATTTACATCCAGATTTTCAGCTGCGAAGTTATTTTGACCTTCAATTTTAATTAGCCTGAAATTTAATAATAAAAAAAATAGCAATTTTTTCGAAACATTACCCACAAAATTGGTACTCCTTTTAATTAAGGTCCTTTGCTGTAAGAACGCTATAAAGAGAGCTTAAGCTTAACCGTAATGGGAAAGAATTCCTATTGAGTAACATTTTTTTCAGTCACTCCTTTTATTTTCCACCGAAAAAATACCGGTTTCAAAAGAATCTTTTGAATTTATTATCACTTATTAAAAAATAACTCACCTCATCCTCAAAGGTTTCCGGTCTAATGTATTTTCATTATTTTCACGACCACAGAAAAAAAATTAAAGAAAACTTAAGAAAAAGAAAAGACTCCTTTATTATTATTATTTTCAGAAGCCAAATTTAACGATGAAAAAAAAGATAATGAAAGAATAAAAGCGAAAACATAAAATATAGGTCTATATAACAGTGGCGGGCCAATGGATATTCCGTAAAGTTATTTATAGAAGTAGGTTATCAATCTGTTTTCTCTTTAACATAACATAAAATATAGGAAAAATTATAATTTACAAAAAGCACCTTTTGAAAGAAATACGAAGAAATAATTATAGTTCAGTCGTCAGAGGCAAATTTTGACAAAAAGTTCTCATTACCAGGTGTACAAGTATGAAATGCGGATTTTTTTCCTAAAAAAACATGTTAAATTCGGTAGAATGATAAAAAGTGCTTTAGTCAAAGTATGCTCCATCGCTTGTTTTACATTTTTCCCATCTTTCGGGCAATTTGTGAATACCAGGCCAGTAAAAATCTTCCCCTTTTGCTGCGAACCATTCATCGAGCCACTTTTTCGCATCTTCGTACGAACCAAAGCGCTGCTCAGCAAGTGCGTGACCCATCGATGCAAACAAGTGGTAACCGGAAGGAGCCAAGTCTGGTGAGTAAGCTGCATAGGGTAGAACTTCCCAGCTTAGTGCTTCCAACGTGTCGCGAACTGGTTTTGTCGTATGTGATGGAGCATTGTCATGAAGAAAAATAACTTTGTGTTGCCTCAGCGAACGATTCAAATCGGTGAATTGTTGTTGGTAACGTTTAGTTTTTTACCGTTTCCCCAGGTTTTAACAGCTCATAATAGACCACGCCCCTCTGGTCCCACCAAACACAGAGCATCGTCTTTCTGCCAAAGCGATTCGATCTTGCGGTCGATGTGGATGGTGCGCCTGGGTCTACCCATGATTTTTTGCGCTTGGGATTCTCAAAATAAGTCTAGTTTTCATCCCCTGTAACTATACGATGCAAAAACGACTTCCTTTTGGACCGGGCGAGCAAAATGTCACACGTGTTTTGCGCTTTTCCATTTGCCTGTCGTTCAACTCATGTGGTACCCATCTACCGGCTTCTGAATCTTTCCCATCTCTTGTAGCCGATTGAAAACAGCTTGTTGACTAACGCCCAATTGCTCGGCGAGTTGTTTTTGTGTTTGCGAATCATCTTCGTCCAACAATGCTTGCAATTCCACATCTTCGTATTTTTTTGGCGGTTTTCCACGTTCCTTGTCTGCAACACCGAAGTCACCACTTTTGAAACGCCGAAACCATCGTTCACACGTATCTTGCGATGGAGCATGTTCACCATAAGCTTCTCGAAATAATCGGTATGATTCAACAGCAATTTTCTTCAAATGAAAACAAAAAATTAATGCTGTCCGCGAATGCTCTTTGTTCGGTATAAATTTCGACATATTGAACACACCAACACACCACTATGCACACACTTTTCCAATTTATCACTCGTGCGCATCTGACGCTTGTTGATGACGCAACAAAATGGCGCAGTGTCAAATCTTTATAGCACAAACTGCATTGGTGCACCATCTGTTGTCATTTCATTTATTGTATACCTGGTAAATGTTAACAGGTTGCATTTTGACGTACAGGTAGTTTTTTGGACGTAGACTACGTGTACGCTAAGCCTAAAAAATAGAAAATAAAATGAAAATTTCGGTTTTTCACAAATATCTCGAAAAATAAAAAAAAGATATCGAAACACTGATAGCATTGTGTGAAAGAACAGGAAATTTTACAAAAGAAAATAGCATACAGGTTATTTTTTTAGTTTTACCGTAATTTAAAAAAAATTATTTAAAATATAAAATGGCTGGTTTAACCCCTTCAACCCACCTGCATTTATGATTAAATTTACGTTTCTGTATACTGCTAAATATTTTGAAATTGGCTATTAAAGGGTTCCGATGACAGATTTGAAAAATTTTAAATGACGGATTCAATATAGCGGTCAGAGTGTATGTAATTCATTTAATTTTCCAATTTTTTTTTAAAGTGTCTACTAAGGCGTCTTTTGGAGAGCTGATTAAGAATCTGAGGACGAATTTTAAAAAATTCAAAATGAGTATTCCAAAATAGCAGTCAGTGTATATAAAAAAAATAAATGAAAATATGTTTATTTAAAAAATAAATATAACACGTAAGCTGAAAAGTTTTTGGTCTGACATGTAGATGTCACCCTTTTCAAAAAATTCATATGATTTTTAGGAGGTACCAACCTTCAAACGATAGGTGTCAAAATTTTTCGCCAGAAGCTTTTTTGGTGTCTGAAAACAATATCAGGCATCCTTGACTGCACTATGAGAATCGTTGAAGGGGTTTTCTTTTAAAACCGACAGTAGAATGTGAGACCGCGTTCAGCTGACATGTTGACTTTCTCAACAGGTGTAGTTGTAATAGTATTATCTGTAATAGTGGATTTAGTTGTTTGTTGGGACAGGCACGATGTTGGTTTTAAACTCTTTGATTGTGTGTCTCCTTGGTTTCGTCGATGATTTCTTTGCATCTGTTCTGGATATGAACGAAGATATTACGACGTTAAAATTTTAACGCCATTGTCCGTAGGCAAGATGTTTAGAAGCAACAGCTTCTTTCCATTTTTGGTCATCGTCGGTCGAGTAAGAGGATAAATGAAAATTTTGTGTCAAGGGCAATCAACAACTTAATATATGACGGAGGTAAAATACAATAGAATTGCAAAAATAAATCAAAACTTATTTCCTTTAATTTTGTTGTATAATTTCGGTCCGAAGTACTTACATATTTGAAAAGTAAGTAACAGTTAAAAAATGAACTTCTTGTTTAACCTGAGCAAGGTACTACTAATATGACATAGGTAAAATAAATTCTGTAATTTGGTGATCGAAATTTAGTTAATAAGTGCTTCTTTTAAGTTCTGTCTAACTTTTCTTATATCAATAAATCATTTAAAATCAAAATTTTTGAGCTTCATTGATGATAACACAGGTTTGCAACTAAAAAACTGTACAGGATTTTCATATTGTTTCTTATAGATTTTTACTCACTAAAATCAGGAAAAATACTCGAAAAAATTCCATCTCATCAGCTTTTCTTGCAAAACTCGTGTTTGTAGTTTCATTTAGAGCAGAGCTCGGCAAGACGTTGGCATTCAAGATCTTGGTTGTATAAGCCACACTCAGTTCACATTTTGCATTCAAACGTGACTGTACTCGTGTTTTTAGTTATATATTGTGGCTCCAAGAGGTTGTGTTATTACTCCTGACAACTTTTGTTTTATTTATGGTGAATACACTGTCAAGTCAACAAAGAAACATAAGTGATTTCGTGAAGAAAGTGTATTTTGCTTACTTCAAGTTGAAACTTGGGGATCAAGACAAATCCTGGACTCCTCATAAGGTGTGCAGAAGGTGCGAGGAAGATCTTCGTTTGTGGTTTAAGAGTAAGAAACACTCATTTCGTTTTGACATTCCTATTATGTGGCGTGAACAGCAAAACAACTCCACCGACTGCTATTTCTGTTCGGTAGATGTGAAAGGTTTCAATACAAAAAATAAAAAGAAAATATCTCACCCTAACCTTAATTCAGCTATTTGTTCAATGCCTCATAGTTCTGAAATACCAGTTCCACACCCACCTTCCAGTTTGGATGATATCCCGAGTGATTCTGAGGACGGAAACACATTACCTCCCCAGGACGAATCTAGTTTGTTGATGAGGGACTCCAGCTTTTTTCTCAGAGTGAGCTCAATGACTTGGTTAGAGATTTAGGCCTTTCTAAAGATGCTGCCGAATTGCTGGGGTCAAGACTAAAAAATAAAAACCTGCTGTCACCCGGAACCTCATTTCGTGGTACAGGCACAGAGAGAGAGAATTTTTCTCCAAAGAGGGAAATCTCGTTTTTTGTAGTGATGTTTAAGGGCTAATGAAGTGTTCTGAAATAGAATATGATTCATCTGAGTGGCACCTATTCCTTGATTTGTCAAAAACAAGCCTCAAAGCCATTGGGAATAAATTTGCATCACTTCCTGTAGGGCGCTCGGTGAATTTGAAGGAAAACTATAACGATTTGACAATGATTCTTGAAAAAATAAAATATCCAGAACATCTCTGGATAGTTTGTGGAGACTTCAAAATATTAACCATGATGTTGGGCCAGCAGGCAGGTTATACAAAATATCCCTATTTCCTTTGCTTGTGCGACAGTCGAGCCAGAGATTTTCATTGGACAAAAACTGAAAGGCCACTTCGAGATCCCTTAACCTCCGGCGAAAATAACGTCATTAATACGACCTTGGTTCCTCCTTAAAAGATTTTATTACCACTTTTTCATATTAAATTGGGGCTTATGAAGCAGTTTGTTAAGTCACTGCGAAAGATGGGGAATGTTTCAGATATCTGTGTTCCAAGTTCCCAAAACTGTCTGAAGCCAAGTTGAAAGACGGAGTTTTTACTGACCCCGATATACGGAAAAAAAAATGGGAGAAAAAGAAAAAGAAGCGTGGGAATCTTCCAAAGACGTAGTGCACAAGTTTTTGGGTAATATTAAAGACCCTCACTACAAAACGATTGTACAATGCATGTTAGCTGGGTATAAAGCTAAGGATACAAGATGAGCTTAAAAGTTCATTTCTTACACTCCCATATCGACTATTTTCCCAAAAACTTGGGAGCCTTCAGTGAAGAATAGGGTGAAAGATTTCACAAGATGTCGGTGATATCGAAGGACGCTACCAAAGAATATGGGGCGTTAATATGCTAGCTGATTACTGTTGGATGCTCAAGCGGGGAACAGAAAATGGAAAGCGGAAGCGTGCTCGGAGAAGTATCAAAGAGAAGAAGAAAAGGTTTCATAGGCAAAAAGAATGAACACGGAATGTTAAGGACATTTCATGAAGAAATTGTTTGTTTAATTATAAGAAATATTGTTTAGTTCATTGTAATAAAATGGTGGTTTTTTCATTTGTGTTTTGCTTTTTTTATGCAAACACCTTGTATTTTGCAAAAAACTGTACGTGATGGAGAGAAATGGAGATCATTTTTTGGATTCAGCAAACTAGAAAACATAATATTCACCAAAAACATCCCATGTGGCGGAAAAAAAATATTTTTTTGCAGACCTGTGTAATGATCCTAAACATGAACCTATAATAGAAAGTTCAAGAAAAAATCTCTATTTTTTATAAAAATTGACAAATGATGATACACCACTGAAAAATAGAAATGAAGGTCAAAAATTGCGAGATGATTTGTGTGGGAAAAGAATGAAACGGTGGAAAGAAGGGAAAAAAGATATAGCCTAATGAATAAGGAATCGGAATACATAAAAAAGATCTCCGGGAATCCTTAACTAACTGGGACGTGGGGAGGGATTATTCGAAGAACATGTTTCAGATCAAGGGATAAAAAAAATATGGAAAGTGGATTTTTCCTTTCCTTTTTATTTATTTTATAAATAAGTAGGATTTTTTTGATGTTTCATATTCTAATAATACATTATGTATGTTTTGCGATAAAAAAGACGAGTTATTTGTTACCTTTTAACTTATGTGAAAATTTGATGAAAATAAAGGAAAAATTAATGTGCTATCCTATAATCGTATATGCTTTTTTTTTAATAGTCATCTACACTACTCAGTATATATCACCACTACACCCGACGCGCGTTTCGCTAACCATGTTAGCTTCATCAGGAGCAATGATTGACTAAAGCTAAATTATAAATCTACCCTATTTATACTTAGCCTAACCCTTGAATTACTCGGGTGGAATAGGTCCTTTGTCTTTATTTAAACTACTTTTACCTTTATAATTTTCACACTTTGGTATGCGTTCAACAATCTCCTATCAGATACATTTTTAATTAATCTTAGATTATCTAATGTTACAGTATGATCAACTTCAAGGGCATGTTCGGCAATGCTAGACTTTTCTATTCTACTGTATTTTAAGTGTGCTAAATGTTCTTTAAATCGTTTTAATTTGATCTCTTAGTTTGCCCAACATACTTTTTGTCGTAATCATTACAACTAACTTCATAAATTCCACTTTTCTCACAATTAGGAATCTTATCTTTGAGATTTCCTAAGATATTCCTCAGATTGTCTGATGGCTTATAGACTAAAGTGAGGCCTACCTTATTAAATACCTTATTAGTATGGAGACATACTTGGTCTTATTTTCTTCGCGTATAAAAAGGGTGTAATTCTGAATATTTAACCTGAACTTATGTCGATTTAGTAACTTGTTTACTAAGTGATCGTCAGAACCATTAACTCTAGTTATATTTCTAATACAATTCCTTTCATTAGTGAAGTTTACTCTATTTAGAGGAAAAGTGACCAAACGATGAACTAAAAAATGTAATGCGGCTAACTTCTATTGTTTGCAATGAAATGAATCATTAGGAATATATCTATCTGTTACTGTGTCTTTCCTATAGGTATCAAATTCTTATCTCTTATTATTTTTAATAATTAAAATATCTAGAAAATGCAGTTGTATTGCTTACCTGGAAAAGCAATGCGACCCATTGTTTCATCGGTCGGATCACCCACATATTTGATATCCAGATGGTTATCAAAAGAACTTGAGAATTTACCATTAAATACTTTCGCAGTGAAGAATTCTTTGGAATTCATTAATAAAACAAAAAATCTAGTTCTAAATGAAGGTGAAATCTTAATTTCTTTTGATGTCAGTTCTTTGTTCCCAAGTGTGCCAATACCACCAACTTTACAATATCTCGAAGAATTACTTAGGATGAATGACTTTGAGGACGAAATTATTCATGAATACTTAACATTATCTAAACTTTGTATGGAACAAAATTATTTTCAATATAACAGTCAATTTTATGTTCAGAAAGAAGGAACAGCTATGGGTAATTGCTTATCACCTTTCATAACCAATTTATTCATGAGTAAGTTTGAAACCGAAGCCAGTCAAGAATTTAAATAGTTCCCAAGAGTATGGTATAGATATGTGGAGGATGTTTTCGCGAGTTTTGATACAGAGAAAGCAAATATAGATGATTTTGTTTCGAAATTAAATAGCCGGTATGATTCCATTTGATTCACTTACGAAATTGAGAACAAAGGACTTTTCTAGATATTTTAATTATTAAATTATTAAAAATAATAATAGATTAGAATTTGATATCTATAAGAAAGCCACAGTAACAGATATATATATATATATATATATATATATATATATATATATATATATATATATATATATATAGATATATATATATATATATATATATATATATATATATATATATATATATATATATATATATATATAGTAATACCCCGCTTAGCGCGACCCCGTTACGCGCGGTTTCACTATAACGCGAATTTCAAATTTCGCGCTCATGTAGTCATTAACTTCTCTATGGTCGCGGGGGGATCCCCGCTTTCTCTGAATATTCTCTTTGAAGAATTGGGAATTCCCTGTCCTTCGACTTTGTTCTATGGGGATTTCCTCGTTCGTTTCGTGTGTTCATTTGTTCCGTAATGTTAGTTCGGTCGGCTGGCAGTTTTGTTTTAATATTTATTGGAGATACATACATACATAATTTAACCCTACGTTAAAAATGCCGCCTGTAAAGAAAAAAAGAGCGTAAAAGCGTCACTTTGGAATTGAAGATGAAAGTGTTAAGAAGAATGGAAAATGGAGGCAAAGCAACAATTGTTGGGAGAGATTTTGGACTCTCAGAATCGACTGTGAGAACGATTTTTAAAAATCGGGAAAAAAATTAAAATCTCCAGCGAAGGTTCAACACCTATAAGTGCAACAAAACTTTCTCGTTCGAGATCATCTATCTTAGAAAGAATGGAGAAATTACTGTCAGTCTGGATCGAAGATTTGAATAAGAAGAACACACCACTAAGTCAAGATCTCATATGCACAAAAGCAAAATCTTTGTATGAGATGCTGAAAACAAAAGAAGGAGAAGGGAGTGCCACTCCGACTTTTGCTGCCAGCAGAGGCTGGTTCCATCGGTTCAAGCAGCGTTCTAATCTTCACAATATCCACATAACAGGCGAGGCGGCCAGCGCGGACATTCAAGCTGCAGCTGAGTTTCCAGACAAGTTTCAAGACTTCGTTAGACGAGAGAAAATTCCTGCTTGTCTCATCTTCAATGTTGATGAGACCGCACTTTACTGGAAAAAAATGCCATCTCGAACATTCATTTCTAAGGAAGAACGTCAAGCCAGTGGTTTCAAAGCTGCGAAAGATCGACTAACACTTCTGCTGGGTGGTAATGCCACTGGTGATTTCAAACTGAAACCTTTACTAGTGTACCATTCAGAAACACCCCGTGCAATGCGAGGCACAGACAAGACAAGTCTACCAGTTGTGTGGCGATCAAACAGAAAGGCGTGGGTTACACGGGAAATTTTTCAAGAATGGTATTCTAATAGTTTTTGCCCATCAGTCAAATCATACTGTGACAGAAATGGGCTTGAACCTAAAGTTATATTACTCTTAGACAATGCCCCAGGACATCCAACCTCACTTGATACGCCCAGAGACTTAAAAGTGTACGTAAAGTTCCTTCCACCAAACACTACGTCAATATTACAACCTATGGACCAGGGAGCAATAGCAAACTTCAAAGCTTATTACCATCGCCGCACTTTTAGCCAACTAATTCATGAAACTGACGGGGAAGGAAAACAGTCTATACGAGAGTGGTGGAAGTCATACAACATTATGAAGTCTATTCACAACATAGAAGAGGCTTGGAAGGAAGTTAAAATGAGTTGTATGAATGGGGTGTGGCGTAATCTTTGGCCAGATGTAGTGGAAGCACCTAGAAGAATTGTCCAGATGCAGAGACAAGTGCTTGAAGACATTGCTGCAATGATTGAGGGGTCTGAACTTGAAGATGTCACGGTAGAAGATCTCGTAGAACTTGTAGCAACGCACGACGATCCTATTAGCAATGAAGATCTGATCGAGTTACAGAATAATCCTATCTACGATGAGAAAGAACAAGTAGAAGAGAAAGTTTTATCTTCAGGGGAAATACAAAATGCACTTTCAAAAATTTATTCAGGTTTGGACATATTGCAGAGTATAGACAATAATGATGACCGTGTCTTGACCGTGTGTCAAACAATTAAAAACAGTGTTGGGTGTTATGAACGTATTTTACAAGAACGTAAACAAAACGTTACCCAAAAGACAATAGATGTATTTTTCCGTAAAAAATAAGAGTATGTATTGCATAAAGTGTTCTTAGAATTAAAGTGATTGATTAAAATGATTTGTATTTTTTTGTATTAAATTTTGACTATGTTTAATCATAAACCTCGATATACGCGAATTTCAGTTAACGCGATTTTTTTCGGAACGTATCCCTCGCGTAAAGCGGGGTATTACTGTATATATATATATATATATATATATATATATATATATACATATATATATATATATATATATATATATATATATATATATATATATTCCTAAGGATTACTTTCATTGCAAACAACACAAATTAGCCACATTACATTTTTGTTGTTCATCGTTTGGTCACTTTTCTTCTAAATAGAGTAAACTTCAATAATGAAAGGAATCGTATTAGAAATATAACTAGAGTTAATGGTTATGACGATGACTTAGTAAACAAGTTAACAAATAGACATAAGTTCAGGTTAAATATTCAGAATTCCACCTTTTTTACACGCGAAGAAAATAGGACCAAGTATGTCTCCATACCATATAATCCGAAATATAGCAGTGGACTCAATAAGGTATTTAATAAGGTAGGCCTCACCTTAGTCTATAAGTCATCCGACAATCTGAGGAATATCTTAGGAAATCCCAAAGATAAGATTTCTAATTGTGAGAAAAGTGGAATTTATGAAGTTAGTTGTAATGATTGCGACAAAAAGTATGTTGGGCAAACTAAAAGATCCATTAAAACACGATTTAAAGAACATTTAGCACACCTAAAATACAGTAGAACAGAAAAGTTTAGCATTGCCGAACATGCTTTTGAAGCTGATCGTACTGTAACATTAGATAATCTAAGATTAATAAAAATGTATCTGATAGGAGATTGTTGAACGCATACGAAAGTATGGAAATTATAAAATGTAAAAGTAGTTCAAATAAAGACAAAGGACCTATTTCTTATAGTCCCTCTACTGGCTTCTTGGCCGGAACTGCTGGCCTCGCGTATGCCATTAGTTCAGCCTGAGTAATTCAAGTGTTAGGCTAAGTATAAATAGGGTAGATTTGTAGTTTAGCTTTAATCAATCATCTCTCCTGATAAAGCTAACATGGTTAGCGAAACGTGTATCGAGTGCAAAAATAAAGCGTTTGGTATAGCGATAATATATACTGAGTAGTGTCATTGTGCCAAAGATTCCACATTCCCAACTTAGTCATCTACAATTACGTCACGAGTTTTCCATTTTGGTCATAGCGTGAATTAAATTGAACGGACAGTTAGTAAAGAATGCTTCGACTACGACCCTGATTGTGATATGAATAAATAAATATGATGAATTATGATGTAATCGTGGTGCCGTCTTGCGTTGTGTCCCACATAGGCGACTTGTTCAAACGACTCGATTTTGTTGCTCTAGTCGACTTTAGCGGCACGACTAGCGCAATAAGATTAAAATAACACACTTAATGTATTGTTTTGAATTCCTTTGATTTAGTTGTGTCTCTCTCGTGGCTCATGGCAGTCACCAAGGCCAGGGCATAGTCTTAAAAAAAACATATTTGACGATACCTGATAAAATCTGTGCCTTTACCATCTAATTTTTTTTTTTACAACGATCAGCAAACCGTGCCAACCGTATATTCTGTTCTACACCCCTTACAGGGGCTTTTAGAGATGATGTTTATAACAATGTAAATTTCAAGTAAATAAATGTATGTTTTGATTGGTATTGTTATTATATTAAGTTAAATTCTGATTGCTATGTGCATGAGTAAATAAGGTTGTTGGAGTTCTAAAGTTCGTTTGTTTGGAGTTGATAGCACACAACATGGGTTATAAATATTAAAATGTCATAAACCATAAGCATCCGAAATTTCTCTACCAATTATTTGCATTTTTAGTTTTAATCGCCGTTATTTTCTATCTCTCTGCAACAGTGCGACCATTTTCTAAAATACTGCACTGACTTAGCCGTTACTTGATGGAGATCCATAATAACTAGGAATAACAATTTAAATAAATGTTTATGATCACCACTTATGTTTATTATTGCTAACAATTGTTTCGACACACTGTGTCTTCTTCTGGAGCACGATGTAAATTAACTTAATTTTTCTAAAAGATATTTTATTACATGTCTTCTAAACTTTACAATAAGCTACATAAATCAACGCATTTCAAAGTTTACTTTAATGAGTAAATGATAAAACTAAAAGTCTTATTTGTATGATAAAGGCCTAAACGAGTACAGTTAACAATTCTTAAGAACTAGAAACCTACAGTGTCATAAAGCTTAATGATAACACAGCCCCACAAAAAAAAAAGTGGGGTATACTTTTGATGCGATATATCAGATCCGTAGTATTTTTGCCCGCTGATCACGAATCTGACGTCAGAATATCGCCATCACATCTCAATTTTTTTCTAACCTCAAAAAATAGGTAAAAATTAGTAAAAATTAAGAAAAATATACTCCTAAAAAATTGATTCAAGCTTTTTCATGAATCCAAAGATGTATTAATATGTATTCGGACACGCTAAGCTAATATTCATCGGTTGAATTGAGCCATACAGTTCTGTTTTCTTTCTAACCTCAATAAATCAGACAGATATAGTGCTTCTCGAATGCAAAAAACGAATTCAAATTAAAATTCAACCGATCCTTACCAAATTTGGTACACGGGGATTTTTTGGGTCGCTGATCACGAATCTGAGGTTGGATTTGCAAAATTCAAGATGGCAGATGTTTTCGCGCCATTTTGAACGCCGAGAAAATTCATCGGTCGATTTTTATTCTTCTACCTGCATCTAGGGCACCTCCACGTGGTGACGGTGGGCAACGGTGTTACTCCACTAGCCGGCAGAGTCCCTGGATAACGGCTTAGATGCCGTCATGGCAGGTAGAAGAAAGAGAATTACGATGCAGGGACTCGGAAACCCAGTATCGGCGGTTGGACAGGGTGGGAAAGCGGGCCCGCAGCCGTCGTCATCCAGCGACAGTAGCTCTTCATGTGTGGGTGACTTGGCTCATGTAGAGTATAATGCTACAAGAAAACGGTCTCACGGTACAAGGACTTTTCATAAGTGCGATAAAAACAGTGATTCATTTTGTTATATTTGCTGTCAACACGTATTGAGTAAAATGGGGTCACCGATAACGGATAAGATTAAAACCTTATATAAGGATTGTTTTAACATTGAAATACAGCACCAGGATACAGATTGGGTTCCCCACATCATTTGCAGTTCTTGCAAAATAATGTTGTACATCAATAAGAAGGCGATTAAATATTCCAGACCAGCAATATGGAATAGACCATACAGTGAAAATGATTGCTACTTTTGTATGAATGTTGTATCTAGGCATAACCGAAAAAATAAAAGCACTATTACTTATAACGATGTTTCGACAGTAACAAGACCAACTAAACTAATTCCGCCTCCTGAACCACTTGATGCTGATGTTATGGAAACAAATGATTTCACCTTATCAGTTCATGCCGAAAACATTGAGACTGTCGAAAAAGATTCAAACCCTGTTACTAATGAATGTTCTAGTGACAACCTATCATATACTAGTGACACAGATAAAGAATTTCTACCATACAACCGTAAACCAGAACCAATACTCGTATCACAGTCAGAACTTAGTGATCTAGTCAGAGATTTAGGCTTATCCAAAGATGGTTCAGAGCATCTTGCTTCCTTTTTAAAGAAAAGACATTTACTTAAGCCAGAAGCTACGATTTCTTATTATAGAAACAGAGATGAAGAATTTCGAAAATATTTCACAATGGACGAGGAATTGTCACTTTCATATTGTACCGATGTAAAAGGTCTAATGGATGAATTTCAAAATAACTCATACGATCCTGAAGAATGGAGACTGTTCATTGATTCTTCTAAACGGAGCATTAAGGCAGTTTTTGCTGCATAATACCAACGTTTACGCTCCCATTCCGATTGCTCATTCCACAGTTATGGAAGAGCAATATGAAAAAATGAAGCAGCTTTTGATAAAAATAAAATATGCTTATCATAACTGGAAAATTTGTGGAGATCTGAAAATTGTAACAATATTGCTTGGCCAACAGTCAGGGTTTACACTTTATCCCTGTTATAAATGTCTGTGGAATAGCAGAGACAGGGAACGTCATTATAAGAAAAAAATTTGGCCAACAAGAGAATCGTTCACTCCTGGTGAAAATAATGTATTGTTTCCACCATTGGTAGATCCAGGAAAAGTTCTTATTCCCCCGCTTCATATTAAGCTTGGACTTATGAAGCAATTCACGAGAGCATTAGATACAAACGGCCCATGTTTCAAATATTTGCATAAAAAATTTCCGAAATTTTCTGAAGCTAAAATTAAGGCAGGCGTATTTGACGGGCCACAAATAAGAAAATTGTTTCAAGATTCATTATTTGTTACTAAAATGAATAAAGTTGAAAAAGCTGCTTGGCTTAGTTTTAAAGAAGTCGCAACAAACTTTTTGGGAAATAATAAAAGTCCTAAGTACAAAGAAATAGTCGAGAAAATGGTAAAAAATTTTCAAACATTAGGTTGCTTAATGAATCTAAAATTACATTTCCTGGACTCCCACATCGATGATTTCCCAGATAATCTTGGTGACTTCAGTGAGGAGCAAGGGGAACGTTTTCACCAAGATCTGAAAATCATAGAAAATCGGTATCAAGGACGATGGGATGACCATATGCTAGCGGACTATTGCTGGTCGCTAAAAAGAGAAACAAGTCCTCAAAAGCGTTTGGGCAGAAAGCCTTTGAATAGGTCATTCGCGGAAAAAAGAACAAGATACAGCCAAAAAAAGGAAAGTTAGGCGCGGGTCTAACCTTCGCAATTCTAGGGCTTAAGGGTCTACTATTTGAGAGTAGTATATGGTTTAAAAGTCCTGGTTTTGAGTTTATTGGGTCTCATTTTTAAAGTTACAGGGTTATTGAGGTCTATTTTTTGAGGTTACAGGGTGTGAGAGTCTAAGGTTTCAGGGTTTAGGGTTTAAGAGTATCAGGTTTGAGGATTCCCCAACTGTATACCAAATTTGGTAGGAATCGGTTGGTTTTCAAAAATTTTGTCCGCCATCTTGGATTCGCCATTTTGAATTTTGCAAATCCGACCTCAGATTCATGATCAGCAACCCAAAAAACCCCCGTGTACCAAATTTGGTAAGAATCGGTTGAATTTTAATTTGAATTCGTTTTTGCATTCGAGAAGCACTATATCTGTCTGATTTATTGAGGTTAGAAAGAAAATAGAACTGTATGGCTCAATCCAACCGATGAATATTAGCTTAGCGTATCCGAATACATATTAATACATCTTTGGATTCATGAAAAAGCTTGAATCAATTTTTTAGGAGTATGTTTTTCTTAATTTTTACTAACTTTTACCTATTTTTTGAGGTTAGAAAAAAATTGAGATGTGATGGCGATATTCTGATGTCAGATTCGTGATCAGCGGGCAAAAATACTACGGATCTGATATATCGCATCAAAAGTATACCCCACTTTTTTTTTTGTGGGGCTGTGTAATAGGTACAATAAAATTATTTGGAATTTTAGCAGTTATTGGAATATAATTAACCAAAGTACTTATCAGTAGGTAGATGCCTAAGTATCTAAGTATACAATAAAAATTGTCTGCGTAAGTTAAAAATAAAGCAAAAACCTATAATATGCTTAGTTCAAATCAGAACAGCGATGGCTTTCAGTTTTGTCCCGGTCAAACTTCGCGGAGTCTGTAAATCTGCATTTCCCCTGCGAGAAAAAACAATGATACTTAACGTCCACAATGCCTAGTTCATCAACAGCCAACAAGCCATGGCCGTGAAATTGTAGAAACCTGTTCCAACATGACAGGAGTTGAATCAGCAACTATTTCTAGATTTCTAAAAGAAAGAAAACGCGGTCTTTGCAGCGAACCTCAGAATCACAAAGGAAAGGAGCCCTTAGAGGTCGATGAAAAACCATTATTAAGAAAAAAATACCTACACTACATAAAGTTTTGCAAGAAATTAGAGAAGACCAGGACTTACCAGATTTAAAAAAATGGAAATTATGGAAAATCCTTCATAACCTGAATTTTCTTTGGGAAAAAACAATAGAAAATCTGTTCTTATCGATAAAACAGAAATAATTTATTGGAGAAGAGAATATCTACGAGCAATCAGAAAATTTGGAGCTGAAGAAAGAAATATTTTTTTTATTTAGATGAGACTTGGGTTAATGAGGGACACACAGTGAAAAAATTCTGGATTGACAAAAAACATTAAGAGTGCCAAAAGGCTAATTATATAGCACGTATTGGTGGTGAAAACGGATTTCTCGACGGTGGCTTGTTGTAATTCGAATCAAAGTCAACTAAAGATTACCATGACAAAAAAGGCGACCTATGTTTTTGAGGTGTACTTCCAACAAATGATTGAATGTATACGAGCAGAGTCAGTTATGGTATTAGACAATGCCCCATACTATTCTCGATTATTAGAACGACTCCCGACAAATTCATGGAAGACATTTCAAACATAAAGATGATATGTTAAAAACGGAACGTCTCAAAATTGCGAAACAAAATAAGGTATAGTTCAAGAAATACGCAGTCGATGAGATGACAAAGGAATGGAATATCACAGTGCTTAGATTACCTCCATATCATTGCGAATTGAATCCCATAGAGCTAATTTGGGCAAAAATGAAAGGTTTCGTTGCAAGGGAAAACACCACGTTCAAACTTCAAGACGTAAGGCAATTATTACTCGCCGGAATAGAGAGGATCAACGAGGATAATTGAAAAAATGCCATTCGACATGTTATAGAAGAAGAAAATAAAATGTGGAAATTTGACAAATACTTCGAAAAAAAACTGCGGAAATAGAACCCTTATTTATCAATTTAAGAAAAGTCTATAGTACATAGATCTATAGATTAAAAAATTTTTGGTAATAAATCTTATTTTTCTATAACTTTATTTTAAGATAATTTTATTTATTAAACACTAAAAGCAGGTTACGCTTGGACGGCTATACTACCGATGAACCCTCAGTTACATTTTATGACTCTATTGTATAGCAGAGATTTTTTGCTTAAAAAAATAGGGTGTACCCTTACAAAATAATTCAAAACAGGTAGCAAAATCCAGAAAAAAAATGCATAAGAAATCTCTTCTCTTTTTTTGGGCGCACCCCAACATGTATTTGCATCTACAATGAGATAATTCTGCTATCAACTCCAAACAAATACACTATAGACCAAAATCCATCAGAAAAAGTATGGTCCCCAATTCTGAAATTTGTGTGCCATTTCTGAATCACTTCTGGTGTATGAAGCGCCGACCCATCATTGGTATGTGTTCGATGTAATGTAACTAAAACGTGCCTATGCTCTACCTAGACTCAAACATTGAGTCGCACCGAAAGGTGTTTACTAGGAAATAAATAGACTGTGTACAGCTTACTACATGGGGTGAAAAATTCCGAGACTTTTGAAAAAAAAAACAGTGTATTGCCAAAAATCGAGTTTACTCTTCAACATAGTTTTCTTCTAGAGGAGATACACTTATTCCAACATTTAGATACCTTTTATATAAGACGATTTGTCAAGCCCCCTGAAGGAAGCCTCAAGTTTCCGATTAGACTTTTTCATTGGAGCCACATTTTAAAATTTGAAAAGAGCTGATATCCGTGTTTTTTTTTACTCTTCGGTCGGCTTTCGTGCGATTCCAGCTACTCTACGGACTGTCGGTTGCACTCAGGCGTGTTCCATGTTTCGTTCGTTGTTACGCATCGACGCAAAAACTCCTTTGGATTACGCCGAAACAGTACCCAACAGCATTTTCAATCTTCAACCTGAACTAAAAATCATTTACTGTACTGTCATCCCTTGGAACGTCTCGGGACTTTTCACCTCCGTAGTATTAGTATTGTATTTAGTTTTAAGAAAAAGCATGTACAAATATTTTCGTAACAATAAAGTACGTTTTGAATTGAATTGAATTTGTGTTTACGAGGCTGGTTTGAAAAGTCCGTGCAAAAATAAAAAACTACTTATGTGTTTGGGGTAAACCTTTTTTATTTTTCGACATAGTCTCCTTTTAGGCTTATACACTTCGTCCAACGATGTTCTAGTTTGTTGATCCCTTCCGAATAATAGGATTTGTCCAAGTCTGCAAAATATCCATTAGTGTCTGCAATCACCTCCTCGTTTGAATAAAATCTTTGTCCCGCCAGCCATTTCTTCAAATTGGGGAACAAATAGTAGTCCGAGGGAGCCAAGTCTGGAGAATAGGGGGGATGTGAAACGAGTTGGAATCCTATTTCCATTAATTTTGCGACCACAACTGCTGAGGTGTGTGCTGGTGCGTTGTCGTGATGGAAAAGGACTTTCTGTGGGCCAATCGCGGGCGTTTTTTCTTGCAGCTCGGTTTTCAAACGGTCCAATAACGATGAATAATATTCACCTGTAATAGTTTTACCCTTTTCCAGATAGTCGATGAGGATTATCCCTTGCGAATCCCAAAAGACAGTCGCCATAACCTTTCCGGCCGAAGGAACGGTCTTCGCCTTTTTTGGTGCAGATTCCCTCTTGTTAACCCATTGTTTAGATTGTTGTTTGGTCTCAGGAGTATAGTAATGTATACATGTTTCATCCACAGTGACGAAACGACGCTTAAAGTCCTCCGGATTCTTCTGGAACAGCTGCAAACCATCCTGCAACACTTCACACGATTCCGTTTTTGGTCAAGCGTGAGCAATCGCGGCACCCATCTTGCGGATAGCTTTCTCATGTCCAAATGTTTATGCAAAATATTATGTACCCGTTCAGTCGAGATGCCCACAGCACTAGCAATCTCACGCACCTTAACTCTTCTGTCATCCATCACCATATCATGGATTTGATCAATGATTTCTGGAGTCGTAACCTCCACAGGCCGTCCAGAATGTTCAGTATCACTTGTGCCCATATGGCCAGTCCGAAAATTTTGAAACCACTTATAAACTGTTCTAATCGAAGGTGCAGAGTCACCATAATGTTTATCAAGCTTCTCTTTAGTCTCCTGAGGCGTTTTTGCCATTCATAAAGTAATGTTTAATCACCACACGAAATTCTTTTTCGTCCATTTCTTGAAAATCACTCGACTTCCTTGATTCACACGAATGCCAAACACAAAGAAATAGACCAATATGGCTGAAACTTGGTGTGTGTTCATTCAAGAGATGCTACTAACTAAACATGACCTCGATACGCGCCGGTGGTGTCATCTCTCGGACTTTGCACGGACTTTTCAAACCAGCCTCGTACAGTGTTATAAAGTGGTGTTTCTCTTAAGTCCAATTACTAATACGATTATACACATGCATGAGTATATGCTGAACTCTACTGTCAGTAAATAACACAGGTCAACACGAATTTTGACTTTGATAAGATGGTATGAAATTTCGATAGATTTATCGACAGTTAAGCGAAAAAAAATATGTATGGCCTGAAAAAGTTTGCTTTTATATCCAGGAGAACGGTTGAACAGTATTTTAGAAAATCCATAGTTTAAATTTTTATTTATTTTTAAATCGAAACAAATATATTTATATATGATTTTTATCAACTTTTACTACCATATCAAATTACAAAATAGTGGAAAAAAGTTAAAAGTGAACCCTATTACTTTTTCTTTCATGTTCATAAGTACTTTCTCTCACTAAACCCCAAATGTAGTCCCCCATCATATTTTCGTTGTATTGGCCCTGATAACGTTATTCGAAGTTCATAATATCTTGATGAAAACGTTCTCCTTGTTCTTCTGAGTACGCCCTCATGTTGTTTTCAAATTTAACTAAATGAGCATGCAGCATATGTACTTTTAGAGACATTCTGCAACCCATGGTTTTTAAAGTTTGCTAACATGTTTACAACTAGCTCTTGGTAATTTTCAACTTTGTTATTCCCTAAAAATCCAGAGACTACTGCTGTAAAACTATTCCAACTTTTATTTTGAGCACTAATAAGTAATTTTGGAAAATCTTCACTGGCATTTTTTTTTTTAATTTGTGGACCGACAAAAATTCCAGCTTTAACCTTTGCTTCTGACAACTTTGAAAAAAAGTTTTTTTAAAATGTAAAAGCTTCAGATCTAGCTTTTTTACGAATTGTTTCATAAGCCCTAACTGGATGTGTAAAGGCGGCATTAATACATTTTCAGGTTCAGCAATAGGTTCACATTTAACATTTTGTTTTCCAACACAAAATTCCGTTCGTAGTGGCCATGATCGTTGAACATAGTGTTGAGCATCCGCTCTACTATCCCACAAACAGACATAACACGGATATTTTGTATATCCACCCTGTAGTCCCATTCAAAATCCTATCATCTTAAAATCTCCAATGAACTGCCACTTATACTCTTGATATTTTAAAGCTTCGAGTAAAAGTGTAACACTTTCATAGTTTTCTTTTAAATGTACAGAATGAGCGACCGGAAGAGATGGAAATTTGTTTCCGTTATGTAATAAAACGGCTTTCAAGCTATTCGTCGAGCTGTCAATAAATAAACGCCATTCACTGGGAACACAGGGCATCCCAATTGCTTCAAACAAACCTCTTATATCGTTATAAACAACAAAGTCCATCTTCTTTGGTGAAGAACGTAGCAAATGTCTCATGCGGACTTCGTTGATCTGTTATTTTGTCATCAATAAGTAAATTCCATTGCATCAAACGAGAAGCCAAAAGCTCTGCCTTACTCTTCGGCAAATTCAAATCTCTTATTAAGTCATTAAAGTCTTCTGAGGTAAGAAAATCGGGTTCCGGTGGTTCCTGTAACAGTACAAATTCTTCATCTTCAATATTTTTATTTGAACTCTGAGATGAGCTTGACTGAGACAATTTTTTAGGAGGTTCAGGTACTCGAAGTTGTGGGCTATGTGAGATTGGAGCAGAAGATGAAGCAAGGTCAGGATATTCGATGGGTTTCTCATTTTTGCCTCTACGTCTTTTAGCTGGATTGACTACGCAAAAATAACAGTCATTAACGTGGTCTCTTGGCTCTCGCCAAATTCTCGGTACTGCGAATTTCATACTCCGTTTCTCACCTCGATACCAACTTGAAATAAATAAAAGATAAAAATAAACATATTTATATTTTTTTTTACTAAAAGTTGTTTACCTTCTAAACATCTTTTGCAATTACTACAAGCAACATGTGCAGCCCAGGGCTTGTCTAAATTTTGAACAGGGCAGTTGAAATAGGCTTTGTAGGCTTCACAAAGCTTTTCACATGCGTTTAAATAAAATTTTATATCTCGTACTTTAATACCACATATATAACAAAATTCATCAGCAACATATTTACACTTTCTCGACGACATTTTAACCTCTTTAAGTCTTCTACAAAACAGTCAATTGTTGTTTATCACTTAAGTGACATCTGTAGACAATGTGTGGAAGTTATGATCCCTTTATTTTTTCGCGGTATTTTTAAATATACCAGAACGATTTAATATTTCTACGATAACTCAAAAAAATGTATTATTATCATAACTACCACAAAAGCAAACTTTATATGGAATTAGCAACCCGTCCCGGCTTCGCACGGGAGTTGTGGTTATGTTACTGATTAACTTTTCCTTATAATTTAGGATAGACAAAAATAGCATGTCTAAAATATTTTTTTTAAGATAGTTTAAAATATTTCCTTATACAACACATTAAGTGTCTCTTCCCCGGATGCAAGAACAAACAGTCCTCGTGAAACACTCTATCCATTAGTGAAAACCGGAATAAAATCCGTTCAGTAGTGACTGAGAATATCGTGCACAGGGAGACAGGCAGACAGGCAAACAGACAGGCCTCTTTCATCAACTATATATCAAAAAAACAACCCCACTAACTTCATTAATGCCTTTTTCGCATCTACACTTGCACACATCAAACCTCTTCTAATGCCTTTTTAATAACTTCACGCAGAGTTGACAAAACTGTCTCACCCCTGGGCATGCGAAATACACCGGAGTGGTTCCAAAATGGCACAAAAAAATGCAGATTTGAGATCCATAAGAAAATACATGGGATTTTGCGGCAGAACACCATAATTTTGGTGGATTTAAATTACCTAGCAATATTACAGGAGCCCCTGCTTTTAAAATCAGTTTGTGGGCGGCACGAGTTAAAAAACGCCCTTGTAAAATCTAAACTATTCATCCAAATGTTACAATTTAAAGACAGTTTTAACGCACTTAATTTAATGAGGATTTATATTTTGCTACCTAAATTACAATCTTGAAGTATTGTAAGACATCTATTTTTAATATCTTTCCTTCGATAATTTGGGTTAACCTTTGTAGGCAGACATATGCTGCCGCGGACTTTTTTGTAGAACTATTTGAGGCGAATAATATTGCCTTACATTGTTTTCACGTATCTCTAACTATTTACGCAGAGTAAGCGAAAATATCTCTTAGACGATTGATTTTTTTTCCGACTTCATCGTCATAAGTCGATTAATTTAGAAAAAATATCCACAAATTATACACCTAAACCTTCCTCGACAAACACTCCATTAATTAATGAAAACCAAAAAAAAATCCGTTGAGTAGGTACTGAGAAAATCGTGTAGAGACAGAGAGACAGACGTGGAGGGGGACTTTGTTTTATAATATGTATTGATATGGTGTAAAAGATTATAATAATGTGCATGAAATGCTTAAGGTAACCAACGTATTTAAGTTGATAAGGATTAATACTGTATCCGTCTAAATAGCTTTCCAATTACCGCATTGTGTGACCATTTTTTTAGAAAATAGAATGGGTATCCTTAAAAGATAGATATATGCCATCGCGGACTTTTTTGTAGATTTATAAAAGAGGAATATCCCACCATGCATTGTTTTGTTATATCTCAAAGGAATAAGGCAGCGTTTTCGATGAAAGCTCCCAGGCGGCTTGACTTTTTCCGACACTTCCAACAGTTATCGTTATATTTCAACCAATTTACACACAAAACCTTGACAAATTATATACCTAAACCTTCCTCATAAATCACTCTATCTATTGGTGAAAACCACATGAAAATCTTTTCAGTAGTTTTTGAGTTTATCGCGAACAGACAGACAGACAGACGCGGCGGAGGACTTTGTTTTATAATATGTAGTAATATGGGTACTTTTTCTTTATTTTGGAGCATAATGAATAGAAAAATCATAAAATAAATTTTAGGACAAAAACAAAAAATTTTTTTGGAGAGTTGCGTAATTAGGAAATTATTTGGTCGTGTGATATTGGGTGTGGTTTTTCTTTGAAAATCGACAGTCAATAGAAATGCATTTGAGAAAAAAGCAATTTACCAAAATTATCGTTATAATTTTAATTGTAACTAGTTAATGACGTCGCATCTCTCCATTCATTCAAAATCAACCAATGACGAGTCAATATTTGATTTATTTGTTTTTAAAGCGGTATCATGTTACGGCCGCTTCGTCACGAAGCTGCTGATTGATAATTTGTTTGGAAGGGAAGCCACAATAAAAAAAGGACAAAAAAAACAAGCATTGTGTATCTTTTTTTTCCCGCTAGCTTGTTATGAAATACACCGACCAGACACACGCCTAAAAAAACCTTTTAATAGATATTTACAATAAGGTTTCATATTTCCTATAAAAATCATTTTAATGAAAGATTGATACAATACATTACACAAGTTTTTCTCTGGCTGGTGAATGTATCTTTAATGGCACATCAATTTTGTTCCACGGTGAATGAAAACGATACGTTTTAAAGTAACAGAAATTATATTTATTTTTTCGCTAACATTTTTATAAATGTTACACAGAAAAAAATATATTTCAATTTAAAAACAATGAATAAAAATTTCATACAATTAGGTTTTCTTCTTCAAGCAATAAAATCTGTACTTTTGCTGATGATAACTCGCTGGTTTCTCCATTTATTTTGAATGCTATAACTCGGCAACAAGAGTGCTGTTATTAACCAAATTATAAACTGATCTTTTCCGGCAGATCACTAATATAAAAAAAGAAGTACAATAAGCGTTGCAGTAAATTTCTTATAATGTATTTGTTTGGTGTTGATCGCAGACTTCCCTCAATGTAGGTGCAAAAACATGTTGGGGTACGCCAAAAAAAAAGATTTCTTATGCATTTTACTGGATTTTGCTACCTGTTTGGAATTATTTTTAAGGGTTTAGGCAGTAAACCACTGCTATACAATAGCAGGTTCATGGGTAGCATAGCCGTCCGAGCGTAACCTGCTTTCAGTGTTTAATAAATAAAATTATCTTAAAAATAAAGTTATAGAAATATAAAATATTACCAAAAATTTTTTAATATATAGATCTATGTATATATACAAATTCACAGTTCACGATATATCAGTACTTTAATTATAATCAAAAACAATCATCGTCTTCAAAATCTGAAGACTCGACTTCTCTTAAATTGATAATTAAGAGGTTCTATTTCCACAGTTTCTTCGATGTATTCGTCAAGTTTGCACATTTTATTTTCTTCTTCTACAACATGTCGAATGGCATTTTTCCAATTATAATTGATCCTCTCTATTCCGGCGAGTAATAATTGCCTTACGTCTTGAAGTTTGAACGTGGTGTTTTCCCTTGCAACGAAACTTTTCATTTGTGCCCAATTTAGCTCTATGGGATTTAATACGCAATGATATGGAGGTAATCTAAGCACTGTGATATTCCGTTCCTTTGCCATCTCATCTACTGCGTATTTCTTGAACTGCGCCTTATTTTGTTTCGCAATTTTGAGAAGTTCCGCTTTTAACACATCATTTTTATGTTTGAAATTTTTGTCTCTTAGCCAGTGAAAAATATCCGCTTTCTTCCATGAATTTGTCGGAAGTCGTTCTAATAATCGAGAATGGTATGAAGCATTGTCTAATGCTATAACCGATTCTGCTGGTATACATTCAATCATTTGTTGGAAGTACTCCTCAAAAACATCGGCCGTCATCTCCTCATGGTAATGTTTAGTTGACTTTGATTCGAATTCCAACAAGCGACCGTCGAGAAATCCGTTTTCACTACCAATATGTGCTATAATTAGTCTGCGACCTTTGTTTTTTGTCAATCCAGAATTTTTTCACCGTGTGTCCCTCATTAACCCAAGTCTTATCTAAATAAAAAATATTTCTTTCTTCGCCTTGAAATTTTCTGATTGCTCGTAGATATTCTCTTGTCCAACAAGTTATTTCTGTTTTATCGACAAGGACAGATTTTCTATTGTGTTTTTCCCAACGAAAATTCAGGTTATGAAGGATTTTCCATAATTTCCATTTTTTTAAATCTGGTAAGTCCTGGTCTTCTCTGATTTCTTGCAAAACTTTGTATAGTGTAGGTATTTCTTTCTTAATAAAAAAATAGTGTACTTTTCTTCTTATTGCGTTTTTAAAGTCTTCATCGACCTCTAAGGGTTCCTTTATTTTGTGATTCTGAGGTTCGTTGCAAGGATCGCGTTTTCTGCCTTTTAGAAATCTATAAATAGTTGCTGATCCAACTTCCGTCATGTTGGCACAGGTTTCCACAATTTCACGGACTGGGGCTTGTTGGCTGTTGATGCACTAGGAAATCGTGGACGTTAAGTATCATTGTTTTTTCTCGCAGGGAAATTGCAGATGTATAGACTCCACGAAATTTGACCGGGGCAAAACTAAAAGTTGAAGCTATCACTGTTCTGATTTGAACTAAGCATATTATATATTTTTTTTTTACAGGGAGAAATGCCCCAAAGGTATGTGGGGCTCTCCAACCTGAAGGGTTGTCATACCCACTAAAACTCCTTGTGAACTGGGAAAACCCTATACTCCTTTTACATTTCTGGTTTGTTAATATCTAGGTATTTGATGTATTCTAACTCTAAGGTTAATTTTCTGATGTGTAGAACTAACCTACCTTAACCTAACTTAATGCTAACTTAACCTAATTCCCCAATTTCAGGGGGTGTGATGTTATAATTGTGTTAGTTGTGTGTGTTGTTTACACTTTTAAAACTGAAGGAGTAGCTCAACTAAAACTACGGCCTTAAGTAAGTCATGGGTAGTTCATGTTTGAGTCTAATGTTAGTCTAGCGGTAGAATGTCTGTTGGTCGTAAGTATCGATTGCCGACATTTACGTTGCGTCGGAAAGTGTTAGCTATCTCGAGGTTAGAAATGGACTGCTGCTTTCTCAAGGAAGCGAAGCTGGGCATTACGCGTGAATTCTTTTATTGTGGGCATATCAAACTCCCTGTGCAACTGATTGTTGCGGACGAACCAGGGAGCTCCTGCTATGATACGGGGGGCTTTATTTTGAACTGTCTGGACCTTGGCCCGACGAGTTTTTGACATCTGGCATCAGACCTGACAGGCGTACGTAAGTCCGGCCCTGACTATCGATTTGTAAATTAGCAACTTGTTGTTAGTTGATAACTTACTACGACGGTTCAGGCGCGGGTACGGCTTCCCTAGAAGCTGATTTGCCTTACGCACGACTATAGGCACTTGGTCCTTTCATACAAGACGTTTGTCGTACAGAAGGCCCAGGTACTTGATATTGTTGGCCCATCTGAGCCTATTTCCGTTCAGTGAGAGTTGAGGAGGGGCTGTACGGGTGCCTTTTTCGAAGATTATGGCCTGGGTCTTGGCTGGATTGACCTTAATCCTCCATCGGTCAAACCAGTCGGAAAGACGCGTTAGATGACGTTGAAGTCGGGCCGTGACGCGATCAATCCTCGCAGCAGAAGCGGTAATGGCCGTGTCATCAGCGTACAGCATATTATAGGTTTTTGCTTTATTTTTATACTTAGACAGAATATTTTTATTGCATACTTTGGTACTTAGACACCTACCTACCGATAAGTACTTTGTTTAATTATATTCCAATAACTGCTAAAATCCCAAATAATTTTATTGTACCTATTATCTTTAAGTTTTATAACATTATAGATTTCTAGTTCTTAAGAATTGTAAATTGTACTCGTTTAGGCCTTTATCATACAAATAAGATTTTTAGTTTCATCTTTGAAATGCGTTGATTTATATAGCTTATTGTAAAGTTTAGAAGGCATGTATTAAAATATTTTTTTAAAAAAGGATCGTACTGTTGTATAGAGATAGAAAATAAAGGTGATTAAAACTAAAAATCCAACTAATTAGTAGAAAAAATTTCGGACGCTTATGGTTTATGACATTTTATGTCTATAATCCATGTTGTGTATTATCAACTCCAAACAAACGGACTTTCAAAAGAAATCCACCAAATATTCGTCAATTTTCTCTTGCAAAAAACCAATCTCTAAGGAAACTCGAGACTCCAAAAAAAAAAAAATGTTTTAGTCATATCATAAAAGCGGAGCTTAGCTAACAAAGATCAGAGGTATTATAGAGAAGATAAAAATTAGAATTTACATATGCATCTTACTTTAGTGTACACTCAATATAAATGTGTAAAAATGTGTTCTTACCACAAATTATGTCAACGAATGTCTAAATAATTGAAGTTTCCCTATTATTTTTTTAAAGGCAATGGTTGTTAATATATGAAAGGGATAAAAGATATTACCACAATACGGCATACTTTGCTAAAAAATTTTGAACATAATAATACACTTTGTAAAAAACAATTAGTCTTGCGTTTCAATCCATCATCAACTTCTGATGAAAATAACTATTTCATTGCCTATGCTGTGGTGGATATGGCAGCGATAAATATAAAACCACCTAATTTTGTGATTTAATTAAGGCATTTGCCTAGGGTTACCTGGAGTTTATTTATTATACTCGTGGTGTGGTATGTGCTAATGTAGTAATATATTAAAATATATTATTATTTTACACTCCAGAACAACTGTTAATTCTTTACAAAGCTCAAATTCGACCAACTATGGAATACTGCTCCCATATTTGGGGCTCTGCTCCCAAACATGCACTGCATTTGTTGGATTCTGTTCAGAGAAGAGCTGTTCGTCTTATTGGAGACCCGGAACTGACCGGCGGCCTTGATTCGCTGGAACATCGAAGAACGGTTGGCGACTTGAGTCTGTTCTACAAGTATTTTCATGGAAAGTGTTCGAAGGATGTAGCCCGCTTAATTCCTCCCAAAACGATGCATGTTAGAAATACACGTCGCGCTGGTGCTTCACATCCGAATGAGGTTCAGCTTGTTACTCTGCTTACAAGGCTTTTCAAGCAGTCTCTTATATGGAGAACATCATCCGTTTGGAATAATTTGCCCAGCGCTGTGTTTCCCACCGAATACAATTTACAGCGATTCAGGAACAACGCGAATGGCTTTTTCCACACACATGCCGCTCCTGGAGCGCTTTAGGGGCTTCCCGGCAGCACGTGTGCTAGACCCATAAAAAAAAGAAATTATTATCGTGATAGTACATTTGAGAAAGAAAATTTGTAATTTTGTTTGTTGTTTGAGAATACAGTCCCTGGCCAAATTATTAGACGCACTGTATTTTTTTTTAGTAATTTTTATGTTTCTTAAGAGTTTTTATGCAATAATGGTATATTTAAACTACAATATTATTGATTTTTATTTAAAAGAATTGTTGTAGACTACATATTTGTATTTATTTTTAACATATGGCAACACTGTGTTGACAAAGTGATACATGAACGTAAATAAGTACAAACCTGTATCAGTCGCGATCGGAATCGAGTCAGGTACGGACGTGTTTCTGTGGCTTTATGGACTGTGATTGTTTGTTTAACAGTTTTATACTACTCAGTTATTAGTTTATTTTGCATGCAGTGTTTTAAAAAAGTAATTGGACTATTTTCATTATGGGTAGAAAAGACGATCTTTCACCACGTAAAAAAGCTGAAGTGAAGGCCCTTGTGATTGCGAAAACATTTACAAACCGAGAAATATTACGAAGATTGGAGGTTTCTGAAGCTAGTGTATGACGCATAAAAAAGAAAATTGAGTCAGGGAAGGAATTAAGCCCGGAAAGAAAGAAAAGAAGATGCGGTAGAAAACCAATTTTCACTCCACGGTCAGAGAGATGTTTGAAGAAAATTTGTGTAGAAAACAGATCTGCGACCACAAAGGTAATAAAATCACAACTCCAGGATGCTAGCGTAAATGCTTCTGAGCGCACTGTTCGAAGAAAATTGAAAGAATTAGATTTTAAGGCCTGTCGCCCCGCCAGGAAGCCCAAGTTAACAGCTGCAATGAAACCCAAAGCGCCTGAAGTGGGCCAAACAATGGCAAGACAAAGATGTGGACTTCTGGAGATCGGTAAGATACAGCAATTTAATCAATAATTGATACATTATTATCATTTTCAGTTAAATAAAGCAAATAAACATGGAAGTTTATATATTTTTCCTATTTTTGACAGGTCTGCTTCAGTGACGAAAGCACATTCGAAATTTTGCAGAATAAAGCTCAGTATGTGCGTCGTCGTCATGGAGAAAAGTTTCATGCTGATTGTGTCGTCCCGACGGTTAAACATCCCACCAAAGTGATGATTTGGTCAGTCATCAGCGGCAAGGGCACTGGACGTCGTCAAAGGAATAATGAGGCAAGATCAGTACAAAGAAGTATTACAAAATCGGTTGATTCCGCAGATCAGAGAATGGTTTCCAAATGGGGAACCATTCACTTTCATGCAAGATGGAGCTCCCTGCCACACTGCTCGGTCTGTTAAAGCTTTTTTGGCAGAAAAAAATATCCCTCTGTTGGATTGGCCCCGATATGAACCCCATTGAAAATGTGTGGGAGCTGATGAAAAGAGAAGTGGCTAAAGATGTGATTACCAACAAAACCCAGCTCCTAGAAAAGATTATTCATGTGTGGAATCATCATCCTCAAATGTAGGAGACAGTACAATCTTGCATTGATAGCATGCCGCGCAGAATTAAAGCTTTGATAGCGGCTAAAGGTGGCTCAACTAAATATTGACTTTTACTAACATTAATTTCACTTTTCTTTAAAACTTAATAAACTTATGCTTTTCTGAATTAATGCTGTTTTATTTATGTCAAATAAATAGGTAATTGATTGGATAATATAAAAATAAAAAACATATCAATTTAAAATAATAAAAAACGGTACAATATCACTCGGTAATTAATATTTTACATGAAATCTTGCAGTGCGTCTAATAATTTGGCCAGGGACTGTATGAGTCGTTAATTTCCAAATAACTACAATAACGTCTTCAGGTAGTTAAACGTTGCCCCCTTAGGTGTTGAACCATTTTGAGTCGCAGGTTTCTCCGTATCACAACTCGTCAGCTGAATTAGGAATGTCTAAGAAGAAAATTTAAGTTAACATTTCGTCAAAGTGCCTACGAAACCAAGCAATAAAATACAAAGGAGTTATATGTTAATGGACAATCTCAACTTAATCTTGTTTAGTTTTAGTATTTAAAAAAAACCTGTTTAGAAATTCAGTTTTAAATAGATGACGCTTTTTTCATTTGACTTCAATGGAAGTAGATCTTGAATCTACTTTAGTAGACTACACTTAATTATATTAATGTTTTCACATCAAATGTATTTAAAGTTGGGTATTCATTACATTTGGAAAGTAATAAATATTAAATACAGCAATTACCGTTGATAAAAGATATATACGCGGAATAATTGCATTTTAATAGCACTTTTAATTTCTTTTTTACTTAAAGCAGACAAATGCATATGCATAAGAATAAAATGTTCATTACTTAACAAGGTTAAAATAAAGGGTCGTTACCGACAATACCACAATAACTGATCCATAAAAGTAAATGAAAATTACCGCAACCGCAAATTTTCGCCATCTGCACTAAATGCTAGTTGTGCAGCAGAGTTAAAAAAAATACAAAATTTATGGTAAATTGTCAGTATGGTACAGTATTGAGTACAAATTTAAATACGAATAATTCTTTTAAAAGTTACGTTTTTTTGTACATCCCTCGATAAGGGAAGTATTGTGTGGTTAAATATGATGGTGTAATTTCAGATGGAAGAGCGGCAGATCTCGATGTCCCACAAAGATCTGTCTTAGATCCTCTGTTATTTATCTTATACTAGCCGTGCCCGCGGCTTCGCTCGCGTGGACTTGATTCACTACTATCGTCACTGCTTATTCCTTATGTTACCTAACGTAATAAAACATCTGCCATTATTTCTCGTTATCTCCCATTATTTTTCCTTATCTGTCCATAATTTCCATTATCTAGGCTTATCTCTGCTCATCTTCCATTATTTCTCCTTATCTCAAATTATCTTACCTTATCTCCCATTATCTAGGCTTATCTCGACTTATCTCGCAATAATTCTTCTTATCTCCCATTATTTTTCCTTATCTCCCATTATCTCACCATAACTCCCATTATCTAGACTTATCTCCGCTTATCTTCCATTATTTCTCCTTATCTCCCATTATTTATACTTATCTCCCATTATCTCACCTTATCTCTAGTTATCTAGGCTTATATCAAATTATATAGAACATATGTATAAATTTATAAAAACACACGTAAATCGAATAAGTGGTTCTCAAGTGATAAGCGCACTAACGGACAGACAAACAGACTGAGACGTTGCATTTTATATACATTATATTCTTTGCAACATGATATTGTTCCATATTTAATGGTTTAGGCAGTGTATTGCAAGAGAACGCGCTAACGGTAACCTTTTTTCCGACTTGATTCATTATTATCGTCACTGCTTATTCTTTATGTTACTTAACGCAATAAAATTTATCCTATAACTTGGCCAGAGAACATATGTGTGTGTTTTAAAAAAAGGCAAGTAACGCACTAACGGACAGAGAGACAGATAGACAGACAGAGAGACGTTGCATTTTATATATATTATAGATAGATAACCTGGCCAGAGAACATATGTATGTTTTAAAAAAAAAAGCACGTAAATCAGATAAGTGGTTCTCCAGTGATAAGCGCACTAACGGATAGACAGACAGACAGGCAGAGAGGCATACAGACAGACAGACAGAGAGACGTTGCATTTTATATATATTATAGATATAAGATTATAGATAACCTGGCCAGAGAACATATGTATGTTTTAAAAAAAAAGTACGTAAATCGGATAAGTAGTTCTCCAGTGATAAGCACACTAACGGACAGACAGACAGACAGAGATACGTTGCATTTTATATATATCATAGATGTAATAAAATATATATCTATAACCTGGTCGGAGAACATATGTATGAATTTAAAAAATCGCGTATATCGGATAAGTGGTTCTCGAGGGATAAGCGCACTAACGGACAGACAGACAGGCAGACAGACGTTGCATTTTATATATATTATAGATATAGATTATTATTATATAACCTGGCCGAAGAATATATGTATGAATTTAAAAAAAGACACGTAAATCGGATAAAGTGGTTCTCGCGTGATAAACGCACTAACGGACAGACAGACAGATTGAGAGACATTGCATTTTATATATATTATAGATTATAGATTATAGATTATAGATATTCTCAGCTACATAATATTGTTACATATTTAATGGTTTAGGCTGTGTATTGCAAAGGAACGCGCTAGCGGCAAACTTTTTTCGGACTCCATTCACTATTATCGTCACTGCTCATTCGTTATGCTACCTATCGTAATAAAATATAGCCTATAACCTGGCCAGAGAATATATATATATATATATATATATATATATATATATATATATATATATATATATATATATATATATATATGTTTTAAAAAAAAAGTACGTAAATCGGTTAAGTGGTTCTCCAGTGATAAGCGCACTAACGGATAGACAGACAGACAGACAGAGAGAGAGACGTTGCATTTTATATATATTATAGATTATATATGTAAATGACCTGCCATTAAACATCAATACAAGTCATGTAACTATGTATGCAGATGACACTACTATTGTGACAGCATCTGAAACTGTGGATGGTCTGTTTGATGCTGTTACAGGTGTATGCGGGGATATGGAGATGTGGTGTAGAAAAAATGGACTAATATTAAAATAAAATAAATAAATAAATATCGTCTTTATTAAGATGTAAATACATGTGATGTGAGTACATATTATTCAAACACATCGTGTGATAGAAGAGGCGAGATTTAACCATTGGTTACTCTTACATCTAACCTCCTCAACACACAACGCGTTTACAAACAAAAATCAAACAGCAATTATAGACTAACATAGTAAAACTTAATTAATAATCGAGAAGAGACATTAAAATGTAAACAAACTACATCTGAGAATTCTGCTTATTCAACAGCTTTTCCCTATATAATCATCGAAGTTGGCCAATAGTACAGGGTGAGTCAACGATAGAGTAAAGTTCATTATCTCATTTGTTTCTGGAATGACGAAAAACTGTTAAATACAATAGTTTTAGGGAATGTTAAGGTGCACAGTTTAAAATTATTTTTGAGTATACAGGGTGCTTCAAAAAAGTGTGGCGGATATAACATATGTTTTTTTAAATGGAACATCCTATTTTCTAATTAATTTTTAAATTTTGTGCAAAATTTTATAACTTTTTTATTAATAATGTTATATACCTAAACCTAGTAGTTTTTCTAATATTTCAATTTTTTTAAAAACATACTAGTTTTCAGTTTTGTAAAAAATTGCCAGTAGTGCCATTGTTTTTGAAGGTGGAATACTCATAATTGGTACGAGCGTTCTATAGAGATGAAAAAAAAAGATATACGAAATTTGAGTTAGATGCTACAGGGTGTTCAAAATAAATTTATGCATTTCGACTATTTTAAATCAAAAAATCTCAAATTTTTTAAATGGCCCACCCTTTATATTATTATTTTTTCTGATAGATTTTTCAAAACCCTCCAACTTTTATTGAGTATGTCATATACCTATTTCTAATAGTTTTCGATTTATTTTAAATTTTTCAATTTTTACCCTTGTTTTTAATGCACTTATGCTATTGTGAAAACATAAACAAATAGTTAATAATAATTTTAACATAGTTTAACTTAACTAATGATTAATTATTATGACGTAATAAATGTTCAAAGATATGCCTGTCTACTTTAATACACATGTTTAGTCGTTTTGTTATATTTTCCTTCACTTTCCTTAACATAAAGCGCGTTATTGTCCTGCACGCATCCCGTATCCTATTTTCCATATCTGTTGATGTTGTAGGGGGATTCACATAAACACGATCTTTAATGTAGCCCCACAAAGAGAAGTCTAAAGGTGTTAAGTCATATGATCGAGGGGGTCACTGAATGAATCCATCCTTACCGATCCATTTTTGTGGGTAACGATCGTTTAAAAATTCCCGAACTTCCCGGTGGTAATGAGCAGGAGCTCCGTCTTGTTGCAACCACATTTGTTCCCTTTCAAAGTTATCAACTTCTTCAAGAAGCTGGGGTAATTCGTCGGGCAAAAAATTTAGATATCTAGGCCCGTTAAGCGGTACGCGGAAAAAATATGGACCAATAATTCGAAAATTTAATATTCCACACCATACATTAAGCGACCAATGGCTTTGGTTTTGAACTTCCCAGACCCAAAATGGATTCACTGTTCAATAATAATGCATGTTATGGCTGTTAACTGCTCCATTACTGCGAAAAGTAGCTTCATCAGAAAACATTATTTTGAATAAAAAATTTGGATCAGCCTCTATTGCTCCATTCATGGTGGTACAAATGTTTACTTCTCGTTCAAAATCACGGTCTTGAAGTTCTTGGTGTAGTTCTATATCAAAGTGATGATATTTATATTTTCTCGTGGTGCGATTAGCCGTAGAATGAGATGTGTCAGATAAGTCAGCTAGTTGACGGTTGCTGATTTGGGGATTATCTTCAACATGAAGTAAAATCTCCATTTCTTTTTCCTCATTGGTAGCATTCTGGTTTACTACTTTCCGTTTCATATACTCAACGCTACCACTACCATCAAACCATTCCATTAAGCACTGAAAAGATTTTCTAGATGGTATACGTCTATTAGAGAACTTCGCTCCGTAAAGCCTTACTGCCAAAAGACAATTTTTTCCCTCCTCGCCTAGTATATAAACCATATCAATTAATTCATTTTTAGGAAAATCCATAACTATTACCTTTATACGTCACTTACTACAACAAATTAAAACTATTTTTACTTGCTTAATAAACATGTCCAAAATTTCACAATGCGTACGTTTTTGTTTTGTCTTGGGAACTATGATGTTATAGCGTAAGTGTATCAAAAACTATTAGAAATAGGTATATGACATACTTAAAAAAAGTTGGAGGGTTTTATAAAATCTATCAGAAAAAATAATAATATACAGGGTGTGCCATTTAAAAAATTTGAGATTTATCAATTTAAAATAGTCGAAATGCATAAATTTATTTTGAAAACCATGTAGCATCTAACTCAAATTTCTTTACATATATCTTTTTTTTATCTCTATAGAACGCTTGTTCTAATTATGAGTATTCCACCTTCAGAAACAATGGCGCTACTGGCAATTTTTTACAAAACTGGAAACTAATGTTATTAAAAAAATTGAAATATTAGGAAAACTACTAGGTTTAGGTATATAACATTATTAATAAAAAAGTTATAAAATTTTACGCAGAATTTAAAAATAAATTAGAAAACAGGATGTTCCATTTAAAAAACCATATGTTATATCGGCCACACTTTTTTGAAGTACCCTGTATACTCAAAAATAATTTTAAACTCTGCACCTTAACATCCCCTAAAACTATTGTGTTTAACATTTTTTCGTCATTCCTGAAACAAATGAGATAAAACTCTACTCTATCGTTGACTCACCCTGTATACGGATTCAGATCTGGATTCATGGTATTGTATATTTTAGTGCATTATATGTAAAACTGCGCTGAAACAAGGCAGTGCGATGCTAAGGCATAGTCAAGCGATCAGCTCGTCTAATATACCTATCACGCACAAAATCTCGGAACACTTGCTTCTCTCTTAAATAAATCGGGACTGAAGTTCCTAAGAGCCTCATTAAAAAGATTACCAAGTGCAGTTGCACAGTCTTAGCAAAATTTAACCATTTTAACTTATTTATTTTTAAAGATACGTCATCATATTTGCTCAAATGGAATATAAACCTACAGCAAACAATCTGTACATACTGCAATCGTCTCCTTAAAAGCGCAGCCAAGCAAGGAAGCGTGGACAATAACCGAAACGCTCATGAAAAGGGTTGAGGTCTTTGAAATGTGGGCGTACAGACGTAACCTGCGAATATCTTGAACGGACCACATCACTAATAAGGAGGTACTGCGTCGGATCGGTCAGGCAAGAGAGGTGGGAATAACTATTAAGAGAAGAAAGCTGGAATACCGCGGACATCTTATGAGGCACAGTAAATATCGGATACTTCAGTTAATAATCCAAGGAAAGATAGACAACAGGAGGGGACCCGGGAGAAGAAGACACTCTTGGCTCCAGAACTTGCGCCATTGGTTCGGACTGTTCAGATCTGCCGCAAATAAAATCAGAATAGCTATGTTAATAGCCAACGCACATAGGGGTATTTGAACGATAGACGCGGCCAAAATTATTTTTCGGTTCTATTGTATGCTAAATTATATTACCAAAATAAATTAATCAGTTACTTGGCATAAAATTACTTAATTTGTAATAAAAAATAAAAAAACGAAACTTAATTTTACAAAAAAAAAAATTTTAAATGAAAACATTTATTAACAAAATAAATGTAAAATTTAAACTTATAACACCCCTCTTTTCCGTCGAGGGTTAAAAATATACTATAAACAATCATATTTTGTCGTCTACAAACGTATTTTCATCTTTACTTCCAGAAGAACACAGTGGATTCGGCTCTGCAGGCAGGAGCATTTCTAGCGTCTCTGGTAGGAACGAATGTGACTTTATCCTTTTTATTCGCCTCGTACTGCTCAACAAAGGATCGGAACTCAAAAGTAAACGATTAAAAATGTCTCTGTTGCAGCTTTCTCGTGAAAACTTTCGGGCAAAATCTTGTCGGTAAGACCGAAAGTGCTTGTTCCTTGCCTCTGCAGCTTCTTCAGACAGCTGCCCAATTGGTAACAAAGCATTTTTTATTATCTCTGCGCCATGAACAAGTATCTTGTGCATCGTGAGTGTCATGGGATGCCACGGGTAGAGGTCCACATATAGACGAACAGTTTCTGATGCATACTTGTCATATTTTTCTGGGTCGACTTTATGTCCGCTTGAGATCGTCTCCAAAATGACTTTTAACCTATATAACAGGTCATAGCTAAGGCCCGTTATTTCTGCTGCCAATTTCGGGCCTTCAAAAATTCTTCGGCTGGTGTTCCCATCATTGGTGTTTCCAAAATTTGCCTTTGGCATATCAACCAATAACCCGGTTTCATTGCGAAACCGAGTCTGGATTTCAAGTTTCCTCTCTTTCTCGAGTTCCTTTTCAGCCTCTGTTTTTCTTTCTCTATATTTTTTTACTGACAGTTTATAAGCCAGATGTAGGACACTCTCAAATAATCTTATCCTGGCATGTAATACTGAGAGACCTAATTGTACTGCCTCGGGATTAACTTCTTTTGTTATATCCAATCGGTTAAAATACTTTGAGGTTGCACCACAAATATAGCACCGGCTTGTTGCTGTGGTTCCAGTGGCGGCATTACACTCGTTTCCATGCACCATTGTCATGATAAATTTGTGTTTGACTATAAACTTTTTCTCATCCAAATCAACCTCAGTAGGAATGAGAGAATCAACTGATTTAGGCTATAACACGGAAAAATATGTTTATTCGTCCTTCTTATGAATTTATACTGTTCTCTTATTTTTTGATGATTTTGTGCGATAATACACCTTTTTATATTTCGTTGCCCGAGTTGGTGTAGTGATGATTTCTTTGAGTACATTTAAAGCATCTCGCTTTCCCATTTTTCTCAACTAAACTTGTGCGGCATGCACTATCACCTCCTCTTCAAAGGTAGAGCGAAGCTCCTCTGTCTTTCTTTTTTTACTTCTCTCGCTCAATTGTTCAAAAGGTTTGCTTGGTCGACCAGATCGATTTTGCAGACTGTCAACCACTGGAAGTTCAAAGGTTCCTTCTAGCCATGAACTATTGTATTGAACAAATATGTCTTCCTTATTATGGACTTTGATCCATCTACGTTTAACTTCAGATTTAAATTGAGAAAAATTCCTTTTTAAGGTTTGTATTTGCTCTTGTGTATATCCTTCAGTTGACAAAAGTTGTTCTTTCAAGCAATTTAGTTTGTCTTCCAAATAAGGTAAATTTTCCTTCATCATGCGGTCAAACAAGTATTTCCGGGTTACAACCTTCATTCCCGATGTACCAAGTGAACCTACAACAAAGAATCGTTAAGTTAAAATTGATAAAATCAAAATCTATTTTTTCTCCCAATTTTAACCATAATTTTCAAAGTTCCAAAATGTATCTTATCCGGACTTATCCGGGGCCAGTTTTTTATTTTATTATTTACTGAAACTACCAACTTTAGAATATTATCAAAATTATAGCCGGATCTAACAGGGAAGTATGAAAACGACAGTAAAACATATTTTTTTTTTACAAAATAATACTCGTGGAAAAGACCTTTCTTTATCGTCCCTTACGTTGACTCACAAATAAGTAAATGATAAAAGTTTTATGAAATAACATAGTTACATACCTGTACTTTGAGAATCCATCACTTTTTCCACTATTTTAGAACTTATAGACATAAAATTCCACTTTCACAATTATGATTTTTAAGAGCGCCGAGAACTGATAACGTACACGAGGTAACAGGATCGAATTCCTACTGACTGCACGGGTGGGGTTGGAAGCGGTTGTCTTTTGTTCTCGGAAGAGTCCTCTGTCTCTGGTAGTCGGTTACCTGGCAATATTTTGTGTTTTGATTTTTTACTTTTGGCCGCGTAGATCGTTCAAATACCTGTATGTGCAACGTTCGCAACGGACAAGGCACGTAAAGAAGAAGATTAGGTATACGTACTTAGTACAATTCGTTGTATTCTATATATTTCTTTTAAAGAATTTGCAAGTCTTTTAGTTGGGACTAGTTATCGAGGACTTGAGGAAAATTTTAGAAAACTCTAATTATAATTTTGATAGGAAGCTACAGGTATAATACTTTTAACCACAAGAAGAGCTGAGAGTTCAGCAATGACTTGTACTCAAGCCTGGCCCAGTTCTGACGTGATTTATTACTATATTATATTACGACAGAGGAAAACTTTTTATGTTTTTTATAAAAATTATGCGGCAAGGTACTTGATGCCATTGACTTTTGTACAATTTCTCGGCTTGTTGCATCCCTGTTTAAACCGTCATCCGTTGCGGGCATCGTGTACAAAACCGAATGTGGATGCGGAAACCGCAAATTGGCAAATAATAGTTTCGAATCGGGGGCCGATAATGGTCCGCCGCCCTTGCAACAGCGAGCGTGGGACATCCTGCGAAATGCAAATAATACAATAAACGAATCAAATTGGCCATGAAAAAAAGTAAACAAACCGAAACAGAAAAATTTTTATGCAAAAGTTAATTTTGACAGCAGGTAATTTTCTTTTTTGTTATTTTGCTTGGAATGCTTAACTGCAAGAAGATGCGTAGTTTTGCTGTAAGTTCTGTCGCTCATACGAATAGTTAAAAAGAAAAAAATAAGTAAATGTATTAATACTCATAACATCTCTCTTATTTACTAATAGCCTAGTCGCCAGGACTTTTGAACTCTTCTATTAAATATTAACAGGCTGCATTGGCGCAAAGGTAGTTTTTTTGGACGTAGAATATCATAACAAAAAGTTTGTCAAAGTTCGATATACGATAAGCTCACAAAATCCAAAACAAAATAAAAAATTCTGTTTTTCGATACGATAAGCCCACAAAATCCAAAATATAAAAAATTCTGTTTTCCAATAAAATCTCGAAAAATAAAAAAGATATCGAAAAACAAAGAGCACCACGTGAAAGAGCGGGAAAACATACAAGAAAACAGTATATAATTTTTTTTTCTAGCCTAGCGTATTTTTTCAGTAATGCGAGACATGGTTCTTAAGGGGCTATATCAGTGAGATAATTTCAAAAAATTGATTTTTTTTACATATTTCGATGCTTCTATATGTATGGAGTAAGAGGTCAAAGTATCAAAGTCGGCCTATGTTTATTTTTGAAAATACAGCTCGTTTTTGGAAGCGGAAAGCGAACCGGAGCAGGTATTCAAATTCCAATGCCGTGACGTCATCACGTAAGTGGAAGTTAAACATCTAGTTCTTCAGTGAAGGAAAAATAGTCACAAAGTTAGGCACGTGGCAAAAGATCATTATTTATGTTACACGTTAGTAATTCTTTAAATTTGCTGCCGCTGTAACTCGAAAACAATTTATTGTATTGACTTAACTTTTTTTTTTGCACGTTAAGAACATGTTCTGTCGTACCATGAACCATGGATTGTTTGATTGAAACAAAAAATGTCGATTAGGCTTGCAAAAAACGGACAGTTTTTCGGTGAAAATTTTATACTTTTTTTCTAATTCTTCTATAATTTGCAATATTTTTTAAAATCCTTAGTTGATGGTACGGAAAATTATATCTATTTTAATGATCATTTTGTTTTATTTTTATTCCAGGCAATGTTTTTTTTCACCTGTTCCCTTACTGAGGCATAAGTCACGTAAATTTGAATATTTTGGTCGGGAAAAATTTGTGTATATTTGTAAACAAATAATAAATAGGTACCCATCACTTTAAAATATTTGATGCAGTAGTTTTCTTTAAATAAAAATCTAGAAAAATATTCTTATTTTTAAGTAGTTACACTGTTATGCCTCTTTACGGAATTTTCATATAACTGGCTGTTATTTTCCGCTTAGGGAGCGGATTTCTGCAAATTATCTCTTTAATGAGAATGACTATTGTCTCATCCAACTCCCGCGTCTTTACCTATCGACCACAACGGACTGTACCGTTTTATGGCCAATGAATACTAAGGAATCAAAATTCTTGACTTGCGTCTTGTTGCACTTGAGTAATGCGATTACAGGCCTAATATTCTCTTTGATACACTACTCCATGTTTACTGTATGACATATTAAGCCGAAATAATGTATTTAATATCGTAGGATACCTACTTAACTCGCATCAAAGAGGCAACACTCAAGTGTCACTTGAAGGTTTTTTTCTACACACCTTTATTAAGTAGATATAGCAAGACTACGGTACTACCAGTTGTCTTGGAATATATTTCAATAACAAATAGGTACTAAAAATTACTTATAGACACTAATTTCTCTCATTTATAAAAAACTATCAGTACCAAGTTGTATTCGTCTAAAAGAGGTTTAAAATTACGTCTTAATGGTAAGTTACGTTGATCTGAGACAAATACAAGAAAGGATGATTGTGATGTAAGATAACCAATGCCGGAGATATTTTTTTAAATACTGACAGTTTGGGTGATCCATTTCGATTAACATTATGACTAGAATTTAAAGAAATAAGAACTGGGACGTAGATATTTTAGAAAATATCTGGTATAACTTGATAAACAGGACTAGAATAATATTTGTAGAACGCCGACTACATCTGTTTCAACATTCATCTACATAGATTGAATAGAATGGAGTAAACATACAAAAATTTTTACCATGTGAAAACATAATTTCCTCTTAAAAATGATATACGACATATTTTGAAGTTTTTATTTTTTTGTTTTTTAGGTATGATGGCGGGCGAATTAAATGCAAGTTATATATACCCCTAAAATAATATGTAAGTACAAATCAAATCGTTACTACCATAATTAAATATACGAGCAGTGCTATAAACTCGCAGATGGACGACTATTTCATATTCTTCTTGTTTTAGTAGTTGCAAAAGAAAATTTTCCAATTTTAAATTAAGCCTTTTATCTTTACTGTTGGAAATTCATAATAAAATTACATAAACACAACACTATGTTTTAAATTTCAAATATATTTAAAATGTCTTGACAATTGTTTCACCATACAATGGCTTCTTCAGAAGTGAATTAAAAAGAAAACTGTTTGGTTATAATACTGGTTATATAGTGTTTAAAACTATCCTTAATTACATAAGATTATGTTAATCATTTTATTATATTATTTACTGACAAAATTATTTTAAAGATGCAAATCTGTGGTACTATTTTAGAGAACTAATAAAGGTTAAGTAAGGGGAATGGTTTAAGTCTACGTGCTCGTTTAATAATAGATTGGAGTTTTTCCGTTTGTTAATTTCAAGACATTCAAGCGTATTTAATTTCCTAGATTTATTTTCTACATGTAGGATTTTGAATGTATCATTAAAATTATGGGATTCGCTTATTATATCGATTGCGTAACGTGAATTTTTTTTTAAATAACTATGTTTATGTTCTTTAATGCGAGTTTCAAAAGATCTACCAGTTTGTCCTACGTAGGTTTTAGTACACGATCCACAATTTAATAAATAAACTCCTGATTTTAAGGATTTATTAGGTTTTTTATCTGACCAATGTGTTAAATTACATCAATGGGGGTGAAAAGTCCAGAAACCTTGGAAAAAAAGACAAAGTTTTTGCCAAAAATCAATTTTATTTTTAAATATAGTTTCCTTCAAGAGTGATACAATTATTCCAACGATCTTCAAACTTTTGAATACCTTTCATATAGTACGATTTATCGAGCTTTCTAAAATAAGACTCAGTTTCCCATTGGTCTTCTTCCTTTGAGCCAAATCTCTTTTCCAATTTCAAATTTGGAATCGCTGGGGGCGAGATCTGTTGAGCGGATGAGAAAGCAGTTCATAGCTCAATTGGTCCAGTTTCACAAGAAGATAGAAAATAACATGACTCAAGGGGAGGACAACGTTAATACGAGCTGGGAGAAGTTGAAAACCAATATTAAAGAAGCAGTAATCGAAAGTCTAGAAACAAGAAGGACAAATGGAAGAAACACATGAAACAATAAGACCCTATGGTTCTGCGCAGAAATAAAGGAAAAATGCAAAGAATAGAAAAAAGCATACCTAAAGTACAGGACATTAAGAACACCAGGATCATATAATTAAAACTAGAGAGTTAGAAACGAAACATTCACACTTGTTAGACAGACCAAAAATCAATACTGGAAAATTTTTTCAAAAAGACTGCAAAAAGATTTCTATGGAAGACGTTCCCGAGATCACAAAGGAAAGAATTTGACCAACTAATAAACGCACATAACAAAAGACGAATGGGTAGATTATCTGACAGACCTATATAAGAAGAATGGAATATGGAGGAATTGAAGATACCAGAAATAGCAATCGATTTTATGGAGTCGTGAGGTGGTGCATTATCTTGATGAAACAATACTTTTTTTTCGCTAAATGCGTCCTTTTTTCTTGATTTCACCCTTCAAACGGTCTAATAAACCAACTTCGGTAACTGTTCGGTTCTTGTTGAGATAGTTGATCAGTATTATTCCATGCGCATCCCAAAAAATACTTGCCAAAACCTGCTGATGTTTGTATTTTTGGACGCTTCGGTCGGTTTTCATGAGGTTCTACTCACTCTGTAGACTACCTCTTGGACTTAGGTGTGTAGTGGTTGATTAATATTTCTTCTATTGTTATGAATCGGCGCATTGCTATTTTTGATCAATCGTGAGAGTGCGAGGTATCCATCGGACACATAGTTTTTTCATATGCAAATATTCATGCAAAATATACCTTACGCGTTCTACTGATATTTTTCCCATCACAAAGCAATGTTAAATCAACACACGAAATTCTTTTTGTTCCTTCGTTTTCCAAAAATCGAAAGTAGCGTCACTCAAACAGCTGTAACTCGCAAGCAAACTGACAAAATGTCATGAAAACATGAATCTTCTGAGGGTCGACACTAACTGAAAATCGTGTTCTAGACCTAAAATGGATTAGTTACCGTATCAGCCAGTATCGAAGTAATTTTTTAGGTTTATTGAAATTGAAAAATTAAACCATATACAAAATCATATACAGGGTGAGGCAACGATAGAGTAAAGTTCATTATCTCATTTGTTTCGGGAATGACGAAAACATGTTAAATACAATAGTTTTAGGGAATGTTAAGGTGCACAGTTTAAAATTATTTTTAGTATACAAGGTACTTCAAAAAAGTGTGGCCGATATAACATGTTTTTTTTTTAAATGGATCATCCTATTTTTAATTTCTTTTTAAATTCTGTGTAAAATTTTATAACTTTTTTATTAATAATGTTATATACCTAAACCTAATAGTTTTTCTAATATTTAATTTTTTTAAAAAAATACTAGTTTTCAGTTTTGTAAAAAATTGTCAGTAGCGCCATTGTTTCTGAAGGTAGAATACTCATAATTGGTACGAGCGTTCTATAGAGATGAAAAAAGATATATGTAAAGAAATTTGAGTTAGATGCTAAAGGGTGTTCAAAATAAATTTATACATTTCGACTATTTTAAATTGAAAAATCTCAAATTTTTTAAATGGCACATCCTGTATATTAATATTTTTTCTGATAGATTTTACAAAACCCCCCAACTTTTATTAAGTATATCATATACCTATTTCTAATAGTTTTCGATTTGTTTTGAATTTTTCTATTTTTACTCTTGTTTTTAATACACTTACTCTATATACTCTATAACATCATAGTTGCCAAGACAAAACAAAAATGTCAGCATTGTCAAATTTTGACATCTCTATTAAACAAGTAAAAATATTTGTTGTAGTAAGTGACGTATAAAGGTAATAGTTATGGATTTTCCTAAAAACGAATTAATTGATATGGTTTATATACTAGGCGAGGCGGGAAAAAATTGTCTTTTGGCAGTAAGACTTTACGGAGCGAAGTACCCTAATAGACGTATACCATCTAGAAAATCTTTTCAGTGCTTAATGAAACGGTTTGATGGTAGTGGTAGCGTTAAGTATACGAAACAGAAAGTAGTAAACCAGAATACTACCAATGAGGAAAAAGAAATGGAAATTTTACTTCATGTTGAAGATAATCCCAGATCAGCAGCCGTCAAATAGCTGACTTATCTGACACATCCCAATCTACGGCTAATCGGACCACAAGAAAATAAAGTATCATCCCTTTTATATGAAACTACACCAGAAACTTCAAGACAGCAGTAAACTTTTGTACCACTATGAATGGAGCAATACAGGCCGATCCAAATTTTTTATCCAAAATAATGTTTTCTGATGAAGCTACTTTTCGCAGTAATGGAGTAGTTAACAGCCATAACATGCATTATTATTCAACAGTTAATCCATTTTGGGTCCGGGAAGTTTAAAACCAATACCATTGGTCTCTTAATGTATGGTGTGGAGTATTAAATTTTTGAATTATTGGTCCATATTTTTTCCGCGAACCGGTTAACAGGCCTAGATATCTAAATTTTTAGCAAAACGAATTACCCCAGTTTCTTGAAGAAGTTGATAACTTTGAAAGAGAACAAATGTGGTTTCAACAAGACGGAGCTCCGGCTCATTACCACCGGGAAGTTCGGGAATTTTTAAACTATCGTTACCCACAAAAATGGATCGGTAGGGATGGATTCATTCAGTGGCCCCCCCTCGATCATGTTACTTAACACCTTTAGACTCCTTATTGTGGGGCTACATTAAAGATGGTGTTTATGTGAATCCTCCTACAACACCAGTAGATATGGAAAATAGGATACGGGATGCGTACAGGACAATAACGCCCTTTATGCTAAGGAAAGTGAAGGAAAATATAGTAAAACGACTAAACATGTGTATTCAAGTAGACGGGCATATTTTTGAACATTTATTACGTCATAATAATTATTCATTAGGTAAGTTAAATTATATTAAAATTATTATTAACTATTTGTTTATGTTTTCACAATAGCGTAAGTGTATTAAAAACAAGGGTAAAAATTTAAAAATTCAAAATAAATGGAAAACTATTAGAAATAGGTATATGACATACTTAATAAAAGTTGGAGGGTTTTGTAAAATCTATCAGGGAAAATAATAATATACAGGGTGTGTCAATTAAAAAAATTGAGATTTTTCAATTTAAAATAGTCGAAATGTACAAATTTATTTTGAACACCCTGTAGCATCTAACTCAAATTTCTTTATATATATCTTTTTTTTTCATCTCTATAGAATGCTCGTACCAATTATGAGTATTCCATCTTCAAAAACAGTGGCGCTACTGGCAATTTTTTACTAAACTGAAACTAGTATCTTTTTAAAAAAATTGAAATATTAGAAAAACTACTAGGTTTAGGTATATAACATTATTAATATAGAAGTTATAAAATTTTACGCAGAATTTAAAAATAAATTAGAAAATAGGATATTCCATTTAAAAAAACATATGTTATATCGGCCACACTTTTTTGAAAGTACCCTGTATACTCAAAAATAATTTTAAACTATGCACCTTAACATTCCCTAAAACTATTGTATTTAAGATTTTTTCGTTATTCCCGAAACAAATAAGATAATGTACTTTATCATTGACTCACCCTGTACAATGATGTTTTCTTTAGATATCGACCTAGCTATGGAAGAAGACTTGCATAGCTTAAAAAAACATATTTTTTTATATAACTACCGTCTTCAATAATACATCTAGTCCGGGGTTTTTCGAGTTATTTCATTCCATCCAAGAAGAAACTCTTTTTTTTTGATCGTATCAGTCGATACTCGTGGAAAATCCATTATTTTAAAATTATAGAAACACTCTAGTGTAACCAGTTACTCTTAATACACTTCTGAAGAAGACACTGTTTGTTTGAAACAATTGTTAAGTTGTTAAAATAAAGAAGTTGGAAATTGAAACTAGAGTGTTTCTATAATTATAAGAAATATTTTGTTTGCGCTTCAAAAAACGACGCTATAGTGGCTTTTAATTCATCATCTGATAAAAAGTTTCTACACCGGAGATCTTTTTAGTGTTCCGTACGGAAAACTTATAACATGACTTCGGTGTCTGTCTGTCTGTCTGTCTGTCTGTCTGTCTGTCTGTCCGTCTGTCTGCCACACCCGATTTTGTCCGAAACTATTTGTCATAGAAAGTTGAAATTTGGTAATAATATAGGAATTGATGGCCTCATCAGAGCCATGTAGTTTTAAAAGTTAAATTTTGACTTAGAGGGTTAGTTTTAGGGGGTGAAATCGGAAGTGAAAAAAAAAGTTTTTTACTAGGTCATCGAGTGTGGTGTCAAATGAAAGCTTGTGAAAACACGAATAATATATATATATATATATATATATATATATATATATATATATATATATATATATATATATATATATATATATATATATATATATATATATATATATATATATATATATATATATATATATATATATATATATATATATATATATATATATATATATATATATATATATATATATATATATATATATATATATATATATATATATATATATGTATATATATATATATATATATATATATATATATATATATAATGTAATTCTTGAGCACACTTTTCATTTTTAAAAAATCGCAGCGATTGTCCACCCCCCTTATCTCGAAAAGTACTTATCAAAAAATTTTGAAAAAATTCTAGAATATTCTCCACGGGATGTAGATTGAACGAAAATTATCACGAGTGCATTACCTTTAATAATTTATCTGGTATATAAAAAAAAAATTCAAGGTCATCAATTTTCAGTAAAGATTGGAAACAAACTTTGTTGAAAACTGATTTGGGGTTTGTTTCGTGAAGTCACTGATCATTTTATACCTCCGTAACAAAATTTTTTATTTTAAAAGCAATCAACGTACGGGACACTAATTGCGCAAGTTCAACTTGCACTTGACCGGTTATTTTCAATGTTTGAACAGAAAGAAGTCGCCTAATACATATGAATACAGTAACTCGTTGAATCGACAGCTTTGCTTTGAACCGTGCGAACAAAATTTTGCTCCTCCATTATAATAATCCGAACGTTTTGCTTTTAAGCCCTGCTTTAGGTTTAGGATCGTTCTTTTGCAAATCCCTCAATTAATTGTGGACTCTTTTTTCTTATATTCGACTAGCCGTGCCCGCGGCTCCGCTCGCGTGGACTTAATTCACAACTATCGTCACTGCTTATTCCTTATGTTACCTAACGTAATAAAATATCTGCCATTGTTTCCCCTTATTTCCCATTATTTTTCCTTATCTCCCATTATCTCTCCATAATTTTCATTATCTGAGCTTATCTCTGCTCATCTCCCATTATTTCTCCTTATCTCCCATTATTTCTCCTTATCTCCCATTATCTCACCTTATCTCCCATTATCTAGGCTTATCTTGACTTATCTCGTAATATTCCTTCTTATCTCCCATTATTTCTCCTTATCTTCCATTATCTCATCATTACTCCCATTATCTAGACTTATCTACGCTTATCTCCCATTATTTCTCCTTATCTCCCATTATTTATACTTATCTCCCATTATCTCACCTTACTCCCGTTATCTAGGCTTATATCGAATTATATAGAACATATATATAAATTTATAAAAAGACGTAAATCGAATAAGTGATTCTCAAGTGGTAAGCGCACTAACGGACAGGCAGACAGACAGAGAGACGTTGCATTTTATATACATTATATTCTTTGCAACATGATATTGTTCCATATTTAAAGGTTTAGGAAGTGTATTGCAAGAGAACACGCTAACGGTAACCTTTTTTCCGACTTGATTCACTATTATCGTCACTGCTTATTCTTTATGTTAGCGCGTAACGCACTAACGGACAGAGAGGCAGATAGACAGACAGAGAGACGTTGCATTTTATATATATTATAGATAGATAACCTGGCCAGAGAACATATGTATGTTTAAAAAAAATGCACGTAAATCAGATAAGTAATTCTCTAGTGATAATCGTACTAACGGACAGACAGACAGACAGGCAGAGAGACAGTTAGACAGACAGACAGAGAGTTGCATTTTATATATATTATAGATATAAGATTATATATAACCTGGCCAGAGAACATATGTATGTTTTAAAAAAAAGTACGTAAATCGGATAAGTGATTCTCCAGTGATAAGTACACTAACAGGCAGACAGACAGACAGAGATTCGTTGCATTATATATATATATATATATATATATATATATATATATATATATATATATATATATATTATATATTATAGATAAGCAAGATTCCTTAGCAATCTCTTAAAATGGTCGCCAACAACTTTCCATGTACCCTTTTGTGGCGGTAGAAGATAGTCCTCCTGAACCCATTGCGTCGACTGCTACTCCGAGGGAGGCTCCCAATGGAACACCCAAGGCTCATCGCCTGTGACAGCTCCTGAAAAATAACTCTCATTGTTGTCTAAAGCACGCAAATGTTCTCAAAAAAATATCTCTCTTTGTCAGTTTCTGTTGTGGTGTAAAAAATTTGGAGGTTCATTGTGCAGGTACATCCCTAAATCTTCCAACACAATTTTGAAACTTGTACTGTAGCTTCGTTAGCAAACCCTCAGCAATGCTTACGGTTTCCTCAGTTCTGACCTCAACCGGTCAAATTCAAAAATCTCTTTATTGTTACGAGACTGTTAGGTATAAAGGGTGAGTCTCGGCCCTATCGAAACTATTTAAACCTAAATTTGACTTTAAATTAAGATGGGTCGTCACACCTGAAACATTATTTCATGAATAATTGTAGTTCATTTGCCTCTTTAGTGATATACTTTATCACTATGCGATGCAGTCAATTATTTTCATTTTCCGAAGAAAAAAAATGGTAAAAACTACAAAACGCAGTCATTTCCATGACTTACCAGGTGTACAAGTATGAAATGCGAATTTCAGACAACAGATGGTGCATCAATGCAGTTTGTGCTATAAAGCTTTGACACTGCGCCATTTTGTTGTGTCATCAATAAGTGTCAGACGCGCACAAGTGATAAACTGGAAAAGTGTGTGCATAATGTTGTGTTGTTTTGTTCAATATGTCAAAATTTATACCGAACAAAGAGCATTCGCGGACAGCATTAATTTTTTGTTTTCATTTGAATAAAACTGATGTTGAATTATAATGATTACTTCGAGAAGCTTATGGTGAACATGCTCCATCGCAAGATACGTGTGAACGATGATTTCGGCGTTTCAAAAGTGGTGACTTCGATGTTGCAGACAAGGAACGTGGAAAACCGCGAAAAAAATACGAAGATGTGGAATTGCTAGCATTGTTGGACGAAGATGATTCGCAAACACAAAAACAACTCGCCAAGCAATTGGGCGTTAGTCAACAAGCTGTTTCCAATCGGCTACGAGAGACGGGAAAGATTCAGAAGACCGGTAGATGGCTACCACATGAGTTGAAAGACAGGCAAATGAAAAAGCGCAAAACCACGTGTGACATTTTGCTCGCTCGGTACCAAAGGAAGTCGTTTTTTTTTTTTTTTTATTTTTAATTTTTCATTTAATTTTGCATCGTATAGTTACAGGGGATGAAAAGTGGATTTATTTTGAGATTCCCAAGCTCAAAAAATCATGGGTAGACCGTCCGCACATTGACCGTAAGACCGAATCGCTTTGGCAGAAAGACGATGTGTTTGGTGGGACCAGAGGGGCGTGGTCTATTATGAGCTGTTAAAACCAGGGGAAACGGTCAATATTAAACGTTACCAACAACAGTTGACCGATTTGAACCGTTCGCTGCTTGAAAAAAAACGGCCAGAATACCGAAAGAAGCAACGCAAAGTCATTTTTCTTCACGAGAACGCTCCATCACATACTAGTTCGCGACACGTTGGAAGCACTCAGCTGGGAAGTTCTACCTCATGCGGATTACTCACCAGACTTGGCTCCTTCTGATTACCACTTGTTTGCATCGCACTTGCTGAGCAGCGCTTTGTTTCGTACGAAGATGTGAAAAAATGGCTCGATGAATGGTTCGCAGCAAAAGGGGAAGATTTTTACTGGCTTGGTATTCACAAATTGCTCGAAAGATGGGAAAAATGTATAAGAGCATAGTTTGAATAAGGCACTTTTTATCATTCTTCCGAATTTAACATGTTTTTTTAGAAAAAAAATCCGCATTTCATACTTGTACACCTGGTAGACCCACAACACCCTCGTAGAAACAATCAAACTCTGGAGTCTAATTAAGCACACCGACTTCTACCTAACAAAATGAATCGTATTATCACTGAAATGATAAAAAATACACCAAAAGAACTTCTCGGTTGCATAAAGTAAATGAGAATGAGATGCTATTAGACAACCTAACCGCGCCCTTCTTTGTAATGTTCACTTTGTTTGCTGTTTAACAATAAGTATGTCGCAATTTAGGCATCGTTAGGTACATACATAGTTCTCGTTATGGACTTCTAATCTTTGATAAGTATATGTCAGTTATACATGCCATTCATTCAATTAATTAGAGCGATATATACTACCTGATTATTAGTATATAATATCCGCCTAAATATAAGACAAAATTCTTCAAAGTGTGTCTCCATGGTCGGTTGTGACGGCGTCCCACAACCACCAAACAAAAGCATCTCTTTTAAATCTTGTGATTTATACATTAAACGAATACAGTTTTCTCCATTCACAAATTACCAATTGGGTTTAAAAATTTGATGAATAGTCTTGCGGAACAGTTATCCATGGTTTCATTATTTTCGAGTTTAATTATGAAGCTTGAAGATTAGGAGTAAGCAATATATTTTTCTTTTATCTTACTAGTGTGCTGTTCTTTATGACTAATGCTGTCTGTGATGGTGGCTCTGAATCTCTATCTATACACGTGTTAACTGCCTCACAGATTTTTTCGGACTAGCAAAAGCCGGCTACCTCCATCGAACGCTTTCCATAAAAATACTTGTAGAATAGATTCAAGCCGCCCATCGTTTTTCGATGTTCCAAGGAAACAAGGTTGCTGATCAGTTCTGGTTCTTTAATCAGGCGAACAACTCCCTGCTAAATAGAATCCAACAAATAGAACGTATGCTTGGAAGCAGAGCCCAAAACACTGGATTATTATTGATCATCATCGTTGATCGAATTTGAGCTTTGCACAGAATAAAAGTTGTAGTGTCCCGACATAACTAACAAGCCGTGATTACCCATAAGATAACATTAAATAGAGGACTTCGTCAAGGCGACACTAGATTCCCGAATTTATTTACTTTGGCCCTAGAGAGAGTATTTAGAAAGTTGCAACGGCAGAAAAAAGGCCTAAAAATCGACAGATCTTACCGTAATCATCTAAGATTCGCGGATGATATAGTTCTCATCCTAAACGACCCATGTAAACTAAAAGAAATGCGCCAGGAGTATTGGGCAAAAGTAAATATCAGCAAAACCACAGTCATGTCAACAACATATAACATAAATATCCGTGGACGATGAAGAGACCGAAAATGTTAACGAATATATATACCTTGGTCACACAATAAAACTAGGGAAAGAAAATCAGAGAGCAGAAATAACACGAAGGGTAGAACTCACGTGGGCAGTTTTTTGTAGACTCGGTCTTCAAAAATCCTGAGATCCGCTTAGACCTCAAAAGTAAAGCCTACAATACTTGCATTCTATCTACGACCTTGAAACAATGGCTTAAACACAACATAGTGCTGACTGACTACGAGTAGCTCAATGAGCCAAGCAGCTTGCGATGCTAAGTGTGTCAGAAACATCATTATTAGGAACAGAACAAAAGTGGTAGGTGTAATGAAAAGAGTGGCCAAATTGAAATGGCGTTGGGTGGGGCATGTTGCTAGGAAGGAGAGTGAGAAGAGTTACACAGTGGTGATCCAGGGAAACGAAAAGAGGTGGAGGGAAACCAATGAAACGATGGTTCGATGACTCAAAGGAAATGGTTGGAAAGAAATGATCAAGGGTTGCATAAAACAGATAGGAGTGGAAGAAATACGAAGAGGCCTACGTCCAGAAGTGGATCACGGAGAGCTGAGAAAGAAGAGATTATACAGCGCCCATGCTGACGTAGACAATAAAATGTTTTGAGCTGTCAGTTCGAAGAAATTACGCCATCTTGATTTTTTTAAAATGGAAAGCCCCGTATATTATTTTATTTTTGAGTCCTACTAAAAATTCTAGATATTATTTATCTAACATACCATATATCTAAATTGAACTGTTCTGGAATTATTGTCATTAGAAATTGAAAATAAAAAAAAGACAAAAAACTAATAATAAATACTCTAGGTTTATTTTTATGGTAACAAATGCTCAAAATCTTTACCTTTAACAGTGAGGCAATGATCCAATCTGTCATAAACAGCCTGAACAGAGTTTTGCAGGGAATCCGGGGTGATCTCTGCTACTTCATATTGAATTCTTTGTTGTAAATCTTCCACAGTTTCAGGTCGACTTCGGTAAACTTTGGTTTTCAAATGATCCCATAGAAAAAAATCGAGAGGCGTAAGGTCGGGACTTCTTACAGGCCATTCTACAGCACCTCCTCTGCCTATCCATCGATTAGGAAAACTCGCATCCAACTATCGATGAACATTGATTTCATAGTGACGAGGTGCTTCCTCCTATTGATACCACAGATTCAGCAATAAACGTTTTCGTCAATAAATCACTTCGTCCAACGATGTTCTAGTTTGTTGATCCCTTCCGAATAATAGGATTTGTCCAAGTCTGCAAAATATCCATTAGTGTCTGCAATCACCTCCTCGTTTGAATAAAATCTTTGTCCCGCCAGCCATTTCTTCAAATTGGGGAACAAATAGTAGTCCGAGGGAGCCAAGTCTGGAGAATAGGGGGGATGTGAAACGAGTTGGAATCCTATTTCCATTAATTTTGCGACCACAACTGCTGAGGTGTGTGCTGGTGCGTTGTCGTGATGGAAAAGAACTTTCTTGTGGGCCAATCGCGGGCGTTTTTCTTGCAGCTCGGTTTTCAAACGGTCCAATAACGATGAATAATATTCACCTGTAATAGTTTTACCCTTTTCCAGATAGTCGATGAGGATTATCCCTTGCGAATCCCAAAAGACAGTCGCCATAACCTTTCCGGTCGAAGGAACGGTCTTCGCCTTTTTTGGTGCAGATTCCCCCTTGGTAACCCATTGTTTAGATTGTTGTTTGGTCTCAGGATTATAGTAATGTATCTATGTTTCATCCACAGTGACGAAACGACGCTTAAAGTCCTCCGGATTCTTCTGGTACAGCTGCAAACCATCCTTGCAACACTTCACACGATTCCGTTTTTGGTCAAGCGTGAGCAATCGCGGCACCCATCTTGCGGATAGCTTTCTCATGTCCAAATGTTTATGCAAAATATTATGTACCCGTTCAGTCGAGATGCCCACAGCACTAGCAATCTCACGCACCTTAACTCTTCTGTCATCCATCACCATATCATGGATTTGATCAATGATTTCTGGAGTCGTAACCTCCACAGGCCGTCCAGAACGTTCAGCGTCACTTGTGTCCATATGGCCAGTCCGAAAATTTTGAAACCACTTATAAACTGTTCTAATCGAAGGTGCAAAGTCACCATAATGTTTATCAAGCTTCTATTTAGTCTCCTGAGGCGTTTTGCCTTTCATAAAGTAATGTTTAATCACCACACGAAATTCTTTTTCGTCCATTTCTTGAAAATCACTCGACTTCCTTGATTCACACGAATGCCAAACACAAAGAAATAGATCAATATGGCTGAAACTTGGTGTGCGTTCATTCAAGAGATGCTACTAACTAAACATGACCTCGATGCGCGCCGGTGGTGCCATCTCTCGGACTTTGTTACGGACTTTTCAAACCAGCCTCGTATATATATATATATATATATATATATATATATATATATATATATATATATATATATATTCTTGAAGTAGTAGAGCTCACTACATACACCACTTTTTTCCAATATAAAGATACATTTTATAAACAAATTGATGGATGCGCATTGGGCTCACCAATATTATCTGTCTTGGCACAATTAGTGATGGAACCACCTAAAGGAAAATCTAAATATGAACATTCTATTTTTTAAAAGATTTGTAGACGATTGTTTGCGCGCAGTAAACAACGAAAAAATCGATGAGATCTTACATAAATTCAACAGTTTTCACACAAAACTACAGTTCACATCAGAAATAGAGAAACAAGGTAAAATAAATATTTTAGATCTAACCCTCATAAGAAAAAATAGTATCATCCTAGTAGAATGGTACACAACACCGACATGGTCAGGAAGATACTTGAACTTTCGTTCTTAGCCGTAAAATGGCACAAAAGATCAGTGTAACTGGAGATTTAATAGATAGAGTAATAAACTTAACTACCCCAGAACTGAGACCAGCAACACTGAAAAAAGTAAAACTGTCTTAATGCTAAATGTCTTTTAAGAAAGAGACATCAACCGCACAATGAAAAAAAGAACCTACAAATTTTATAATAATTTAAAAACCAACATAGCCACAAATGAATAAAAAAATACTATGCACTACCATACACTAAGGAACTATCAGAAAAATTAAAAAATAAACTAAAAAATCACAACATTAAAATGTGCCATAAAACCCATAACAAATTAAGTTCATTATTTACAAATTTAAAAAGTCGTACTCCCATCATGAACCAGGCAAATATAGTGTACTGGATTCCATGTATGGATTGTCCTAAGAAGTATATCAGAATGACCAGCCGTTTAGTTAAAAACAGACTAAACGGACATAAATACACAAATAATGCAGCACTAAACAAACATATAATCGAACACAAACATGATTTTAATTATACAGAAACCAAAATCATAAAGAAAGACTCACTCTATACAAAATTACAAATCAAGGAAGCGATCGAGATAAAGAAAAAGAAAAAACGCTGTAAATGAGAGAACTAATACAAAGAGAATCAGTCATATGTATAAAAATTTAATAAAATAACAATAAGGGTGAATGATATATTTAAAACACCCAGTGTACACAAAAATATTTGATACAAAAACAGAAAATAAAAAGCATCTTGATAAGCATCATCAAAATACTGATTTTAGTAACACACTAACGTGTACACATTCAAGGTGCGTACTTCGTGAATCCTAAAAATGAGGTTTAATTATTTAAGTGTTTTTATGTGTTTTTAGAAAGTAACGTATATAGGAATAAGTAAAATTTTAAAATGTAATAGATAATCCTGTTTGTTTTTAGATATGTAAAATAGAAGCTTCGAAAATGCCCAAAAAATTGAGCGAAACGTCAACCAAAAGAAAAAAAAAGAGAAAATAAAATAAATAATCGTTTCATTACCGAACCTAAATGCCCAATAATAGAAAAATCACGTGACTAATATACAGTCAGTCCAAAAAGCCTCCATACACCACCTGCTTTCTATACTATTTTTCTGTTATGTTTAACTAATTAATTGGAACTATGAAAAAACATGTTTAAATTAATATTTGAAACTTAACCAACGAGGATTAGTATTAAAAACAACTACGGAACACTTTATTTAGAAGTTACATCATTGGTATAAAAATGTAAACAAAATTAATGTCAAAAAAGTTTCTATACATTCAAGACAGGCACTTTAAAATCAGCCACATTTTATCAAGCTATCTGTTGCTCGCTAAACTGAAAACAAATGAACAATTTTTTTATAATCTGTCACTTGTTGCTAGTAGTTTTGCAGTGGGTTTACAAGGTAGTATTAAAAATGAGTGAGAGAAATTGTGAAATTCCATTTTAAGTTCGAAAGATCATAATTGATATGTGGAAAAATGGAAAATCGTACAGAAATATAGGAAAAATTGTTAAAAAAACTGTTCAATACATTGTAAACCAGTAATCAACGGATTCCTATAAAATTTGACCACGCTCCGGCCGTCCCAAGAAACTGACGCCACGTGAAGAGGCTACTCTTCTTAGACAAATAATTATAGATCCAAAGAAAAGTGCACCAAAATTAAAAGAAGAGATACGTTAACTATTTTCGAAAAATGTTCGTTCACAAACCGTGAGAAATTGTTTTAGGGTTGGCTATAGGGGGTGTGCAGCCAGGAAGAAGCCGTTACTTTCGGAAGCAAATCGCAAAAGCGGTTAACTTTTGCTAGGGAATACGTTACTAAATCTCCTGAAATTTGGGAATCCGTAATTTTTAGTGATGAAACTAAAATTAACGTTTTTCGGTCTGATGGCAGAACTAAAGGTTGGAGAAAGAAGAATACCGCATATATATATATATATATATATATATATATATATATATATATATATATATATATATATATATATATATATATATATATATAGTCCCTGGCCAAATTATTAGACGCACTGTATTTTTTTTAGTAATTTTATGTTTCTTAAGAGTTTTATGCAATAATGGTATATTTAAACTACAATATTATTGATTTTTTATTTAAAAGAATTGTTGTAGACTACATATTTGTATTTATTTTTAACATATGGCAACACTGTGTCGACAAAGTGATACATGAACGTAAACAAGTACAAATCTGTATCAGTCGCGATCGGAATCGAGTCAGGTACGGACGTGTTTCTGTGGCTTTATGGACTGTGATTGTTTGTTTAACAGTTTTATACTACTCAGTTATTAGTTTATTTTGTATGCAGTGTTTTAAAAAAGTAATTGGACTATTTTCATTATGGGTAGAAAAGGCGATCTTTCACCACGTAAAAAAGCTGAAGTGAAGGCCCTTGTGATTGCGAAAGCATTTACAAACCGAGAAATATCACGAAGATTGGAGGTTTCTGAAGCTAGTGTACGACGCATAAAAAAGAAAATTGAGTCAGGGAAGGAATTAAGCCCGAAAAGAAAGAAAAGATGCGGTAGAAAACCAATTTTCACTCCACGGTCAGAGAGATGTTTGAAGAAAATTTGTGTAGAAAACAGATTTGCTACCACAAAGGTAATAAAATCACAACTCCAGGATGCTAGCGTAAATGCTTCTGAGCGCACTGTTCGAAGAAAATTGAAAGAATTAGATTTTAAGGCCTGTCGCCCCGCCAGGAAGCCCAAGTTAACAGCTGCAATGAAAGCAAAGCGCCTGAAGTGGGCCAAACAATGGCAAGACAAAGATGTGGACTTCTGGAGATCGGTAAGATACAGCAATTTAATCAATAATTGATACATTATTATCATTTTCAGTTAAATAAAGCAAATAAACATGGAAGTTTATATATTTTTCCTATTTTTGACAGGTCTGCTTCAGTGACGAAAGCACATTCGAAATTTTGCAGAATAAAGCTCAGTATGTGCGTTGTCGTCATGGAGAAAAGTTTCATCCTGATTGTGTCGTCCCGACGGTTAAACATCCCACCAAAGTGATGATTTGGTCAGTCATCAGCGGCAAGGGCACTGGACGTCTGTACGTCGTCAAAGGAATAATGAGGCAAGATCAGTACAAAGAAGTATTACAAAATCGGTTGATTCCGCAGCTCAGAGAATGGTTTCCAAATGGGGAACCATTCACTTTCATGCAAGATGGAGCTCCCTGCCACACTGCTCGGTCTGTTAAAGCTTTTTTGGCAGAAAAAAATATCCCTCTGTTGGATTGGCCGGGTATGAACCCCATTGAAAATGTGTGGGAGCTGATGAAAAGAGAAGTGGCTAAAGATGTGATTACCAACAAAACCCAGCTCCTAGAAAAGATTATTCATGTGTGGAATCATCATCCTCAAATGCAGGAGACAGTACAATCTTGCATTGATAGCATGCCGCGCAGAATTAAAGCTCAACTAAATATTGACTTTTACTAACATTAATTTCACTTTTATTTAAAACTTAATAAACTTTTGCTTTTCTAAATTAATGCTGTTTTATTTATGTCAAATAAATAGGTAATTGATTGGATAATATAAAAATAAAAAACAAATCAATTTAAAATAATAAAACGGTACAATATCACTCGGTAATTAATATTTTACATGAAATCTTGCAGTGCGTCTAATAATTTGGCCAGGGACTGTATATATATATATATATATATATATATATATATATATATATATATATATATATATATATATATATATATACATATATATATATATATATATATATATATATATATATATATATATATATATATATATATATATATATATATATATATATATATATATATATATATATATATATATATATATATATATATATATATATATATATATATATATATATATATGTATATATATATATATATATATATATATATATATATATATATATATACATAAAATAATATTTTTGTTGAACCTTTTGTTTACATAAATTTGGTTGGTTTTTCTTGGGGACTTAGGTTCTTTTGGAAAATACAGACTAGTTGTTTATTTGACGGCTCTCCTTATTTTTTTGGGCATTTTCAGAAATTTATTTTTTATTACTCATTCTAAAATTAGAAAATACATGGGTAAAGTCTAAATTACAGGTTTTGTTTCTAATTTATACCTAAAAGATTTCAACCATGTATTTTCTAATCTTAGAATGAATAATAAAAAATAAATAAATAAATTTTTGAAAATACCTAAAAAAATAAGGCGAAACGTCAAATAAACAACTAGTTTATATTTTCCAAATGAACCTAAGTATCCAAGAAAAACCAACCAAATTTATGTATAATATATGTATATATATATATATATATATATATATATATATATATATATATATATATATATATATATATATATATAGGAAAATTTGACGGATACTAGTATCAAACAAAACGGTTTATGAGAAAATAAAACAAACTATATTAGTTTAAAAAATTTTAGAAGGAATAATTTTCCAAACGAATGCACTCATATTACTCGAGTTTTCAACCGTTAAAAAAATATTCGGTTTATTTAGAACGGCTAATAGCTTAGACAATTTGGATAAGCCTTCTTGATTTGGAAAACTCGACCCATTGCAGAATAAGCTTATCATTTACTTTATTGAATTTTTAAGTTACTTGTTAAGGGCATGCTATAATTTTCAACTCTCGCTGACGGAATCAGCCACACTAAGGCCGGCCCTGCGCAAAAATTACAAAGTCATACATTTTAACAAATACATTTTGCTTTCTCTAAAAATATTAGCTTATGGTCGGCCGCTCTCTCTCTCTTATTATTGGAGGAGAGATAGGTAATAAAATAAACAATGGAGGTGTGTTATCTGACAACTATTCGCATTAGCGCACTGGAAAAATAACGACGAAATAAAGAATCCACTATAAGCGTTGTTAGAACTTACTGATTATTAAATTGAGATACGCACTATAATGGGTTTATGAGCTATAATAGCTGTTGCGTGCTCTTTGAACCACGTCTGAATAGAAAAATGATGTTCGATTAGTGGCGGATTCAGGGGAGGAGGGAGGCCAGTATCGTCCCCTGGCGAAAATTTAATCGATGCAAGGATAGCATATCTATTTATATACTTAATTATATTTTATTTTTACATTTACTGAGTTAGCCGTTACTTGATGGAAATTCGTTGTAAATGAACAAAATTAAACACTAATGTGTTTCACAATTTCCACTTTATTATTTTTTCCGTTACAATTGTTTCAACACGACAATGTCTTCATCAAACAGAAGATATTCTAAACTAATGATAAATTGACATTATTTCTTTATAAAGAGTGTCCCAAAATTCACGCAAGATTTGAATTTGGCACCATTTATATGGTAAAGCGTTGCCAACAAAACAGAAAACACAGCGTGACAGCTGACAGTTCAAGGTTATTAAACATGTAGCGCTACACAAAAGAAAAACGTGTTTTCATTGTTGAGCAATATTTTAAAAATATTGAAAGTTTGGCAGCTACAGTTCGGAATTTTCGTACACAATATGGTCGGAATAGTGATTTAACCTCATCAACTGTGAAGAGATTAATTGAAAAATTCAGGGAGACTAGATCAATTAGTGATCTTAAACTCTTTGTCTGTCCTTCAACAAGTCATTCGACACAAAACATTGAAGCAGTGTGTGAGAGTGTTGCTGAGACTTCAGGAACATCAATTCGGCACCGTAAACATTTCAAGAAGCTCTCTACAGTGTATTCTCACGAAAGATTTGCTTCTTCATGCTTACAATGTTCACTTGACTCAAGGACTGAACACACACGCACAACGAAGAGAGTTGGTTCAATGAATTATGGAACAACAAGTGGATGCTGATTTTTCGAAGAAAATCATCTGTAGCGATGAGGCTCATTTCCATCTTGATGGCTTCGTTAATCGACAAAATTGTCCCATTTGGGGTTCAGACAATCCACACGTGACAAATGCATCCACAACGTGTCACTGTTTGTAGCGGATTGTGGGCTGGAGGCATCATCGGACCTTTCTTCTTCGAAAATGCGATTGGCCAGGCAAGAACAGGTAATGGTGATCGTTATCACGATATGAGAATCCAGTTTTTGGTGCCTAAATTGCAAGATATGGATGTGGACGACATGTAGCTTCAACAAGACGATGCCACATGCCATATATCTCGAGAAACAATTCAATTACTGCATGAGTCATTTCCTGGTCGTGTAATATCCCATTTTGGTGATCAGAATTGGCCGTCCAGATCATGCGGTTTAACGCCGTTGGACTTTTTTCTTTGGGGTTTTTTCGACAGTCTAGAATGTTTGGAACGTGATACCAGGGTGATGCAAGCCCAATTGAGGGATCAAAAAGACACAGATATTTTTATACAGTCAGTCCAAAAAGTCTCCATACACCACCTAGTTTCTATACTATTTTTCTGTTATGTATAACTAATTAATTGGAACCATGAGAAAACATGTTTAAATTAATATATTAATTTTATTTAGAAGTTCCTTCATTGCTATAAAAATGTAAACAAAATTAATATCAAAAAAGTCTCCATACACTCAAGAACACATTATAATCAGCCGCATCTTATCAGGTTATCTATTGCTCGCTAAACTGAAAACAAAGGAATAATTTTCGGCCATACTTTATAATCTGTCACTTGTTACTAGTAATTTTGCACCCCCCCCCCCCCCCCCCCCCCCCCCCCCCCCCCCCCCCCCCCCCCCCCCCCCCCCCCCCCCCCCCCCCCCCCCCCCCCCCCCCCCCCCCCCCCCCCCCCCCCCCCCCCCCCCCCCCCTGGGTTTTCAAAGTAGTATTAAAAATGAGCTAGAGAAATTGTAAAATTCCATTTCAAGTTCGAAAGATCATAATTGATTTGTGGAAAAATCGTACAGAAATATGGAAAAAATTATTAAAAAGTCGCGTGCTACTGTTCAGTACATTGTAAATTGGCATAAATCAATGAGTTCCTATAAAATTCGAGCACGTGAAGGAGCCAGTATTATTAGATAAATAATTATAGATCCCAAAAAAAGTGCACCAAAATTAAAAGAAGAAGTACGGGAACTATTTTCGAAAAATGTTTGTTCTCAAACAGTGGGAAATTGTTTACACAGGACAGGTTATAAGAGGTCTATAGCCAGGAAGAAGCCGTTAATCGCAAAAAGCGGTTAGCTGAATTTTGGTAATCCGTAATCTTTAGTCACGGAACTAAAATTAACCTTTTTGGGTCTGATGGCAGAACTAAAGTTCGGAGAAAGAAGAATACCGTATTCGATATTCAAAACATTTGTTCCGCGGTGAGATAAGGGGATGCCTGTCCGCTGGAGGGGTTGGAAATTTACATTTTATCAATGGTACTATGGATCAGCATATTTATCTGAACATTTTCAGAGACAATTTAAGAGAAAGTGTCCAAAAATTAGGACTTAAAAAAGGATACATTTTCCAACAGGACAATGATCCGAAACATACCGCAAACTTGGTGCGAGAATGGATGATCCATAATGTGCGACAGCAGCTTCATACACCTCCGCAATCACCCGATGTTAACCCCATCGAGCATTTATGGGAAGAACTTAAACGGCGCGTTCGCAAACATAATGTTTCAGATAGAGAAGATTTAAAAAACAGAATATTAAACGAATGGGAGAACATGCCAGCAGAAATTACTAGAAAGTTGGTTGGTTAAGTGTATGGAGACTTTTTTGGCATCAATTTTATTTATATTTTTATAACAATGTGGTAACTTTTAAATAAAATGTTCCGTAGTTATTTTTAATACTCCTTCGTTAAGTTTCAAATATTAATTTAAGCATGTACCAATTAATTAGTTAAACATAACAGAAAAATAGTATAGAAAGCAGGTGGTGTATGGAGACTTTTTGAATGGACTGTATGTTAATGCTTGTAAAATAAAAGTCAGAAATATTTAATAAAGCAATATATTTGTTTCTTAATCAGGAGAGCAGCGTAACTATACCCTAAAATGATTTAGTGTTTTAGGAGAGAAATATTAACTGATGATCAAATTGTGACGTCAGTGACTTCTGGAAAGATTTTAAGCGATAATGACGACGAAGTCGAGCTTGGAGAAGGAGATAATATTTATGTTCTATCCATTTCAGAAATGACTAAGAAAATGACTGAAACTCGCAATTTTTTGAAATCTCCTTAAATTCCTGAACATATATGGAGTAGTTTTTGTGACCTTGATAATTATATATACCATTTCTTTTTCAAGTAAAATTGTACAAACGAAAATTACTGATTTTATTGTATAAACTACGTATTTTAATGTTTTCGTTTATATTCATATATGTATCAATATACATAATACTCGTAATAATTTTAGTATGACTTGTTTTATTTTCCTTTGGACGTTTTCTTTTAATTTAATAATTATTATTATTTATTTTTCTAAGCATTATTAGCGCCTAATGTACATATACACATATATAACATATATATACATATATATATATATATATATATATATATATATATATATATATATATATATATATATATATATATAAGTTGGATTGAATTCTTTCTTGAACCTTGGAATATTGAATTTATATTTATTTATAATTTAAGTTGGGCTTTATGGTTCTTTTGTTTTAAGAGAAATTACATCATGTTCTAGTTAGAATTTATTGAAAACGTTTCGCCCGATTTTCAGGCTTCTTCAGTTCATCTAAAAATTGAAATTTTCTGTTTTGGATATTCAATAGGACGCACAATTTTTTTTTTAATTATGAATATATAAAATGCTTAAACTTATAATACAATGTTAATACAAGTTTAAGAATTTTATATAATCATAATTAAAAAAAAATTTGTGCGTCCTATTGAATATCCAAAACAGAAAATTTCAATTTTTAGATGAACTGAAGAAGCCTGAAAATCGGGCGAAACGTTTTCAATAAATTCTAACTAGAACATGATGTAATTTCTCTATCCTTAAAACAAAAGAACCATAAAGCCCAAGAAATTGAAAAAATATATATAAAAAATATATATATATATATATATATATATATATATATTTACGGACAAAACATATATATAATATAGAGCATTTAATATATGATGAAGAACACATATATATGTATATATATATAATATAGTGTTTTGTATATATATTATATATATATATATTGACTTTCCTTATATACATATATATATATCGAAACAACAATCCATGGAATGGCGACATTCATCATCACCCAAAAAAGTGAAGTTTAAGCAAACAATTTCTGCCCGCAAAATCATGTGCACAGTTTTTTGGTGGGACAGAAAAGGAGTATATACATATATATATATATATATATATATATATATATATATATATATATATATATATATATATATATATATAAAACATATACAGTGGTTAACAAGTAATCAATCAGCTCAACAGCAAACATAACGTAATGTACAGAAGTGCAGAAGAAGACAACCATCGCCAAATGATGAGACGAATAAGAATAAAAATAAAAGTCAAGTTGGGTTCCCTAGGAGGAATTTCTTGTAAATCAGTTTGAAATCATTAACTGACTTGCTTTAAATAGCGTGCTGTACCGAATTTTAAAAACTCACTGCAGCACAGCTGAAACATCTTTCAAAGATCGCCTTTTTGCGCTTTGGTATTTCTAAAAGGTGAATATTTCTAGTATTTAAACTGTGCATATCTACCCGATGCCTCAATTTCTGTCTAAGATGAAAAGGACAACCCGTTGCCAAGACTCTATGAACAAACACCGCCATGTGCAATTTTCACCTACTAAACATATTGAGCCAGCCCAGCCCCACCAATTGAGGAGAAACGTGATCTATCCTACGCAATCCACAAATAAACCTAACACAAGAGTTCTGAATCTTTTGTATTCTGGAACTGGAACGAACACATAATCGATAAACCTCTTTTGCCCGTAGGTGTCGAGGATCGTTCTCTACTTTCTTTCCACAAATTTACTCCACTCATCTCTATTTAGTGCTAGTTGATTCGCCTCAGCCCAGGATTTGTCTCAGTATTTCATTCACCCTATTGTTCTATATTTCTCTCGGTCGCCCCCTTCTATTTTTTCCTGTCACTCTTGCCTTCCACACCATTTTGACCTGTCGATCATCATTCATTCTCACTGTGTCCAGTCCATTTTAACTTCTTTTCCTCTATTTTTGCTTTAGCGGTTTTACATTAAGTTCCTGTCTAATATCTTCATTCCTTCTTTTATCAATTCTTCTTGCCCCTACCAATTTCCTCAGATACTTCATTTCTGTGGCCTGTAATCGTCTTTCATACTTATCCATCAGAATCCAATTCTCTGCCCCGTACTGGCATATAAATGGTGTTTTTTATAGAGGTATAGAACTTTGAAATGGAATAAAACAGAGATGAATTTTTTAAATTGACATGAAATTTACTTTATTCGAAAGATAATCTTCTGGCATTATAATTTAAACATGACTTCTGGCATATGACCGCCACGGCTGGCTCGGACGTAGTCTAATCTGGAGGTCCAATTTTCGATGACTTTTTCCAACATTTGTGGCCGTATATCGGCAATAACGCGGCGAATGTTGTCCTCCAAGTGGTCAATCGTTTCGGGCTTATCGGCGTAGACTAGCGACTTCACATATCCCCACAGAAAATAGTCTAGCGGAGTTAAATCGCACGATCTTGGAGGCCAATTCACGGGTCCGAAACGTGAAACTATGCGGTTACCAAACGTTTCCTTCAATAAATCAATTGTGGCACGAGCTGTGTGACATGTTGCGCCGTCTTGTTGAAACCACAGCTCCTGCACATCATGGTTGTTCAATTGATGAACAAAAAAGTCAGTAATCATGGCTCTATAGTGGTCACCATTGACTGTAACGTTCCGACCAGCATCGTTTTTAAAGAAGTACGGACCAATGATTGCACCAGCCCATAAAGCCACACCGAAACAGTCAGTTTTTCTGGATGTAACGGTGTCTCAACATACACTTGAGGATTATCATCACTCCAAATACGGCAATTTTGTTTATTGACGTATCCATTCAAACAAAAGTGAGCTTCATCGCTAAACAAAATTCGCTTATGAAAATCGGGATCAACGGCAATCTTGTTTTGGGCCCATTCACCGAATCTACACCTTGCTAGGGGATCGTGTGGCTTCAATTGTTGCACGAGTTGGATTTTGTAAGCACGCAAACCAAGATCTTTCCACAAAATCTTCCATAAAGTGGATGGACACATATCCAATTCCTGTGCACGATGGCGGATAGACTGATTCGGGTCTTCCTCTACGCTACGCTCTACAGCAGCAATGACTTCTGTACGCACTGTACGACGTCTCTGTGGATGCGTATTATCATTTAGAGTAAACGTGGTGCGAAAACGTTCCATAGTTAATCGAATTAATTGCTCTGATAGACGATTATGTTGACCGTAAAATGGACGTAGTGCGCGATACGTATTTCGAACAGAACCATGATTTTCAAAATAAATTTGCACAATTTGGAAGCGTTGTTCAGGCGTCAGTCTATTCATGTTGAAATGCCAAACCAAACTAAACATAAATCACTTGACAGCTGACAAAATGTCAGATGTCAACAGTTAAAAAAGTGTTGCCAACTTAAAGTTTTATACCTCTATAAAAAACACCCTTTATATTGTTTTGTAAATTGCCATTTGTGTTTTCGCTGATATTGCCTTTTTACTCAGAAAGCTTCTGTATAGCGCGCAGTATAATCTTGTTCCAGCTTTCATTCTATTTCCAGTTTCATCCTCTTGTATTCCTTTGGAGTGTATTACTATTCCCAAGTATTTATATAGCTCCACCTACTCCCTCTACTTTAATGTACCTGCAACTTCTTCATATCTGTTAGTTATAACCATCACCTTTGTTTTTTTCAGGTTAATAAACAGGTTATATTTTTTAACTCGACTGTCCATATATTCATGTTCAGCTTCAAGTCTCCTTTTTTTCACAGCCTATAAATCTGGTTATATCCTACCATGTACTTTGAATTGTCTATCCTATATAAAATATATATATATATATATAAATCCATATATATATATATATATATACATATATATATATATATATATATATATTAATTATCGACTATCTGGAAAAGGGTAATATATAATTATTCATTTTGAAAACCGTTATTATCACGACAACGCACCAGCACACACCTCAGCAGTTGTGGTCGCAAAATTATAATTAATTAATAATATTATAATTAATATGCCAAATTTAATATCCATATTACATTTTGGACGTTTATCAGTTATCATTCCAGTGGATAGACAAACCAACAGATCGACGGAAATTAAAAAAAACTTTTTCGTGATCTAGGGTCCTGAAGAAATGCAAAAATCTAGGGAAGTGTATTTCACACTACAACAATATTTGCCTTTGCCAGAGAGTAAAAATAACGTAATTGTGAGATGAGCAATGAGAGGGCTAAAATTTTTATCATTAATATAACTCTATCGCATGAGAAAATAATAGTCTTAATTTAAAATTAAAAATATGGTATATCGTGCCCTGTGAACGCGGACACGAATATTTTTTGGCACAGATACCGACAAAACAAATCTCTAAAAAAATGATATGGTTTTTAAAATGTGACATACATAGGTATTCAGTTAGCTTTTTTTAGGTTTTCGACATGAAATGAGTTTTTTTTCGAAAACAATTTACGATAAAAAGTGAATGATTTATACCTTTTCCCTAACAAAAACAGCTTTTAACTAAACACATTTTTTTTTGAAAAACTGATAAAAAAGGGACATAAAAAAATGTTATTATTTGCCCAAACGTTATTTGCTGTGGCACTAAAAAGCCCCGAATATGATTTTTTCGATTCGCTGATCAGCATAAACAATTCACGAATGCTAAAATTCAATACTTTAAAAGCATTTTGCTGTCCTATGCGATGTTAATTAACTTCGTACCTAAAATTAACGCATTTCAAACTAATTTTTAAATCGAATTTTTTGATTTATTAATTCTTTATATTCAGTTCAGTTCAAGAGAAAGCAGCGGAAACATGGAACATATTGTGAAAGACTTTATAATGATAAAGAACAAAAACAAGAGATACAAACAATTTCGAGAGAGAACCAGACATAAGAAGCGAACTGGATAACGCCAGATAGAATCACAACCCAAATACTCGATGCTAGCGGAGAATACATTGTGGTTGGTTCTTAAAGAAGTTGGAGTACCACAGCATCAGTGGCGGCTCTGCTATAGGAGCACATGAGCACGTGAACCCCTCTCAACAACAAGGCAAAATGCAAATTATTTTGTATTATACCTTAGTCATACAAACGTCTTCTAAAAAAGTACACCTTCCCTACAATTTATAACAACCCTAATACTTTACGGACCGTTAATCCTCGAGTTGTCACTGAAGCTCCCTAAGCGCACAAACTAGAAGAACTGGATGTAAAGCAGGGCGGTATACGGCGCTGTCTCGTTTTATACGTTTTTGCGTTCTGGCAAACTGTCTCTCTCTAATACGAAGATGTAAATTCGTCGTTTTTCTCTCTCCATGGTTCACACTTACTTGGTGATCTTGCGGATTTGGATTGGGATAAAAGCGTCGTGTTGATTCGTTTATATTTTACATCTAATATAAGCGATTTCAGTCAAAGTAGTTAAATTTGGTTTTAGCGCTCAATATTTTGCAACAAAGGATGTATTGTTAATATTAAGCCGTGAATGCAATTACATACGGACATAAACTGATTATAATTGATGTAATGAACGAGAAAATGGATGCACAACCGGGGTGTAGTAAATTGTTAGGCATCAAAAGAAACTTTGAATATACAGTAAATTATTTAAAACAAAATTTTTCGAAGTTGCCTTTAGAAGACAAACTTAAAGTGAAAGCTGCGGGAAAACCGTTTCCTAATCTTAGTATTACTCAAGTAAGTAAGGGACAAAAACGCGAATTCAAAAGAAGTTTTGAAAGTGAATTATATGAAAAACATGAATGGCTATGCGGATGCAGTGCATGCATTGTTAAAAACAGCTTGTTTTGTTTTCCATGCTTGCTATTTACATCTGAAAGTGCTGAAGCGAATTGGGTGAAAAGTGGGGTAGTCGAACTGGCACACTTATCACTAAGACTAAGACTTTTGGGAAAAGATATAAAACAACAACCGGATAGTGCCTACAGAAAAGGTATCAAGAAACTTAATGACAATTTTATAAAGTTCTGTGGATGTTTCGAATTAGCTTTGCGAGGACACGATGAAAGGGAGTATCAATTTCCTCATTAAAACGTAAGCTTTCAAATGCAACTTGGCCCTTTGAAAAAAACAAGATGGCGACTTAATATGGCGGCTAGAAACAAAAAAATCATTTCTAGGCCGAATTAAGTTAATTGAAATTCAAAACTAAGACAAAATGCAATATGGACGTAATAATTAGAGTAACCAACATAATTTTATGTAATATCAATATGGCGGCCTAAAACCGAGAATTACTCCGGTCAGAAAAAGCGTTATCTCACTGCGAAATCTCCATAATTGCTCATTTTTCGTCTAATTTTCGGTTTTAGGCGCCATATTAGATCCGCCATGTTGCTATTACATAAAATTATGTTGGTTACTCTATTACATCAATATTGCATTTTGTTTCAGTTTTGAAGTTCAGTTAACTCCGCTACTCCGCTATAAATCATGATTTTTTTGTTTCTAGCTGCCATATTGAGCTGCCATCTTGTTTTTTTCAAAAGAGCCAAGTTACATTTGGAAGCTTACGTTTCGAGCATTTTCAAAGGTCTAATAAATTTTAGTGCAGAGTTGGATCTGGCTTTAAAAGAGCATTTTGAAAAATCTACGCTCTTCAAAGGTACTTCAAAAATAATTCAAAACGAATTATAGATTGCATGCTACAAGTTTGCCACGAATATATAAAGAATGAAATAGCAAACGCCCAATTCATCTCTGTTATAGCAGATTAGTCCACAGATATTTCTTGTTTCTAGGTTCAAATGGTAGTAGTTTTCAGATACGTTTTAAAAGACGGTGCCCCAACTGTACGATTTTAGGCTTTTTTGAATCCACAAGATCATAATGCAATTAGTTTAGCAAATTGTATTAAAGACGTTACAGACACACCAAATAAATTAATTTCACAAAACTATGATGGAGCAAATGTTATAAGTGGCCGCCATGGTGGAGTAAACAGAATTATTTAAGATGATTATAAAACGGCTGTTATGTTCACTGTTATGCTCATCAATTAAATTTAATTTTAGTTCATGAAACTAGCCAGAATGCAGAAGTACGTTTTTTTTTTCTAGTATAACTGTGATTACGAATTTTTTTCAAATTCTCCTCAGCGGGTTGAAATATTAAATGAAGTTGTACCCAGCCATATTCCAAGAATTTCTACGTCACGGTGGCTTTTTAAAAGTAAAACTATAAATATCGTTTTTGAGAACAGAGAAGCACTTATTAAATGTATCGAGAAGGTAGAAAATAGTTCGAAACAATCTACCACAATTAATCAAACCTCTGCAATCCGTAGAATGTTATATGATGCACAATTTGTATTTTGGCTAACATTTTTTCATAAAATTATGCCACACGCCGGTATCCTATATAACAGTTTGCAAAAATCGACTTCTAATCCTGCACAGGTAGCCAAAGCAATTAAAATATTTGAAAAATGTATAGCGACTGAAAGACAAAATGCTGAAGAAATATATATATATATATATATATATATATATATATATATATATATATATATATATATATATATATATATATCAATCGGTTTTATAACGTCTTCCGTCTTCCGATGCCTAATTTCCACTCCTCCCGGTTTCTCCATCCCTCCTCCTCCAAATCTCTCTCTAGTACTTCCTTGTTGATTCCTGCTCTCCAGCTTTGGCGTGGTCTTCCTCGCTTTCTTTTTCCATGAGGGTTCTAATTTAAAATCTTTTTAGGCAGTCGGTCTTGTGACATTCTCTGTACATGTCCGTACCATACCAACTGTTCTGATTTCGTCCACTATATCGTGCTTTATTTCTAAAGCTCGCCTTATCGTGTCATTTGGTATGCGGTCTTTTCTGGATTTTCTGGCTGTTCGTCTCCAGAAATCCATTTCTGTAGCTTTTAGTATTTTTTCTGTTCTTTCCTTTAATGGCCACACCTGGGAGCTGTAAGTTATTATACTTTTCACTATTGAGTTGTAAATTCTCTTCTTATTTTCAATGGTTATGTTTTTGTCCCATAGTATACTATTAAGCATTGCAATCGCTTTTCTTCCTTGGATATTCCTCTCGAATATTGCTTCTTCCAGTGTCCCGTCCCTAGATATTCTCGTTCTCAAATACTTATAACTGGCACAGTGTTTGATGGTGTGTCCTGTGGCCAGTTTCAAGTCCTGCTGTTGTCCTCCGACGCACATGTACTCGGTCTTTTTAATATTGACTTCTAGGCCCCATTTTTCATATTCATCCATAAGTTTTCGTGTCATGTATTCCATATCATCGATGTCCTGAGCGACTACTACCTGGTCATCTGCGAATGATAGCGTGTACAATGTAGTATCGTCATCCAGTGGTAATCCCATACTGCTGCATTTCCTTTTCCAGTTCTTCAGTGCACTCTCCAAATAGATTTTAAATAGCGTTGAGGATATACAGTAGCCCTGTTTGAGACCCTTTGTGACCGGGAACCCTGTTGTTATACCATATTTGGTTTTCACACTACTTCTTGCGTCTTGGTATAAGGATTTTACGGCTTTAAATATTTCGGTGCTTACATTACTCTGTTGTAGTGTTTCCCACAATCTCATTAGGGGCACGCTGTCGTAGGCCTTTTTTAGATCAACAAACAAGACATGGACTTCCTGATCAAATGCGGTTTTCTTTTCTAGAATTTGTGTCAGTGAGAAGAGATGGTCTATTGTGGGTGGATCTTCCTGCTCTAAAGCCTGCCTGTTCTTCAGCTTCTACGTCCGCGTATTCCGTTTCTATTCTATTTTTAAGTATTTTTCCGTATATTCTGCTAATAGATCCTGTAACCGTTATTCCCCTATAGTTATCGCAATTATTTTTGTCTCCTTTCTTATGAATTGTTGATATGTATGATATTTTCCATTCCTCGGGTACTTCTGATGTGTTAATGCATCTTTGGAATAAGTTCCTCAAAGCGCTAAATAGCTTTTCAGTTCCGTATTTTACTATCTCTCCTGGGATGTTTCCTGGTCCTGGAGCTCTACCATTTTTTAGCGTTTTACATACTTCTTTAACTTCTGATGTTGTTATCCTTATTGGGGATCCTCGTATGACTATATTTGGGTTTCCATGTTGGGTACTTTTGAACTCTGGTTTATCTTCTGTTAGCATATTTGTAAAATATTGGTTCCATTTTTCTGGTGTTATTGGTGAGAAGGTGGCTGAAGAAATTCCTACTTTAATTGAAGATGTAGTTCATTTTCAGAATAAAAGACGTAAGGAAGACCTTATTTAACAAAAGTAGTTGCAGCAAAAGAAGTATGTGATTATATATTAATTCAAATTAAGGAAAGATTTTCATTTAATAGTCATCTAAGTAGTTCGCTTCTGTTTATGTCTTCTGAGTTCTCGGAGTTTGAAAATAAATTCCCATCGCACTCTTTAAATGATATAGTTTAGGCATATCCATTTTTTGAAAAAATTAGATTATAAATTGAACTTGAACTTATTTATAACCGGCCAGATTTTAGAAATTTGCCAGGAGGGGTGCATTGTTTGCGATTTATAATCGAAAATAATTTACAAAATGTGTTTTCCGCAACGTACTGCAGCTAATTATTACCATTCCGATGACAACTGCTGAAGCTGAAAGAAATTTCTCCACTTTAAAAAGAATTAAGTCGCTTTTGAGAAATACCCTGAATGAAGAAAGACTTTCAGCATTGGGAATGTTGACAATAGAAAAATCGTCGTATGGACTTTTCGTTTATACATTGTGTTTAGAATATTCAGCTTATAGTTAGATGTTTTAAACACAACAATAAATTTTGCTACATTTCTAATATGGACTGCATTTTCTATCGTCAAGGGTTGTATATTATTTATGTTCGCGTTTATACATTTGTGTCAATACACCGCGCCCATTTTCCTATTATAGTTGGACCTTCTGTATTGGTAAGTGATTTTATATGTATTTTTTTTTTTTTTTTTTATGGGTCTAGCTCACGTGCTGCAGGGAAGTCCCTAAAGCGCTCCAGGAGCGGCACGAATGCGGAAAAAGCGATTCACGTTGTTCTTGAATCGCTGTAAATTGTACTCGGTGGGAAACACAGCGCTGGGCAAATCATTCCAAAGGATGACGTTCTCCATATAAAAGATAAAAGCACGTGGAGTAACAAGCTGAACCTCATACGGATGCGAAGCACCAGCGCGACGTGTATTTCTAACATGCATCGCTTTGGGAGGAATTAAGCGGGCTACATCCTTCGAACACTTTCCATGAAAATACTTGTAGAACAGACTCAAGTCGCCAACCGTTCTTCGATGTTCCAGCGAATCAAGGCCGCCGGTCAATTCCGGGTCCCCAATCAGACGGACCGCTCTTCTCTGAACAGAATCCAACAAATGCAGTGTATGTTTGGGAGCGGAGCCCCAAACGTGGGAGCAGTATTCCATAGTTGGTCGAATTTGGGCTTTGTAAAGAATTAACAGTTGCTGTGGGGTGTAAAGCTTTCTGGTTCTAAATAATATTCCCAACTTTTGACTTGATATTATGTTTAACCTATTGACATTCAGGATTTTCAATTAATATTAAGTAAGGTATTTTCATTTGTGACCATGGACCTTAGAAAATTTTAAAATGTCTTCTAGGTATGGGTAGATACCAGGTGCATAAGTGTACAGGTATGAAATGCGGATTTCAGATGGTGCATCAATGCAGTTTGTGCTATAACGATTTGACACTGCGCCATTTTATTGTATCATCAACAAGTGTCAGACGCGCATGAGTGTTAAATTGGAAAAGTGTGTGCATAGTGTTGTGTTGTGTTCAACATGTCGAAATTTATACGGAACAAAGAGCATTCGCGGACAGTATTAATTTTCTGTTTTCATTTGAAGAAAACTGCTGTTGAATCATACCGATTACTTCGAAAAGCTTATGGTGAACATGCTCCATCGCAAGATACGTGTGAATGATGGTTTCGGCATTTCAAAAGTAGTGACTTCGATATTGCAGACAAGGAACGTGAAAAACCTCCAAAAAAATACGAAGATGTGGAATTGCAAGCATTGTTGGACGAAGATGATTCGCAAACCCAAAAACAACTAGCCGAGCAATTGGGCGTTAGTCAACAAGCTGTTTTCAATCGGCTGCGGGAGATGGGAAAGATTCAGAAGACCGGTAGATGGGTACCACGTGAGTTGAACGATAGGCAAATGAAAAGCGCAAAAACACGTGTAACATTTTGCTCTCTCGGTACAAAAGGAAGTTGTTTTTGCATCGTATAGTTACATGGGATGAAAAGTGTATTTATTTTGAGAATCCCGAGCGCAAAAAATCATGGGTAGACCCAGGCGCACCATCCACATCGACCGCAAGACCGAATCGATTTGGCGGAAAGACAATGCTCTGTATTTCGTGGGACCGGAGGGGTGTGGTCTATTATGAGCTGTTAAAACCTGGGGAAACGGTTAATACTAAACGTTACCGGCAACAATTGACCGATTTGAACCGTTCGTTGCTTGAAAAAAGGCCAGAATACCGAAAGAGGCAACACAAAGTCATTTTTCTTCATAACAATGCTCCATCACATACGGCAAAACGAGTTCGCGACACGTTGAAAGCACTCAGCTGGGAAGTTCTACCTCATGCGGCTTATTCACCAGACTTGGCTCCTTCCGATTACCACTTGTTTGCATCGATGGGTCACGCACTTGCTGAGCTGCGCTTTGGTTCGTACGAAGATGTGAAAAAATGGCTCGATGAACGGTTCGCAGCAAAAGAGGAAGATTTTTACTGGCGTGGTATTCACAAATTGCCCGAAAGATGGGAAAAATGTATAACAAGCGATGGAGCATACTTTGAATGAAGCACTTTTTATCATTCTTCTGAATTTAACATGTTTTTTTTTAGAAAAAAAATCCGTATTTCATACTTGTACATCTGATACATAAAATTTAAAATTAAGTAGGTATCTGGAAATCGTGTTTTCACGCTCTTATTGGCTCATAATGCTACATACAACATAGCCTTGCGAGGTATGTGAACCTCCACCAAATTCCATCACGACTCGCCACTGATGTTGAGTCCCTTTTTTTCCCAGTTTATTGATTTTAAAATACTTTTTAGAATACATTGTAATACAGAGAAATTACGCAAATATTATTACAATATTACTATTTTTCGAATATCTTAACCCGATAACTTGCTTAGAGATTGTCGTTTAACATCGCCGCGTTTTGCTGAAATGTTATGTCACCAACGTCTATGTTAATTTAATCACATTGACATTGTTCTGGAAATTCCTAAATTGCAGTAATTTTTTACATTGTATCGGTAGATATTTTCAAGAGGAAAAAGCAATTAAGTTTTCCGAGAAAACGATAAAAGCATCCCTTACAAAGTAACAAATCCGCCATAATGTGCAAAAGCATGAAAAATGACCGACATACAAAGAAAAATAAAAATTTAATAACTGCAATATAACACATTTTAGTGTTCGTCGGAATTTTTCTGCTCTTTGGGACATTTTTACAAGGGTAGGTTGTCTACATCGAAATTTTTTTCCTATTATGTTTAATATTTAATTAAATCTTTAGAATTACCCTTGTTACCGTCGTGTTAATTACACAACACTGATATTTCTACTTAAGGTATTTCTTACGAGTAACTGTTAAAAGTAGTTTTGCTTGAAATTTTGAGAAATAATAGATTTTAGCATCATGCATTCCCTGCTTCAATATAAAGATGGTTTAACATGCCGTATTGCCATAATTAATTGTAAAACTTTCAGATGTTTAACACGTAAAGGGTGATTCATTTAGAGGTACTTTTTGTGATGGGGATTTAATTGCAGATTGCGCATGCGTCGTGTCAACTGAAGTGGCATTCCTGTTCAGTCGTGTTTGACAATTCATAATGGAAAGACTTAGCCCGGCACAGCGTCTACAAATTGTTCAACTTTATTACGAAAATGGGCGTTCTACGAGGAATGTGTATCGGGCGCTTAGAGCAACTTATGGTCCACATAATCGGCGTACCGAACGCACAATTCGCTCTACCATCAATAAGTTTGAGACCCAATTTTCATTATTGGATAATGCTCGACCGAATAGACCACATCCAGCACGTAGTGAAGAAAACATAGGGGCGGTAGCGGAGAGTGTACGCGAAGACCGTGAAGTGTCGATGCGTCGCCGTTCTCAACAGCTTGGCCTGTCATATTCAACAACTTGGCGTATTTTACGTAAGGATCTTTCTTTAAAAGCATACAAAATTCAACTAGTGCAACAACTGAAGCCGACCGACCTTCCGAATCGTTTCCGTTTTAGTCGTTGGGCTCTTGACAAGCTTGCAGAAGATCCACTGTTTTCGAGAAAAATTCACTTGACTTTTTCCTTTGCGGCTATGTAAAGTCCAAAGTCTACATGGATAAGCCAGCTACAATTGAGGCATTGGAGGCCAATATTACTCGAGTCATTGGCCAAATACCACTCGAAATACTCACACGCGTCATTGAAAATTGGAACTTCAGAATGGACGTTGTTAACCGTAACATTTGAAAGAAATTATCTTTAAGAAATAATTGTAAAGAATGGTTCTTTTATATGATAATAAAGATTATAAAATAAAATTGTTTTTATTCATTTTTTTTTATTTAAAAAAAAGTACCTCTAAATGAATCACCCTTTATAAGATAGGAATCCATACTTTTTCTTCGATCAAAAGCATGCTTTTTTTTACAATTTTTGTTGTCGTATGTGCATTAAAAAGTAAAAAGTCACAAAAAATTATATATAAAGGGTGTCCCAAAATTCATGCAAGATTTGAATTTGGCGCTATTTGTATGGTAAAGTGTTGCCGATAAAACAAAAAACACACCGTGACAGCTGACAGTTCAGGGTTGTTAAAAATGGAGCGCTATACGAAAGGACAACGTGGTTTCATTGTTGAGCAATATTTTAAAAATAATGAAAGTTTGGCAGCTACAGTTCGGAATTTTCGTACAAAATATGGTCGGAATAGTGATTTAACCTCATCAGCTGTGAAGCTGGATCAATTAGTGATCTTAAACGCTCTGGCCGTCCTTCAACAAGTCGTTCGACACAGAACATTGAAGCAGTTCATGAGAGTGTTGCTGAGACTCCAGAAACATCAATTCGGCGCCGTGATCAAGAATTTCGAGAAGCTCTCTACAGCGTACTTTCACGAAAGATTTGCATCTTCATGCTTATGAAGTTCAATTGGCTCAAGAACTGAAGCCTACTGACCACGCACAACGAACAGAGTTCGTTGAATGGATTATGGAACAACAACAAGCGGATACTGATTTTTCGAAGAAAATCATCTTCAGCCTCATGCTCATTTCCATCTTGATGGCTTCGTTAATCGACAGAATTGTCGCATTTGGGGTTCAGACAATCCACACGCGACTGTTGCGAAACAAAAGCATCCACAACGTATCACTGTTTGGTGCGGATTTTGGGCTGGAAGCATCATCGGGCCATTCTTCTTCGAAAATGCGGTTGGCTAGGCAATAACAGTTAATGGTGATCGTTATCGCGATATGATAATCCAGTTTTTTGTACCTAAATTGCAAGATATGGATGTATACGACATGTGGTTTCAACAAGACAGTGGCACGTGCCATACAGCCCGAGAAACAATTCAATTACTGCATGAATCATTTCCTGGTTGTGTAGTATCCCGTTTTGGTGATCACAATTGGTCGCCCAGATCATGCGATTTAACGCCGTTGGAATTTTTTCTTTGGGGTTTTTTAAAGTCTAAGGTTTATGCCAACAAGCCAGGAAATTAAGCGCTTTATCAATGAAATTCAGCCACATTTATGCAAAATGGTCATGGAAAATTTCGACAAAAGTTTACGTATGTGCCAGTAAAGCCGTGTAGGGCATTTACCCGATATGTTATTCCATACATAACCCTATACTATATACCTTATGAATCAATAAAAAAATTACAATTTTTAATTAAAACCTGTGTTTTCTATCCAAATTACTTCTTATGTGAATTTTGGGAGACCCTTACATAAAAAATTACTTTGCAATCGTTTATCAAAATATGAAGGCAGTTTACTACCTAGTTGTTGCAAAAATATTAGATAAATATTACTTTTTATTGAATTTTATGAAGTGAATTTACGCTGTGGCAACGTAGCTTGAAGGAGACTGCTCGCACGGACGCAAGCGTTCATCCAAATTTTGCATCATATAGAGTCCGGGAGTTCATAACCAAGATTTTGGACTTATCAAAGAGCGGCATATAAATATATCACTTATTAAATGTGACAAACTGAACCAAAAAATAAAACTTATAGATCCAAATTCGATCCTTGCCGTGGTATGAAGGGGGGACTTGCAAAAATTGGGAAGGTGAACCCATCGCAGAGTGGCAGTTTTATATGTTATGAGGATACTATAACCTTAATATCTGTCTCGGAGACCTGTTCCTGTGGGAGTAAACATTTTTTTTCTTGAAAACATGGGCCCAAAAAATGAACTCATCGCTGAATGGCAGATATTCGAGATATAGTTAGTTTGGGACCCAAAAAGAAGTGAAAAAATATTATTTGCCGTAGATCCTGGTTCTTTGAATTTGTACGAATTTTTGAACTGTATAGTTTTTGGACCCCCCTGAACTCATTCGAGAGCGGCAGATAAACGAATCAGTGTTCAAATACTATAATACGAGGTGAAATCCCGAATATGTGCCATGAATCAGCAGAATTTTTGTATTTTTCATGCAAAGTTTAAGTTATAAACAAATTGATTTTTCCTATTCGCGTTATGATATATATATTTTTTTGGAAATAGTAGTTCCGTAAGAACATCGTGGAATAGTTTTTCAAAATTAATCATCATGCCTATTCTGCAGGTCTCATTTAGAGCAATATCAACCTGCTTAGCACGAGCAGATCTAAGCCAGACTGGGCAATCGTACTCACCCGTTAGCGCCCTATTTACTTCTACAGAGTTTTTTAAACAAGGTGTTTTGTGTGGTAACTTTGTTTCTGGTTTTACGGCAGTGGGTTTTGTAAATGAGAGACTTGTCCAATACAATACCCAAGTATTTTGGATGATCCTGATGTTGTAGGGTATTCCCCTCCCACTCAACATGTAGCTTACGCCTTGTTTTTCTTGTGTTTAGGTGGAAAGCATAAACCTAAGTTTTTGTTAAATTGGGTTTGAGTGAATTAAGGAGGTAGTATTCAGGCATGTTTTTAAAGGCCTGTTTCAGTTTTTGTTCCACAATCTGAAAGTTGTTCGCTTGAGCAGCTCTTGCGAGATCGTCTGCATAAAGAAAGTGTTCAGAGTGGATCGAGGTGGGTTGGTCATTTGTGTAGTTGTTGAACATCATAAGGTGGGCCGTTTTTCTGTCTTCGCCATTTGTTGTTTTTTTCCCTCTAAGGTAGCCTTAAGTCTCCTGTTTTATAATATAGATTCAATAATGCTTGTAAGTTGAAAATTCCTAGTTGTCTGGTATACCTTGGAGATAAGTTTTCTATGATCGACAGTATCTTCCGCTGCAGAGAGATCGACAGAGATTTCTCCGGTTATTAGTTTCTTGTCAAAGCCACTTTGCATGCTTTCTGTCAGTACTAGCACTTGGCCTGTAAGAAGAACAGAAAAGTCTAGCATTGCCGAACATGCCCTTGAAGCTGATCATACTGTAACATTAGATAATCTAAGATTAATAAAAAATGTATCTGATAGGAGACTGTTGAACGCATACGAAAGTATGGAAATCATAAAATGTAAAAGTAGTTTAAATAAAGACAGAGGGCCTATTCTTTATAGTCCCCTCTACTGGTTACTTGACCGGAACTGATGGCCTTGCCTATGTCATTAGTTCCGCTTGAGCAATTCAAGGGTTAGGCTAAGTATAAATAGGGTAGATTTGTAGTTTAGCTTTAGTCAATCATCGCTCCTGATGAAGCTAACATGGTTAGCGAAACGCGCGTCGAGCGCAAAAATAAAGTGTTTGGTATAGTGGTGATATATACTGAGTAGTATGAAAATCTCGGCTGAAAAAACCAAATCAACAGTTATCTCCAAAGAACCAGTTAGATGCAAGCTGGAAATCGATAATCAGATTATAGAGCAGGTGATGGGCATTAAATATTTAGGAATTAAATTATCATATAACAACAACATAGAAGAAGAAATAAAAGAACAAATAGTAAAAGCCAAAAAAATAGCAGGATGCTTGAATGACACTATTTGGAAAAATAAATACTTGAGAACAGAAATAAAATCTCGTAGTTCGACCAATTATGACCTACACAGCAGAGACACTACCAGAAACATGCAAAACTCAGAGATACTTACAACCAAGTGAAATAAAAACATTAAGAAGAATTGCAGGAAGAACACTTTGAGATAGAGAAACAAATGACAACATAAGGCACATCTGTGAAGTAAAGGACATTAACACGTGGATAAGAAACAGAAAACAAGAATGGAACCAAACACATAAATAGAATGTCCGAACGACGATTGGTGAAAATAGCTCGAGATAAATCACCGATGGGCCGCAGGAGTATAGGACGCCCACGAAAAAGATAGAACGACGACCTATAGTGACGATACATTAAAAAAAAAACAGGCAGGAATGCCTAATATATTGAGGAAGAAGAATTAGAAAAATGCTACATTATATTTTAAGCTCTAAAACCTGATATGAGTTCTATAAAATAGGATTCTTAATAAAGACAGCATTTATGTAGTCTTGTGAAAACATCCATGATCATTCCATTTGACTCAACTGTAAGGCGACCTGATTAGTTTTCACTCAATTCTACAAAAATTTTCAAAATTGCACTACATAAATCTGAAAATAATCTTATACGACTACCTAACCTTTCCATAAAAAACCTTCAATCAGTTGACTGGTTCTAACGTCAATTTTCACTCGATTTCACTTAAAACTTTACAAGCGGTGTTTAAATGCCGCGCGATCCTGCTTACTGGACCGTTTTGAGACGCTCCGTGCATCTTATATGCGAAAATATATTATTGCATTATCTTATATAGTTTGTATTCTACTTCCTAAAGAAACTTGATCTGTTCTGAACGGCATATTGCCCGCAACATTTTGATCTCGCAATAAATTTAGTTGACATTTATAGACAGTTTTAATATTACCATTAAGCCTTCTATCAATTGCTCAATTAACTAATTATGGGAATAAATATAGTTTATAGCGTTCGTTTTGGCACTGTTGTAATAAATTAACAGTAGATCATAATAATTTATTATTCTAAGCATTAATATTGGAGAAAAAGTACTATGCTGACAATGCCGTCCTGATAACAAGCTACAAAGACTGTTTTACCAATTGAAGGAACAGTAAATAATGTTGGAATAGATAGCTAAATAACATCTCATTTCTTACCAAAAATTAAGCAAAATATGGAATATCGCTATTGATTTTTTCTAATTCGTAATCGCATCCTATTCTCATCTGCATATTATTTCTGTTGGTTAGATAATAAAGAAATGCGTAGTTTTCAGGTCCCTGATTAAAAACTCTGGCATGGACATATAAACCTTTATATATTTGATTATAATTGAAACAAATACAAGGAAATATAATATGGAGATTATATATATATATATATATATATATATATATATATATATATATATATATATATATATATATATATATAAATACAATCTTAGTTGGGGAACTCGGCAAAAAGGGGGCGTGATAAGAGATCACACAATTTTCATTAAGCCAATATTTCGGTCCTGGATTGGGACCTTCTTCAGGGCAGAACTGAAAAGAAGAACAAAGCGTATTCACTGATCGTGTCTGGGACAAATTTAGATTAATGATGTTATCATTAGGTTGTTATAATAAATAAAATTAGTGTAGAACAAGAATAAGATATTAGTCATAATAAATCAAAAAAACTCACATGAGAAGTGCAAAGATTTCGTTAGCCTGAATAGCCGTAGGTAGCTTATACATAAAAAGTTGTTACATATAAAAGTTGGTTAATCCATAAAATATATAAAATACACACTAAAACACTGTAGACAAAATTATGAAAACCAAATTTAAAACATGGATGTAATTGGGAACCTTGGATGTTGAGAACATTGTTAATTATTTCACCTGTGACCACCACACATGGCCACCGCCATTTAGGAAAGATGACAAGGACGACAGGAGAGAGCTGACCGACAGAGATAAGGGGTTTAGTCAAGAAAACTCAATTAACCAGAATTTGGGGTCGACATCTGGAAGGAACCGATAAAAAATGGGAAGTGCAAGTATTGGACCTTTAGGTGAGAAAGAGATAGCCAATTGAGCGACCAAAAATCCGGTATGGAGTCGAGGAAGGATAAATCATAACCTAATTATAGGTAAAGGGTGAGCGAGGGAGCGAGAGAGAGAGAGAGAGAAAATAATGGGAGCAACGAAGAGGAAGATTGTCTAATGAATTAATTATTAATTTATTAATTTCTTGTTGGAATCTGATTGGAGGAAGAGATTGCTTGCAAAAACCAATGAAGACTGGAAGCACCAGGAGGTAATAGAGGGGTGACGCAAGGTACTGTCAATGGAAGGAAGACAGTAATCGCTAGGTGCACAAGATGGCCCAGATAAAGTGGAAGGAATCTGTGGAGCCCAGGTTCAACGTAAACAAAGAGAGGAAGAAGGAAAGAAACACTGGAAATTACAGAGCTAAAAGAGAGAAGACTAACGTGGTTCAGATGGATCATAAAACACTTGAAGACAGGGGGAATTATTGTGTGGAATTGATTTTACTCAATTTCCTGCCTCAATTGTCCATCAATCTATATTGGCCAAACTTCTTAATCCTTGAATCGTCGTATTGCACTCCATAAAAGTGATACTAGATGCCATCCACACAGATGTGCTTTGGCGACCCATTCTGTTGACAATGGTCATTCTTTTAATTTCAGGGAACCCAAAATAAATCAATTCCACACAATAATTCCCTGTCTTCAAGTGTTTTATGATCCATCTGAACCACGTTAGTCTTCTCTCTTTTAGCTCTGTAATTTCCAGGGTTTCTTTCCTTCTTCCACTCTTTGTTTACGGTTCTCGTTGATCCTGGGCTCCACAGATTCCCTCCACTTTATCTGGGCCATCTTGTGCACCTAGCGATTACTGTCTTCCTTCCATTGACAGTACCTTGCGTCGCCCCTTCATTACCTCCTGGTGCTTCCAGTCTTCATTGGTTTTTGCAAGCAATCTCTTACTCCAATCAGATTCCAACAAGAAATTAATAAATTAATAATTAATACATTAGACAATCTTCCTGTTCGTTGCTCCCATTATTTTCTCTCTCTCTCTCTCGCTCCCTCGCTCACCCTTTACCTATAATTAGGTTATGATTTATCCTTCCTCGACTCCATACCGGATTTTTGGTCGCTCAATTGGCTATCTCTTTCTCACTTAAAGGTCCAATACTTGCACTTCCCATTTTTTTATCGGTTCCTTCCAGGTGTCGACCCCCGAATTCTGGTTAATTGAGTTTTCTTGACTAAACCCCTTATCTCTGTTGGTCAGCTGTCTCCTGTCGTCCTTGTCATCTTTCCTAAATG
>CM032446.1:221859517-221975224 GCA_019049505.1 Pachyrhynchus sulphureomaculatus
GTAAGAAAAACATTAATACTTGGCGAGAAGAACATTTTGCATAAAACTTTAGTAGACCCAAAAAAGATTCTTCTACCACCACTACACATCAAGTTAGGCAGAAACAATTTGTGAAAGCCTTGCCTAAAAATGATGAATGTTTTAAATATTTGTGTAAAAGATTTCCTCACTTATCAGAAGCCAAACTGAAAGAAGGGGTTTTCGCTGGGCCTGATATTCGTAAAATGATGTTCGATTCCAACTTTGAAGCAAGGATGATTACAAAGGAAAAGGAAGCTTGGATATCATTTAAAGAAGTTGTGACTAACTTTTTGGACAATGTGAAAGATCCTAACTATGGACTTATCGTAGCTTAATATGATAGACAAGTTCAAAAATCTGGATTGTCTGATGAGCCTTAAAGTCCATTTTTTGCACATTTTTTTCCTAAAAACTTAGGTGATGTGCGTGAAGAGCAGGGGAAACCGTTCCATTAGGACATAAAGGAGATGGAGAAACGGTACCAGGGACGGTGGAATATCAACATGATGGGTGATTACTGTTGGTCACTTCATAGAAAACAACAAAATGCATCACATCGGAGAAAAAGCATACAAAAAACTTCACAGAGAAAAGGAAAATGAAATACAAAAAAATAAGTACCTAATATATTCGTATTGAAGTGAAATATGTTATCGTGAGCAAAAATTGTAGCCTAATCAAATAAAAGTACGGTTTAAGTTTTTATTTTTTATGTATCAAATTTTCCCTATTTTGAAATTTAATGAATGTCATATTGTGAGAGAACTGTTGGTGATACAAAAAAATAATACCAGATACGGTTTCAGCACCCAAAAAATACATAACACATAGACGTATTGGTTTAAAAAGTTTTTACAAATATTTTTTTGTTGGCCTGTGTAATTTATATTTGAAGAAAGTTATCACTACCTCTTGTTATTAACATTTCTGCTTTTGTTCGATTCATTTATTATCTTTCTTAATCCATCCATCAATCCTTTTTTTGAATACTCGTCTTGACTTGACTACGTGTCTTAACAAGTATTGTCCAAAGTCAACTCTCTTTTGTCATATTGTCTTCTCATGTTTTCAACATGACAGTTTGTTGTTCTTCATTACACTTTCGTTATTTCCTCATTCTCTCATTGTTATCCTTGTATCTTTTGGTTATTTAATATATCCAATGCAACATTCTTGTTTCAATGGCATTGCCTTTTTATAGGTTTTCTTTATTGTATATCTTTCTACTTCGTGTACACTGGCCAGCCAAATGACTTTTTAAAAGTAATCCGCCATTTTAAATATAAATTTTAGAGCCATAGAGAACACGAAAAACTCTATTCCAAAAGTCTTCTTCTTGACGTGTGTTTTTTCTAAGTCAAATTTATAATTTTCTATAACACTGGAGTTTAAATATTTCAATTTGTCATACATTTAATTTCTTCTTCCGTGCAACTTCACTTCCTCTTTGCTTTTCTATTAATTTAAAGGTATCCGTTTTCTTTTTATGAATCTTCAGACATCTATCTTCCATCGGCAAACTTCGTTCACCTAAGTGGTTATGATATCCATGACAGGATTGAAAAACTGTTTACTAGAAGATAATTCCTGATGTAGGCCATCCATCACAGAGATCTGGCGTATTAACATTGCCAGTCAAAATCCGCCTGTACAAATAACATTCATCATCAATCTACATATATTCTATAATTCTATAATTCTGTAATATATAAAATGCAACGTCTCTCTGTCTATCTGTCTGTTCGTTAATGCGGTTATCATTCGAGAACAACTTATCCGATTTACGTATTTTTTTTTTTTTTTTTTTAAAAATACATATTTTCTCTGGCCAGGTTATAGGATATAAGATATAGGATATATTACATTAGGTAACATAAGGAATAAGCAGTGACGATAATAGTGAATCAAGTTGGAAAAAAGTTTGCCGCTAGCGCGTTCTCTTGCAATACACTACCTAAACCATTAAATATGGAACAATATCATGTAGCAAAGAATATAATATATATATATATATATATATATATATATATATATATATATATATATATATATATATATATATATATATATATATATATAATGCATTCATACATTTGTTCTCTAGCCAGGTTATCTATAATCTTCTATTATATATATAAAATGCCACGTCCCTCTGTCTGTCTATTCGTTAATGCGCTTAGCACTCAAGAACCACTTATCTGATTTACGTGTTTTTTTATAAATTTATACATATGTTCTCTGGCCAGGTTATAGGATATATTTTATTACGTTAGGTAACATAAGGAATAAGCAGTGACGATAATAGGGAATCAAGTCCACGCGAGCGGAGCCGGGAGCAAGGCTAGTTTAATATAAAATATATTTTATACTAAACAAGATAACAGTAAAAATTATACCCAATATATAACCCATTTAGTTGAAAAAAAGTTCAATACAACAAAATTTCAAATAAGATTTTATTTCATGTTTGTTGAAGATACGGTACTGTTTTTTTTTATTGACCTAGCACACGTGCTACAGTAGCGAGGTGTCGATGGAAAAAGCGATTCATTGTTGGTGTTGAATCGCTATAAACTGCACTTGGCGGGAAACACGGCCCTGGGTAGATCATTCCAAAAGGATGAGGTTGAAAAGGGTTATGCGAGAGGTGACAAGCTGCACTTTATACGGATGAGAAGTATTAGCGCGACATGTATTTCTAACATGCGCCGCTTTGGGAGGAATTATGCGGGCTACATTGATTGAACACTTTCCACGAAAATATTTCTAGCTTTTAAGTAACATGTTCATGCCAAGATAAATTTGCTCTTAAATTAACGCCCAGCAAATTGAGTGTCGTTGCTTGAGGAATGGAGGATCCCGACATAAATAAGTCGAGTTTAGCAACGTTGACTTTTTTAGAAAAAAACTACCGCCTAGGTTGTTGGTTACTGTCAGAAGAAGATAGAATTTCTTCCAGGTCGCAGTTGAAAGACTTTCTGCTATCTGCGAGCATTCAAAGTAAATGAAGAAATAAGCATACTGTCATCTGCAAAGCTGTAGATTGGATGGATTTCCAGCAGATTGTTAATGTAACTAAGAAAGCGAGTGGGAGTTAGTATGGAGCCTTGGGGTACACCGGCGTAAAGAGCGCTCTCTGAGGAAACTTGACAGCCATAAACAAAACTTTTCGGACATACCATAAAAGCGTAGCTTAGCCAACAAACCATCATGCGAAACACGGTCGAATACCTTGGATATATATATATATATATATATATATATATATATATATATATATATATATATATATATATATATATATATATATATAGATATACATTCTATACAGAAGCAAAACATTCAGTCTCTAGACGATGCTATTCTTGTAGGCAAATGATACCCAACTAAAAGCGTTTTATAGAAGGAGTAAAATACCCAAGTGTAAAGTATCGATAGTTTAAATATCGATCCAGATATTCTTCTGTACGCTTAGCTGTTTGGGTATCAATACAAAATGATCTATAATTGAATGTTGGCTTTTTGTCACTGTTATAATATAATAACTTACTTTAATTTTGACAGTTTCTTAATAGAATTTAGATTAAAAACAATGAAGCTTATGAAACACATACCTATTTTGATAGGGTGTTATGAAAGTTTTAATAAACTGTAGAGGCAAGGCAACTGATTTTTTTAATAATTCTTGTAATCATATTGGTAATACTTTCGCTAATATTACAAACAACTGATTTTGACGGGTAAAAGGCAAATGACGCATGTACTATACAAATTTTAACAATATATATATATATATATATATATATATATATATATATATATATATATATATATATATATATATATATTTTGGGTTTAACTGTATATATACATAAGTAATATATAACAAATATACAACTAAGTGTTGTGTTCCCATTCGCCTTCTCCAAACCTCTCTATAGTCCGCCATCTCTTCGTCCATTCCTCGTGACCTCATGGCTTGTCTCATATCTTCATTCCAGGATCTACATGGTCGTCCTTTTTTATTTCTTTCCGGTGGTTTCCATGTCAAGAGCCTTTTGGGCCATCTTGTATCGTTCATTCTGAGTAGGTGTTCAAACCATTTTAACCCTCTATTTTCTATTCTTTGTATAATTGTTTCTGCTACTGCTGTTCTGTTGCGTATTTCTTGGTTTGTTATGTGTTGGAATTTGGACACTCCGGCGCTTCTTCTCAGGTAATCCATCTCTATCGTCGTTATTTTTTTTTATCCTCTTCTTTCATTACCCACAGTTCACTACCATAACTTAAAACCGATTCGACCATTGTTCTTCCAATCCTTTTGTTTTGTGTAGTTATGTTTTGTTCCTAGCATATTGAGTTAAGAGCTCCTATGATCCTCCTGGCTTTTTGTATTTTATTCTGTATTTCCTTTTTACCTATACGATTTTTGTTATCAATCAGTACTCCTAGATATTTAAATTCCTTGACTTGTTTGACATGTGTATCGTTGTTAATTAGGACATCAAATTCTATTTCCGAGTTCATAACCATATACTCCATCTTTTCAAGGCTCACCTCTAGTCCCCATTCCTTGTAGTCTGTGTATAATCTCTTCAATACATATTCCATATCGAATGCATATTGTGTTATTATTACTTGGTCGTCTGCAAAGTTTAACGATAATAGGTGTTTGTCACTAATGGGGATGCCCATGCTTTGGCAAGTGCGGTTCCATTTCTTTAGAGCGTTGTCTACAAATATATTAAATAAAATTGGTGAAAGGCAACACCCTTGTCGTAGACCTTTTGTAATGTGGATAGCTTCCGAGAGATAGGCTCCTTGTTTCACATATCCTATATTTTTATTATATAACTCTTTTATTGTTGTTTTCATCCCTTCTTTTATCCCTACTGTTCTCAAGACATGCCAGAGTTTATTTCTCGGTACACTATCTTATGCCTTCTTAAGATCTATAAAGGTCATATGTATTTCGTCATCTTTTTAGATCTTCTTTTCTATCAATTGTTGTAAAGTAAACAAGTTGTCTATACACGACCGGCCCGAAATAAATCCGCTTTGGTTTTCGGATATCTTTCCTTTAATTGTTTCTCTTATTCTATTCTGCAATATTTTACCGTACAGTCTGCTCATAGTGCTTGTAACGCATATACCTCTATAATTATTAGGGTCTTTTCTATTTCCTTTCTTATAGATTGATGAAATTTAACTTCTTTTCCATTCGGTAGGTGTTCTTCCTTGTGATATACAATTATTAATTAAGCTAGTTCTCCACATAGTTATACTTCCATTTTTAATCATTTCTGCAGAGATGTTACCTGGCATCGTTTTTTTAGATTTGCTTGTACTTCCTCCATGGTTATTTCGTCCTAGTCCTTTCCCTCTGTGTCTTCTGATTCATTGTCCTCTATACTAAGGAATTCTTGTCGGTTTTCAGTTAGTAATATTTCTTAATAATTTTTCCATTCTTCCACGAGTATTAAATTTACGGCCCTCTCTTTATTGTTCGTTTTCATATTTTTGATGGTTTGCCACACTTTTGTCGATTGTGCTCCTCCAATATACTTGTTAATCTGTGCACATTTCCGTTCCCAGCATTCATGTTTTTCTTTTTTTATTTTCTTACGTACCTCTCTATTTTTTTCTTTGTATTCTGCTCGGGTAGTTTCTGACTTGTATGTTAAATATTTTTGGTGTAATCTACTTTTTTCCTCTATTAGTTCTTTTAATTCTTCTGTTATGTAATATCCGCATCTTTTTTTTTCTTCCCACTTATACTCTCCTAAAATTTCTTGTGCCACCTTGTGGATCACTTTTTTAATGCGTTCATATTCTTGCTCTATATCTTCGGTTGGTTCCAGTGTCAGTAATTCATTGTGTAATCTTCTTTGATAAAGCTCTTTAATACTTTCGTGTTGAAATAGATAAGTTTTGTATCTTTTCATTTTTATTTCTATCTTGTCTTCGTCTGTGGGATAAGTTTGTAAATTTTTATTGTTTTTTGATGAAAAAGGGTACACAATTTTAGTAGTCGATAGATGGTGATCTGTGTCACAGTTGGCTCCTCTCTTAACTCTGGTGTCGTATATCTTGAATGTGGATTGAACTTTCGTTATAATATAATCTATTATGTATTTCTGATTTAATGAGGGTCTCTCCCAAGTAAAACGATGAATATCCTTGTGGGGGAAGAAAGTATTTGTTAATTTCAGATCAAATTGATTACACAGTTCTAGGACCCTCTCTCCATGATCATTCTCTACGTCTTCTGCGTAGTTTCCTACTGTTACGTTATTTGTTTGGCTTTTAACTCTCACATTTAGGTCCCTTGCGATTATCACGTCATAAGAGGGATTGATACTATTCATAGTCTTGGTAAGGTCTTCATAAAACTGGTCCTTTGTTTGATTGTTCTCTGAATCTACTGGTGCATATACTCCAATAATATTTAGGTTGTAACCGTACATTTTTAATTTCATTCTGTCTGTGATGTATTGGTAATCTTTTATATATCTCTTTAATTTGTTGTGAATTAATGTCGATACTCCTGACCTAGCTCTTTGTGATTTGTCTACTTCAGATCATATGTGAGTATAGTTACCTAAGCTTTCGTTTCCACTTCCCTTTTTCTTAGTTTCCGTTAACACTGTGATATCTAGGTTATATTTTTCTACTTCTTTCATTATTTCTCCTAGTTTATTTCCTATTCCACGTATATTCCATGTAGCCATACTCGTTATCCTTTTCCTTGCCAATCGTCGTCGTCTATAATTTCCGTCCTGTTTCCGAGGCTTGTTTTGAGCGTTTTTAAAAATAACTGGAGTTTTTAAAACGAAATTAGATGACCGAGAAGGTTATACATTATTAAAGATTTCCTGTTAGAGCGTAAAGCACTAAACTAGGCAAGTGACTAAAAACAAAATAGGACACTAATACGATACATACATCTTTTGACGACTTGAAAATTTATTTAGTATAGAAAACTACAAAAAAGAAATGAGATTCTAACTAATAACAACATATAAGAACAATTAATAAAAAAAATCACCACCTACATAAAAAATAAAAATACAATAAAACCACAGCCACTTTCAAAAATCTTGGTCACCGATTTAACTGAGCAGTCGCATTGCCAGTAGGTGTCCAAATAAACTTAACTACGATGCAGAGTCACAGGAAAAAAGATTTTGGAAAGGAGGTAGGTCGTTGTTGACGTTCGCTGAAGTCATATCTTTTAGTAAACTGAACTCGTTTAATCTTAAAATTATAAATAGCTGCGCTAAATGAAAATCTTCGCGCTGAGCGTTCTGTCCTGAGACTAACGGTGCATAATGATGCGGGTAGTTATTTTGCTTCAAACACTTCTGAAGATGTGACGAAGTTTCCGGCCTCACGTCCTAAGAGTCAGATCACGTTATGCCGCCACGTTTTTTTAACAAAAAACAAATCGTCACAAAAGACATTCATGAGGGCTGTGAAGCTGTAGACGTATGGGGGGGGGGAGACCGTAGATTAACCAGCAGGATGGGGCTAAATGAAAATCTTCGCGCTGAGCGTTCTGTCCTGAGACTAACGGTGCATAATGATGCGGGTAGTTATTTTGCTTCAAACACTTCTGAAGATGTGACGAAGTTTCCGGCCTCACGTCCTAAGAGTCAGATCACGTTATGCCGCCACGTTTTTTTAACAAAAAACAAATCGTCACAAAAGACATTCATGAGGGCTGTGAAGCTGTAGACGTATGGGGGGGGGGGCGGGAGACCGTAGATTAACCAGCAGGATGGGGCTAAATGAAAATCTTCGCGCTGAGCGTTCTGTCCTGAGACTAACGGTGCATAATGATGCGGGTAGTTATTTTGCTTCAAACACTTCTGAAGATGTGACGAAGTTTCCGGCCTCACGTCCTAAGAGTCAGATCACGTTATGCCGCCACGTTTTTTTAACAAAAAACAAATCGTCACAAAAGACATTCATGAGGGCTGTGAAGCTGTAGACGTATGGGGGGGGGGGGGCGAGAGACCGTAGATTAACCAGCAGGATGGGGCTTTGGCGCACACCAGTTACTTGGTTCGAAACTAGCTGACGGATACTGTGTTTCGGCTGTTTAACAGTCCACATTTGAATCCTTCAATTATTAGGTGTTTAGCGTCATTGAACGGGTAATGAACAAATCCAGACATGCCAATTTACATCTCTCCAGGTCGTTATCGAGGCGGCATTTATCAGCATGGACGAAGGCGTGTTTCAGAAAGCAATTCAGGTGGCGGTCCAAGACCAATTTTAGTCGGAATTATTTATACTAACCGATAGACGCATTACCAGACAGTCAACGCAGGAATCTGAATAGGACACGAGTAATAAATATAGTACAAAGTTCTGTCACTAGGTTAATCATATGCCGTCCTTTGGGAGTCAATGTGCCGTCCTTTGTGAGTCCGTGTGACAAACGACGCGCTTGTGGAAACACATACAGCTGAGTAAGGACCGTTTGTTTTAAACTTGGCAAGACAACGACTAAAACTCATCAAAAGTTGATTTAAGCTTTTGGTCATGCAGCTCTCAGCAAATCAAGTAGTTATCAGTGGTTTAAACGTTTTAAGCAGGGCCATGAGTCTGTTGAAGACGATAAGCGTTTGAGTAGGCCATCATCTTCCATAACTTTAGACAACATTGCCAAAGTACGTGAAATTATTCTTTAGGACAGGAGCCGAACCATCCACGATGTTGTTGATGCTACAGAAATGTGGTATGGAACTTGCCAATGCATTTTGTCCGACGAACTCAACAGCGAGGTTTGTCCCCCTGACTCTTAGGTCGAGACTGACATGATCAGCGGATGCACTGAGCTTAAACAAATGGTTGCAGAGGACTCAAAGTAATTTGTCTTGCATCCTGCGGCTTTTTCAACTTTTCCAAGATGAAATCCAGCTTACGGGACGTCGATTCAGCACCCTATAGTAAATTCAAATGGAATCGCAGGAAGTTTTAAACGCGCTTACTTCAGCTGACTTCGAGTGCTTCCATGGGAGAGACGCTGGCGAGGCTGTGTATTAAATTTTTGATTAAAAGAAAGTATTTTTGGTGTATTTTTTTATGATTCCTAAAACTTTTTGGTAGCACTACTACGTATATATGTATATATATATATATATATATATATATATATATATATATATATATATATGTATATATATATATATATATATATATATATATATATATATATATATATATATATATATATATATATATATATATATATATATATATACGAGGCTGGTTTGAAAAGTCCGTGCAAAGTCCGAGAGATGGCACCACCGGCGCGTATCGAGGTCATGTTTAGTTAGTAGCATCTCTTGAATGAACGCACACCAAGTTTCAGCCATATTGGTCTATTTCTTTGTGTTTTGCATTCGTGTGAATCAAGGAAGTCGAGTGATTTTCAAGAAATGGACGAAAAAGAATTTCGTGTGGTGATTAAACATTACTTTATGAAAGGCAAAACGCCTCAGGAGACTAAAGAGAAGCTTGATAAACATTATAGTGACTCTGCACCTTCGATTAGAACAGTTCATAAGTGGTTTCAAAATTTTCGGACTGGCCATATGGGCACAAGTGACGCTGAACGTTCTGGACGGCCTGTGGAGGTTACGACTCCAGAAATCATTGATCAAATCCATGATATAGTGATGGATGACAGAAGAGTTAAGGTGCGTGAGATTGCTAGTGCTGTGGGCATCTCGACTGAACGGGTACATAATATTCTGCATAAACATTTGGACATGAGAAAGCTATCCGCAAGATGGGTGCCGCGATTGCTCACGCTTGACCAAAAACGGAATCGTGTGAAGTGTTGCAAGGATGGTTTGCAGCTGTTCCAAAAGAATCCAGAGGACTTTAAGCGTCGTTTCGTCACTGTGTATGAAACATGGATACATTACTATACTCCTGAGACCAAACAATAATCTAAACAATGGGTTACCAAGGGGGAATCTGCACCAAAAAAGGCGAAGACCGTTCCTTCGGCCGGAAAGGTTATGGCGACTGTCTTTTGGGATTCGCAAGGGATAATCCTCATCGACTATCTGGAAAAGGGTAAAAAACTATTACAGGTGAATATTATTCATCGTTATTGGACCGTTTGAAAACCGAGCTGCAAGAAAAACGCCCGCGATTGGCCCACAAGAAAGTCCTTTTCCATCACGACAACGCACCAGCACACACCTCAGCAGTTGTGGTCGCAAAATTAATGGAAATAGGATTCCAACTCGTTTCACATCCCCCCTATTCTCCAGACTTGGCTCCCTCGGACTACTATTTGTTCCCCAATTTGAAGAAATGGCTAGCGGGACAAAGATTTTATTCAAACGAGGAGGTGATTGCAGACACTAATGGATATTTTGCAGACTTGGACAAATCCTATTATTCGGAAGGGATCAACAAACTAGAACATCGTTGGACGAAGTGTATAAGCCTAAAAGGAGACTATGTCGAAAAATAAAAAAGGTTTCCCCCAAACACATAAGTAGTTTTTATTTTTGCACGGACTTTTCAAACCAGCCTCGTATATATATATATATATATATATATATATATATATATATATATATATATATATATATATCATATATAGTGAAGTCTGCTTATAACGAACCCGCTTATAGTGAATTTCCGGTTAAAATGAATTATTTTATAATGCACGAAAAAACTTCCAAAAGACCAATGCAAATTTTTATTGGTTATAACGAACTTCCGGATAAAGCGAACCAAATTTGGATGTTTTATGTCCGTTTATAACGAACTTGCCACACCCTGTGCTCGATGTCGCGCTACTTGATCTAGGGAATTCACCGAAACTCGCTGGGAACCCCTATTCTACTTGTTTCCGCTGCGTCGCTAGTTCGAGCAGTATTATTTCACTTGTTGTGTTAGGCGGTTCTAATGCATATTTGATCAAAGTAGCAAAGTGAATCTTTAAGTTTTTATTTTAATGAGTACACAAAACGTAAAGCGTTTACTTTAAAAGACAAACACGATATTATAAGGAAAATAGAAAATGGAATTAAACAAAGTGATGTTTGCAAACAATTGAACTTAACTAAATCTACAGTCTAAGTCGATAAAGGACTCCTTAAATGGTTTAGTCAAAAACGATATGAACATGTTCCTATTACCGGCTATACTTTACAAGAGAAAGCTAGTGAATTGGGAAGGAAAATAGAGAACACCGAGTTTAACTATTCTAGAAGTTGGATTGAACGATTTAAAAAGCGACCTAATATTAGAAGGGGAGTAAGATAGTAGGAGAAAGTGCAGGAGTGGATATGACTGTTTTTGATCAATGGTTGGCCAATGTATGGCCGGAAATTCGAGAAAGTTATGAATATGTGGACATTTTTAATGCGGATGAAACGGGTTTGTTTTAAAAGATGATTCCTGATAAGACATTAAAGTTTGTAGAAGAGAATTGTGCTGGTGGAAAATTATCAAAGGTAAGGATTACTGTGTTAGTAACTGCAAATATGTCTGGAACAGAGAAAAGAAGATTGTTAGTGATAGGAAAGTCCGCCAGTCCCAGATGTTTTAAAAACAAACATTTACCAGTAAAGTACAAATCGAACAGTAAAGTCTGGATAACATCAGAAATTTTTAAAAACAAACTGACCGAATGGGACAATGAATTAAAATTCACAAACAGACAAATATTACTTTTGATTGACAACTGTCCAGCGCACCTTGAAGTTGATCTACAGGAAATAAATTGATTTTTATGCCTCCAAACATAAGTGCAAAGCTCCAGGCTATGGATCAAGGTGTGATACATTCTTTAAAATGTCATAGAAAGATTTTTACTTATGAAAATGTTAGAAATGATCAATAAAGGTAACATTTTTTTCTGTGACTTTCTTGGATGCTATAAACTTTATCCATATGGCTTGGCAAAGAGTCAGTAAAGAAACCATTGCAAACTGTTTTAAGCATGGGGGATTTTTAAGGAAGGGATGTAGATATGACTCAGATGATGAGCTACCGTTGACTCAGTGGATTGAAAAACATCGAGAAGATCGTACTGTTTGTTTAGAATTTGTTTACGATGCTGACATTCAACAAAGTACAGCGAAAATTGAAATTAAAAAGATGTTTAATCACTTTAATTTTGAAGAATATGTATGTGTTGATAATGAATTAATGACAGGAAAAATGTTAAATGATGATCAAATTGTGACATTAGTCACTTCTGGAAAGATTTTAAGCTATAATGACGACGGAGACGAGCTTGGAGAAGGAGATAATATTTATGTTTTATCCATTTCAGAAATGACTAAGAAAATGACTGAAACTCGCAATTTTTTGGAATTTCGTGAAGTTCCTGAACATATGTGGAGTAGTTTTTGTGACCTTGATAATTATATAAACACCATTTCTTTTTCAAGTAAAATTGTACCAACAAAAATTACTGATTTTGTTATATAAACTACGTATTTTAATGTTTTTATTTATACTCGTTTATGTACCAACATACATAATAATAACTTTAGTGTAACTTATTTTATTTTCCTTTGAACGTTTTCTTTTAATTTAATAATTATTATTGTATATTTTTCTAAGCATTAGCGCCTAATCTAAATAAAAAAGTAGTGAAAAATGATATTAGATTTTGTTTGTAACGAACTTCGGAAATAGCGAACCATTTTTAGTAATTTTTTGGAGTTCGCTATAAACGGACTTCACTGTATATATATATATATATATATATATATATATATATATATATATATATATATATATATATATATATATATATATAGAAAACTCTGTAGATTGGAGTAAAAAACATTTTGCAACAACACATTTGGCAAACAATGTATAAAGGTTCTCTTGGAAAAATCATGTTTTTATTACCGAGTACACTATTTGCGCCACCTTTACTTGCTAGGAATGAAACAACACAGTAAGTATTGCATTACATTACCTCAGCTACCTATTAGAGAATAATCGTGTAAAACATACTGTTCAACAAATTTATCCTTCGTATCTAATTTCATTTTATACGCACAACCAGTAATTTGATTTTATTAATTTTCAAATAAAAATGCCTAATAAATTAGATTTACACAATGTTAGGTTTTCTAGGTAATCGTTAGGAAACCGTATTCTCACCAAATTATACGGTTTCTCATATTACTAAATATTTTTGTGGCTTTCAACAATTTATTTAAATAAATATTACTTACATATAATGTATAAAAATTATTGGGAAAGATAAGATACGAATACAACGTGAAAAGGGGTTAAACTAATATGGTTATTGCTGCCTTCCCATACACTTTCATGAACGAGTATGTTGTAATTTAGAGAATAGAGAGATTTGCAGCCTTTATTTTTCATATCCCTTTACCCTCATCGTTATCTCAAGCATGCACAGTATTAACGCGAAGGAATTGCAAGGTTAGGTGAGTATTCATCTTCTATGAACTTAGGTGATTTTTTTCATTCATTTCATGGATAAACACACTGGTTATTAGTATTTACACACAAGTCAATACAAGTTTCTAAATTAAAGTTGTGTCTAGCAGGTTTCTATCATTTTTTTCAATATTTCCAAGGTAATACGAATTTGCGATAAATAAAATTTCATTTGAAATTAGCACTACACACATTGTAATACTATTGTGTCAAAGATTGCAAAATCTCAACTTAATCTGAACACTAATTAACTGTTGTCAGCGTTCTTTGCAATAAAAGATTATCATTTCAATTTTACTGTATTTTCCTAGTAGTTTGTATTCCTAAATAGGAAAAATCTACCATAAAGCGATAAAAATAACGAACTTCAAATAATCTCTCTCATTTATAAGTTTCTAAATAAAGGAATTTGTTATCCTTTTTTTATGGGTCTAGCACACCTGCTACAGGGAAGTCCCTAAAGGGCTCCAGGAGCGGCATGTGTGCGGAAAAAGCGATTTAAGTTGTTCTTGAATCGCTGTAAATTGTACTCGGTGTTAAACACAGCCCTGGGCAAATTATTCCAAAGGGATGATGTTCTCCATATAAAAGACTGCTTGAAAAGCATTGTACGCGGAGTAACAAGCTGAACTTTATACGGATGTGAAGTATTAGCGCGACGTAAAGGTTTCTCTTAATTTGTTTAAATACTGCGCAAGGTCCAAATTGTGGGATCATGCTTCAAGTAATGATAACAACTGTGTCCTATATTTAATTACTTGCCTTTACCATTGCGTAAGCTCCAAACGGTGGGAGCATGCTTCAGATAAAGATAAAGACAATGGCCTACCTAATTAAGCGTTGCAAAATTTCTTTAATATGTATCGATTTCTTTTACCTCCCTCCCTCGTCGGCCTGCGCGATAATTTAGACAAAATGCTATATCGACCTTAAATTTTGTAAAAAAAACCGTATAGTTTTGAGCGATATCGGTTCAAGGAAAGGAAGTGACAGAGGGTTTTTTTTATAATTTTACTAGTATTATGAGAATTCTTTCTAGTTATTAGTTGAGATTATTTGAGACGGGGTGGAAGGGTGTTTAGAAGCGGTTCGAAGCTTCGAATATATATAATATATATATATATATATATATATATATATATATATATATATATATATATATATATATATATATATATATATATATATATATATATATATATATATATATATATATATATATATATATATATATATATGGACAAAATTAACGCAATAATATATTAAATCATACAAATCTCTATAATGAATTAATTTTAATAATTTTTTATGAGCATTGGTTACACTAAAAGTTAGAAAAAACTTCTTAGGATACTTTAAAAGTGAATTAGCTACCAAATTTCTCTATAAAATTCGAATTAAAATTATTCTTAAGACCTAATAACAAAATCGTTGAAGTTATGTAATAATGAAAAAAATAAACTGGGACACTAGTAGCAAAATTAATGGTGTAACTGGGACACTAGTAGCGTGTGTTGCCTCCTGTACTTCGGATGACAGCGTTTATGCGCCTAAGCATGCTTCTAATTAAATTTTGGATAAAATCTTGAGGAATTTGCTCCCATTCTGTGATAACTGCATTTTCAAGTTCCCTCAGGTTTCTAGGTGCAGATATATGACGTTTCACATTTTTCTTGAGGTGATCCCATACATGTTCTATCGGATTCAGATCCGGGCTTTTTGGTGGCCATTGCATAATCGGTATATCACCTTGATTAAGATAATCGAGTACCTCCCTAGCCACGTGAGGTCGAGCGTTGTCTTGCATAAACAGGAAATTGGGCCCCACAAAAAATGACCGAAAGGCATCACATGTTCTATTACAATATTCTCAAGATAGTAGTCAGCATTCATGGATCTTGTACGGACAGCAACTAACTCTGTGCGAGCATCAAAGCAGATGCCACCCCAGAACATAACAGATCCACCGCCGAATGGAATCCTTGCAGAGATATTGCAAGGAGCAAACCTCTCTCCTGGTCTTCGCCATACTCGCTCACGACCATCTGGATGTTTTAGACTAACCCTAGTTTCATCTGTGAAGAAAACTTGTTTCCAATCATCCACAGACCAGTTTTCGTGATTTCGAGCAAAACGTAACCTGGCAACTCTGTTCTCTCTGGGTAAGCAAGGGCGCAGTGGCTGGTCTCTTACTGTTTAATCCAGCTTCATTTAACCGTCTTCTAACTGTTTTAGAAGAAATTGTGACATTGCGAACAGCTTCGAGTTCGTTTCTTATTATAGAACTAGTGACAGTCCTGTTTCTTAAAGCATATTGTCTTATAAAACGTTCATCTAGGTCGCTAATGCATCGTTTTCGCCCTTGCCCTAGCGTTCTAGAATAAGTTCCTACTTCATTCAAGCGTCTTACCATACGACTTATTGTGGAACGATGTTTGCCTAACAAGTTGGCAACATAACTCTGACAATATCCCTCGTCCAATAAAACTGAGGCTCGCACTACCTCGTGTTCAGTTAAATTCCTTGTTCGATTCATTTTTCTAATTCTTCGAGGTCAAAAATAAAACAGTCTACCACAAAAAACGTATTACTTTGAAAAAGGGAACAATTTATAAACTTACTTTTAAAGAAAATCTATCGCATTATTACAGCAAATTGTTTATCTTCTAAAAAATTCTTTAAAACTGTAAATCTAAACGAATTGTTTTGATTTCTGTCATGAACAACGAAACAAAATATGCATATACATATATGTATATATATATATATATATATATATATATATATATATATATATATATATATATATATATATATATATATATATATATATATATATATATATATATATATATATATATATATATATATATATATATATATATATATATATATATATATATATATATATATATATATATATATATATATATATATATATATATATATATATATATATATATATATATATATATATATATATATATATATATATATATATATATATATATATATATATATATATATATATATATATATATATATATATATATATATATATATATATATATATATATATATATATATATATATATATATATATATATATATATATATATATATATATATATATATATATATATATATATATATATATATATATATATATATATATATATATTAATATATATATATATATATATATATATATATATATATATATATATATATATATATATATATATATATATATATATATATATATATATATATATATATATATATATATATATATATATATATATATATATATATATATATATATATATATATATATATATATATATATATATATATATATATATATATATATATATATATATATATATATATATATATATATATATATATATATATATATATATATATATATATATATATATATATATATATATATATATATATATATATATATATATATATATATATATATATATATATATATATATATATATATATATATATATATATATATATATATATATATATATATATATATATATATATATATATATATATATATATATATATATAATATATATATATATATATATATATATATATATATATATATATATATATATATATATATATATATATATATATATATATATATATATATATATATATATATATATATATATATATATATATAATATATATATATATATATATATATATATATATATATATATATATATATATATATATATGTTATATACAAAATTGAAAAATCTGTAATTTTAGGAAAAAAATGGCGCAATTTCTCCGAAAATTTCATTCCCCATAAGTGAAAAATGAAAAGAAGTCTTACTGGAAATTTAGTAAATTAATTATAAAGAGAGAATAATAATTCAATTCATTATAAATTTTAAAAAATAATTTGTAGTTTAGTATAAACCTCTTAATTTGTAAAAAAATAAACAATTTTAATAGTAGCATTAGTTTTTTTTCATGATGTTCCAGTAACCAAGTAATTTAAATAGTAGAAGCGTCGTGTGAGTGATGTTGCATCTGATATTATCTAAAGATTCTCGACACACTCTCAGACACAATACAACAGGGGACTAAGTTAGATACAAACTTGAGACAATTTTAGCACTCTAAGATTGTTTAATTCATCAAAACCTATTAGGGTAAACGTAGAGTCTGCAACCTTGTTTAGATTTTATAGTATAACAAAGAACATAATAGGTTAACGCCAGGTCGGTGATTTGATTACTTTAGCTCGTTGGTACACTAATGTTGCTGATCTAATCGGAAACTTATAGCAGTGTAAGTAACATTACAAATTACTATCGTAATTTATTTCGTTTGATAAGCTTGAATGGGTCGATTTTTAACATCGATATACACAACGTCCCCAGAGGAAATAGCATACTTCTACCTAATTATACTATACGGGGTGATAATTTTTTCTAAAATAAAGTATAATTTTATATAATTCCAAGGAAATTATAATGTATTACTTTAAATGTACTCTCGATTTAAAGCTGACAACTTGGGTGTGAAAATAATGATATATGATATGCTAATAACACCACTAGTGCTATTACATGGGTATTTCTCCATTAAGGGAAAACTCATACGTATACATTTGGTCGGGAATGTGTTTTCTGAACTAATTAATAGGTTGGTTAAGACGTCAGTCTACTTTACCGCCTTGAAAAAATCTAAATTTTTTTTATAAGCGTTTTAGAAAATATATGCCATGAAAAAACCTGTCTCAAAATTTTATAAGGATCCGAACATTCGTTCTATCTATTTGAGGACGTTATTAAATCGGTCTCCCTACGTTCGTCTCTTCACGCACGCTCGCTCTGCTCCTCTTACGCGCTTTCTACTTTTCTAAACACTTCTGCTCTCTACTGTAATTATAAACTGTTATTCACAGTATGAGACCTTTGTATTACATTTTTCGGAGCAAAAGAAGACCTTGAGGCCTGGCTAGACTCTTATTTCGAAGCGTGTTTCAATGTTAGTTCAGGTTAGTTTTTAAACGCGTTTTTCTCGAAACATTGTTTGACGTTGAAGTTTTTTTCGAAACCGTTCAACCGATCTTTATGAAATTTTTACCACATATTGAACACATGTGTGGCTATGGCCGGAACTAGAATAAAGTCAAAATTGTCATTTTTACTATTTTTTTTTGGCACAGAAAATAGCAAAAAAAAGCCACATTTTCACAATTTTTTTTAATATCCGCCATTTTGTTATTTTTGCATAAAAGTAAATAATTCTAATTTGGGCCATAATCACAGTCCTACAAATTGTAAATCTTTTTGGTTTTTGTGTTTCAGAGCAACCAAAGCTAAAAAAACGTCAAAGCCACGGACACACTAGGTTCCCGTCGTATTTTTTCATAACAAAAGCTATATAAAATCAATAAAAAAAATGTTTTCTTATATTTCAAGAGTGTGTTAATACAGCCCAAAAAGAATTACTTTAATAATTACAATAGATATCGCTAGAAAAATTCACAAAAATACCATTTTTTTCGGGCGTCTAAAGTGAACTGACCTCTTAATTTTAATGATAAGGGTTTATTTATTTTATGTTTATCATAAAAAGGAGATTTGTAAAAAATTTCTGTGTTGAAGATTATGCAAATGATAGATTTTTGATTTGACTAGTTGGCTGTAATCTATAATATATATAAAATGTAACGTCTCTCTGTCTGTCTGTCCGTTAGTGCGCTTATCACTGGAGAACCACTTGCATTTTTTTAAAAACACACATATGTTCTCTGGCCAGTTTATAGGATATGTTTTATTACGTTAGGTAACATAAGAAATAAGCAGTAACGATAACAGTGAATCAAACCTGAAAATAGTTTGCCGCTAGCGCGTTCTCTTGCAATACACTGCCTAAAGCATGAAAAATGGAACAGTATCATGTAGGAAAGAATATAATATATATAAAATGTAACGTCTCTCTGTCTGTCTGTACATTAGTGCGCTTATCACTCGAGAACCACTTATCAGATTTACGTGTTTTTTTTTTAGTTCATACATTTATTCGCTGGCCAGGTTATCTATAATCTTCTATAATATGTATAAAATGCAACATTTCTCTATCTGTCTACCTGTCAGTTAGTGCGCTTATCGCTCTAGAAGCACTTATCCGATTTACGTTCTTTTTTCTTTTAAAACATACATAAGTTCTCTGGCCAGGTTATAGGATATATTTTATTACGTTAGGTAAGATAAGGAATATGCAGTGACGGTAATAGTGTATCAAGACGGAAAAAAGTTTGCCGCTAGCGCGTTCCCTTGCAATACGCTGCCTAAACCATAAAATATGGAACAATATCATGTAGCAGAGAATATAATATATATATATATATATATATATATATATATATATATATATATATATATATATATATAACGCAAGGTCTCCCTGTCTGTTCGTTAGTGCGCTTATTACTCGAGAACCACTTATCCTATTTAGGTGTTTTTTTTTTTTTTTAAATTCATACATATATTCTCTGGCTAAGTTATAGGATGTATTTTATTACGTTAGGTAACATAAGAAATGCACAGTGAAGATAATAGTGAATGAAGTCGACGCGAGCAGAGCCGCGGACATTGCTAGGACTGTGTATATAAGGTAAAATTGTACTGTAGAAGAACTCCCGTAAAACCAAAATTTTGTTGCAGATGTATTGGTAATACATTTGTTATTTGGCCACATTGTAAAAATACTTGAATGCTGTTTTGAATCACCTCAATCAACAACATTCAAATATAAAATTTACAATGGAAACTGGATCATATGGTATCCTTTCTTTTTTGGATGTACTTGTACAACGGAAAAGTTTGGGAATATACACACACACCCTAACCACATTAAGAGAGAATCGGGTTACGTTCTGCATCACACGGATTTTTACGCCGAGTCACAGTTTAGTGAACACCAGTCAAATAGAAATTCTTGATTGATGCTTCTTTGCGTTCATTCGGTGGTCGAATCTTAAAAAGTAAAGATCCCTAAAGGTGGCTGCCTGCTGTAATCGCAGGCCAAACCACGGAAAGTTATTCCACATTGACATGAACTGATCGCAAGAACAACGATTTCGCCTCTCACAAAACTACAATAACATTTTTAATCTCATATACAGTGTGTCCCACGAAATAGATTAATGTTAAAATATTTATTATATTGAAGAGATCTTTACTGTATATCAAGTTTTCGGCAAATTATTTCTTTAGAATAATTCCATCTAAATGTGAACAATAGCGTTCGTCGAAGCAAGTTGTAAAATTATTGATTCAAAGACCTAGAGACCAACTTATAAAATCTCTTTTGGAAATAAATTAATTCGGAAGAATCTTTCGAATGACTTGAACTTGATTGAAACCAAGTTCTTCAAAATTTTTTAAAGTAAATGTGAAGAAGTTCTGAATCATCATTCTACGTTTTTCACTAAATTTCATTAAAATTGGTTCGGGAACATCGAAAATATCAGAAAATTAATATGCAATGATTTTACACCGTAATATTTGTACCAAATATTGAATTTAATTTGTTTTGTTTTATTTATGCTGCGAGAATTATGTATAAATGTACTATTTTATAAGAATTTTTTTTCGAAATAGATAATTATGTTTGTTCATCTTCAATAATAATGTTCTTCTGAAAAAATGAAAACATTTTCCCTAAAATATCCATGCTTGTAAAATAAGGACACATTTTTGAAACGAATGTCTGTTTTTAGTAAATAAATAGATTTATTCATGATAAAGAATATATTTTTTTGTGCACTAATAACTACGGAACAAAGATATTTTTCTGCTCTTAATTTAAGGGACATAGACCTTCCCAATAGTAGAGAAATACTCATTCTTGAAAAGTACGACAAATCATAGAAAAACGTTAAGGCTGAGATAGATTAACATATTTTCTTTGTCAGCTGATATTGATTGATTGGTTATAATTTATAGTAGAGCGATGAGGTTCAATTGAGATTAGTTTACTTTATAAATAGTGGAGCAATTTATCTTGTTGCTGATTTAAAATTGATCAAAAACGAATAAAATTTACAGGACATGACAAAAATATTTCTTCTTCTGTCTTCTGTACTAATGTAAAACTAAGAATAAAACTGGATTTGATGACGTTAAGTTAAGAAGAATTTTTAGTAAAATTTTTGAATAAAAAAATACTTTAATAACTGTACCGTCATATCAAAATCAAGTACCTTTACATATTATTTCTGTTAAAATTGGAACTAATAAAAAAAAAAGATTCCTCAACTCTAAAAACATAAAGGAATTTTAGTGGTATAATCTCGAAGAGTAAAGATCCCTGAAAGTGCCTTTTGCGATCGTAAGCGACATATCGGAGATTTAATGACACAGTCTGATCCCAAGATTTCTAATGATTAATTTATGTTTATTTTCTTAAACACTAGGAGAAATTCTCTTAATACTTAATAAAAATATATATTTATCGACTCTCATCACTTACCATACATCCCCTTCCCCTAAAGCAGTATCACTCAAAAACCATAAATTCCTTTTCTACTTCGAGTATTATATACTTGCATGTCAAATTTAAAATTGATACGTCATCGTTCAAAAGTTTTCATGGGCCCAGACAAGTGTACAGACAGACAGATAGACTGACAAACAATTATCCTGCATACCGATGAAAATGAGAAATTTGATTTTTTGTGATCTACGAACCTTGAAGCGTTCAGAAGTGAAAGAATCTCGGAGGATAATTTTTTCACAAATACACTGGCTAGAGAAGTAAAATGTAAATTTTCAATATTATCATTTCGATAGTCCATAACTAATCTGAATCATCCAGGGTGAGATATAACAACTGTATGACGTGTATCTGTCTATTAACGAGTTACAACAGTTCTTTTTTTGTAATTATTTACAATAAGACCTGAATAGTATCCCGATTCTAATATAAACGCGTTGTTAGTAATATCTTGGATGTAATGCTATGTATTTAAAAAACCTTACCAATTATGAAATAATAATCAATATCAACTACTAAAATTGAACAGAGTTCGTATTTTAGCAGTTATTTACTACTCTCTCATCTGTCAATCCATCTTGGGACGCATTTCACCGTATTAGGGCTCATCAGCCGAGCTAGGATCGACAGAAAAAGAAAACAAAGATCCAAATACTTATCACAGCATTAAAGCAAAGACTAAGTAACATAGAATAATTTGCATCTTTGACTGAAGTAAACCAGCTGGTTGCTCACAATTACCGCAGAGCAGCCCTTATGTCAGGGTTACAATTCATCATCCGAGCTTGGATGGACAGAGAAGAGAATAAAACTCAAATTAATCACATTACCAGCGTACATAACGTTGACAAAGTAAAGCTTCACACTAGACTTACAGTAACTAAATTGATGTATTTTTGCACTAGTACTGTAATAAGTATTTTGAGTTTTGTTCCTTTCTCTGCCGATCATAGTGAGATGGTTTGATCGATAAGAGAACAGTAAGTAATTGCTGAAAAATAAGCGTTATGCAATATCAATAGTTAATATTAGTAGAAGAAATTCTATCTTGGGGTGATACTAACCAAGTGAAATTTAACGCTACAAAAACACAGGCGGCAGTTTTTTCTAAAAAAGTTAACGTTGTTGTACCCGACATAGTTATGACGGGGCACTCCATTCCTCTAACGTCATCCCTCAATTTGTTGGGCGTTAATTTGGGAGCAAATATGTCCTGGCATGAACATGTAGCAGGCATAGCAAAGAGAGCTTCTCACAAGTTGGGAATATTATTTCGAACCAGAAAGCTTTACACTCCACAACAACTGTGAATTCTTTACAAAGCTCAAATTCCACCAACTATGGAATACTGCTCCCATGTTTGGGGCTCCGCTCCCAAACATACACTGCATTTGTTGGATTCTATTCAAAGAAGAGCTGTTCGTCTGATTGGAGACCCGGAACTGACCTGCGGCCTAGATTCGCTGGAACATCGAAGAACGGTTGGCGACTTGAGCCTATTTTACAAGTATTTTCATGGAAAGTATTCGGAGGATGTGGCCCGTTTAATTTCTCCCAGAGCGGTGCATGTTAGAAATACATGTCGCGCTGATACTTCACATCTGTATGAGGTTCAGCTTGTTACTCCCCGTACAACGCTTTTCAAGCAATCTTTTATCTGGAGAACATCATCCCTTTAGAATAATTTTCCCAGGACTATGTTTCCCAACGAGTACAATTTACAGCGATTCAAGAACAACGTGAATCGCTTTTTTTCGCACACGTGTCGCTCCTGTAGCGCTTTAGGGACCTCCCTGCAGCACGTGTGCTAGACCCATAAAAAAAAAATTAATTTTTATATACGTGGGGTAGAATCCTGCCACAAGCGTCGTCTAGCGGTAATTGTTAACAACTCTTAACAATTTCTTTATGGGTCCGTGGTCTTACACAACCCCCGACAGAGGACAGATATGCCTTTAAAACTAGACTAAGAGCAACTAAAGATTCAAATTTGCAGTGTATTACTTCTAAATGGAATAATATTATTTGCATCGTTTTCCGATGGGTCATTTAAAAGTGTAACTATTCAACCAAATTCAAATTCAACTAAAGAAGAATACACCAACACTTAGATCATTTTCAAATCAAGATAAATCGTTGTCTGAAAGTAAGATATATACAGATAGACGAACAACAAATATCCAACTACAAATCTGATAATCATGAATTTCATTTAAAACACTGCTTTTCTATAATATAATTAAGATAATTTGAGACACCCCGTATACCCATCCAAAACTAATTGCAGCAAAAGTTAACGTCGCTCCAATTCAAGGGCCTCTTTTAAAATGATTGTCCCTCTCGACAAAAAACGACGATGAGAGCGCACGAGAGGGGTCCCGTCCCATCTTTTATAATGATGACGACGATGATCTGACATCTGGTAACTTTTTATTGAAATTCAAATTTTCGGGTATATTTCCTTTTTATTATGAGAATTTTCTAAAGCATGTCACAATGGATGTCACTCAATCGGTTGATTATTGCGATTTTTTTGCATTATTTGGATTTTTTTAATGAGGTAGTTATTTTTAAATACGCTTTCGTCTTTCAGTATTTTTTTTTGGTTGCTACACCTGTAGGTTGTTTATTATTATTATTTAATATTTTTCCTTATTCCCAAAGTAATTTATTTGTAAGTCGTTGTTAATAAATGGATAAATTACATTTTTTAGAATTTCGTTGGTGGGAAACATGATTTATTTGATTTTAAAATACCTTTTTATACGGTTTTTATATTGAGTAGGTGAAATAACGACAAAGGAAGCGCTCTTTTACCTGCAAAAAAAATACCAAAATCCAATTCTCTACGAAATAACAAATAGACAGTATTATATAAATCCACTTCACACTTTAAACGATAAAAGCGATATCTTTATACGTGCATCGTTCGATAAGTAGAGTAAAAGAACAAGAAAAAGATATTTTTTAATGCGTTACTTTATTTTTCAATGTTGTCTCCTTTCAGCTTCACCGCCCGATTCCAGCGACCTTTTTGTTTTTATCTCCTCGGAAAATAGGTTTTTTTTTGTTTCAAAAACACCATGCTGGTGTTTGTGTAATTAGAATCTGGTCATCATTGGCCAATGAGCACTTTTAATCTAACCTACATTAATAACATATAAACTTAAACTAAGACATCCTCAGTGTTCTAGTATTCTTGTACACCATATTTTAACGCGTACACTTCCGCACTATACTCTGCTTTTACACTTTTACACTAACTCAAAAGATTTAAGTCTTTTTAGTCTTCTTTCTAGTCTAGTGGTGTCGAGAAGCTGGATAGCCTCAACACTCTCATGATTGTGTAATCTCATCAGGTCTCGATGTAGGTCTCTGTTTCTAACCTACCAAGGGGCATTTGTAATGCTTCTTAGTGTTTTGTTCTGGAAGCGTTGGATCATTGTTCTGTTACTCTGTTTGGTACACCCCCACAGCTGCACACCATATTTCCATATTGGTCTGAGTACTTGTTTATATAACAAGATTTTATTTTGGAGAGACAGAGTGGAATTACCACCAATCAGCCAATACATTTTGCTGCTTTTTGTTTTCACTTTTTCTAAAAAAAGGCAAAGAACAATATTTGACAAATTCATTAAAGCTATGTAAGGTGCAAGGACAATACGCAGACTTAGACGAAGAATTACACAGGCCAACAAAAAAATATTTGTAAAAATTTTTAAACCAGTACATCTAAGTGTTATGTATTTTTTGGTGCTGGAACCGTATCTGGTATCAGTTTTTTTGTATCATCCACAGTTCTCTCACAATATGACATCGATTCAATTTCAAAATAGGGAAAATTTGATACATAAAAAATAAAAACTTAAACCGTACTTTTATTTGATTTGGCTGCAATTTTTACTCACAATAACATATTTCACTTCAGTGCGAATATTCTCCATCTCCTTTATGTCCTGATGGAACCGTTCCCCCTGCTCTTCACTCACATCGCTAGAGTTTTTAGGAAAAAAGTCAAGATGGTTGTGCAAGAAGTGGACTTTAAGGCTCATCAGATAACCTAGATTTTTGAACTTGTCTATCATATTAGTTCATAGTTAGGGTCTTTGACATTGGCCAAAAACTTAGTCACAACTTCTTTAATATCCAAGCCTCCTTTTCCTTTCACATTCACCCTCTTTAGGCAAGGCTTTCACAAATTATTTCATTAGGCCTAACTTGTTATGTAGGGGTGGAAGAAGAATCTTTTTTGGGTCTACTAAAGTTTTATTCAAAATGTTCTTCTCGCCAGGTGTTAAAGTTTTTCTTACGGGCCATTGTTTTTTGGACCGATGTTGATCCTTGCTCTGCTGTCCCTTTTGTTGACCAAGGATCATGGAGACAACTTTTAAATCTCCACATAGCATCCAATCGTGAGCTGGATAGTAATTTTCTGTAAAATCATGTTAAGATTTTCGTAAGTTTCCTTCATATGGACTGAATGAGCAACAGGCAGTGCAGCATAAGTATTTCCGTTGTGTAACAAAACACCTTTTAAACCAGTTTTTGATGAGTTTATAAAAAGCCTCCAATCTTCCTTCTTGTACTCAATGCCAAATTCGTTCATTAGACTACCAATATCATGGCAGTAAACCAAATCCTCTTCTTGCTTGAAAAACTGAGCAAACTGTTGATCTCTTGTTCTATAATGGTAAATAGATGTTCCAGATTCCAATAAATGTTTTTCTTTCAGCCTAGAACCAAGCAATTCTGCTTTTTCCTTAGTCAAACCCAAATCTCTCACTAAATCATTTAACTCAGCTTGTGTAAACAACTGTGGTTTTACATTTTCTACAGAACGTTGAAACTCATCATCATCCGGTCGACTTTCATTAAATTCGGGACTGGACTGTAAAACGTCATCAATAGACTGAGATGGCTCAGGGACAGGAAGTTCCGGTCCATGTTCTACCAGCCGATTAGCTGAAGTAAATTTAGGATAGACAATTACTTTCTTATTTTTGGAGTTATATCCAAAAAACATCAACGATGCAAAAATAACAATCATTTGAATGCTTTTCTTGCTCTCTCCATACCATGGGTACTGCAAATCTAAAAGCTTTCTTTTCTTTCTCATACCATTTCCTAAAATCCTCGACACATACTTGGTGAGGAGTCCAACATTTTTCTTGATTACCAATTTCTGCACCAAAACATGCAAAGTATACTTTTTTTACAAAGTCAGTAATGTTTCTTTGATGTTTTTTAACTACAAACTCATCACATATATCACAAAAAGTGTGAGAATTTTTACAACCACGATTAGCCATACTTTGAGTGTGAATTAAAGCACATGGGTTAAACACTGCGAGGTTATATTAACTAGAAGAAAACAAACAGCTGTAATATTTATCGGAACTGCCAACCTAATAATATTTGATTTTACTGCCAACCTTATAAAATTCTGATTTTATTGCCAACCTAATAACATCCGAATGATAAAAAATAAACTTTTCACATTTTGAATATTAAAATGTGAAAAATTGGTGGGTGATACGACTTTTTTTGTTATTTTCGGACTCAGCACACCAAAAAACATAGGAATCAGGTACAATTATTAAAAAAGTTTTTTCATCGCTGGCCTGTGTTATTAATAAGCGCATAAGAACTATGAAAAATAACCCAAGTGGACCGGAAGAACTCCCTGCTGAGCTAAGTAAAAATGGATATCAAAAACTGTTTCAGTTCCTAAAGGAGATATTCACAAATACTTAAAGAGCTATACCAGTGTGATTAATTTTAAAAAAATCGACTTTTTTACATATTTCGAAGCGTCTATATGTATAGAATAAGAGGTCCAAATGTCAAAATCGGCCTGCGTTTATTTTTGAAAATACAGCTGTAGCCAGGCACTGCTGCTTGGGGACCATAAACTCGATTTTAGAAGCGTAACGCGAACCGGAGCAGGTATTGAAATTTTAATGCCGTGACGTCATCACGTAAGTGAAAGTTAAACGTATAATACTTCAGTGAACTCAAAATAATCACAAAAGTGGGTACGTGGCAAGAGGTCATTATTTATGTTTTACACGTTACTCATTCTTTAAACGCGTTTTTCTCAAAACTATATTTTTTAAATTTGCTGCCGCTGTAACTCGAAAACAATTTATTGTACCGATTAAAATTTTTTTTTGCATGTTAAGGACATGTTTTGTCGTACCATGAACCATGGATTTTTTGATTGGACCAAAAATGGCAATTTGGCATGGAAAAAAAACGAACATTTTTTTGGCGGAAATTTTATACTTTTTTCTAAAGGCCGCTCACTCTTATGATTTTCAATATTTTTTTTAAAATCCGCGGTTGATGGTACGGAAACTTATATCTATTTTATTGTTACACCAATCACGGCAGCAATGGAGCTACTTTTTTTTTTTCACCTCTCCATAAATTTCAATATTTTGGTCGGAAAAAATTTGTGTGTATTTGTAAACAAATAATAAATATGTACCCAACATTTTCAAACATTTGATACAGTAGGTTCCTTTAAAAAAATTCTAGAAAAATATCATTATTTTTAAGTAGTTACACTGGTATGGCCCTTTAAACAGAGAAACCGTCCCAGATACCTGAAAAGACGCGTAGGTTAGAAGAAAGGAAGAAGAGATTATTGTGCAAATTGCAGATGCACCATGAGCTGGTTGTACAGGATAATCCTTACGCAGTTAGTAAGAAAAGTATATGGCCCCCATGAAATCGAACAACAAGCAGGTTTCCGAAGTGGTCGTTCTTGCGCCAATTATATATTCAACTTAACACATGTAAACGATTACAAATAATGAGGTACACTTGTTATTTGTAGACCTTACGAAAGCTTATGACAGGATACTTATAAATAAATTATGGCAAGTACTTGAAAAATCCCAATTCGTGATACCACAGTAATAGCAATAAAACAATTATACCAGTCACAGTAAAGAAAGAAACTAATATATATATATATATATATATATATATATATATATATATATATATATATATATATATATATATATATATATATATATATCTTTAGAAAACGTATAGACTACGATTATTTTGTTTGAGCAAAAATTCACAAAATGGTGAATCTTCAAAGTTGGTGGTCACAAAAATAGCATTTTTTGTTCATAAAATAATATTAAAAACTAAGAAAAATCGTAACCAATCTTATTTATTCTAGTTTATACTGGGGCTACTGTTGTGTAAAAGAATATATTCAAATTTTAGACCAACCGGTTAAATGTTTTACAAGTTATCGCACGCCGCACAGTGTCTCGACTAGTACAAGCTAGCGGGACAATATTATTTCTTCACTTATTTCAATTGTTTATGTATATTCCAGGTATCTTAAGCTATTTTAAGAAAAAAAAAAGTTGAAAAATGTGTACTGTATGTGTATTAATCGAAATATGTAGCTGCAAGACGGAAGTGGTTTACTAATGTGTCTCATTTGTTCACTATTGTCGCTAATTGTTCTTTAATTAGCTACATACGTCTACCTACTCATTATGTGTGAAAAGCACAATCATGTTTGTTTACACAGAAATTTCTAGGAAAAAAATGAAAATCATAATGATAGTACCCACATTTATTAATTTACAAAATATTATTTCTTTTAAAATAAATTAGTACAATAACAGTATCTATATATCAATTATTTACAATAACAAGGTGTATAAGTAAAAGAAATATAATATTAAATAACTTATATACTAAGGCATGATTATAAGCAACTACAACACACAATAAAATAAGAATAATAATTACAATAAAAAAATACTTAAACCTACTAATCACCATCAGATGAGTCGTCATCACCGCTCTCCCATTCAGTAGAATATTCAGAGAGTAAATAATCCTCCTCATTTAATTCGTGATGATGACTTACTGATGGTGTTTCGGATGGAAATGAAGGTGGGATAATCAACTGCAGAACCTCCGATGGCAAAGAAGTAAATTTTTTTCGCGGCAATTCTCTATACGAGTTGATAACAGGATCAGACGAAATTAAAAGCATTCTCAAAAGATCTGTATTTGTGGCAATACGTGACCGCTTCCTGGTGTGCCGTTCACGGAATCTACGACAGTCTTTATTTCTTGCCTCCTGGGCTTCTTCGGAGAGTTGTCCAATGGGAAGAAGAAAAGACTTTATAACTTCCGCGCTGTGTACAAGAATTTTATGCACAGTAACGGGCATGGAATACCACGAATACAGATCAAGGTATAATTTTCTAGTATCAACACAAAACTTTTCGAATTCTATATAATTTATGTCATATCCCGATGACAAAGTTCTTAAAATTACATGAAATCTACGAATAAAGTTTACGTCTAATCCTGTAATTTCGCTGTTCAATTCAGCTTTGGAAAAAAATCTACGTGCTGTGTTTCCATCGTTTGTGTTACCATACCCAGGTTTTGGTTTATCTACAATGAGACCCATACGATCTTTGAACACTTTTTGTATCTCTTGTGAGCGTTGCTTCACAATAGCTTTGTCGTTATCTCCCCTGACTTGCCACTTTTTTATTTCTAAACGATAGCTGATGTGAAGCAAACATTCAAACGTGCGGATCCATGCATGTAAAGTAGATAAACCAAATGCAAGGCGTTCTTCGTTGCTGGGATATTTCTTTGACTCCTCGTTCATAGTAGACGGGGGTGGCACCGCAAATATAACACTTTTGTGTTGAACTTGTGTCTGTTAAGGCATTGCACATTTTGCCATCAGTCATTGGCAACAACAAATCGTGTTTAACAGAGATTTGAGATCCAGCAACGTTACATAATGTTGGAAGAAGCTGACTTCATCTAAAATTTTAGAAGTTTCTTCTTTCGTAAACTCTTTTGTCTCCTTGGCAAAAATAAACTTAATAGGACGGCAATATAAAGTAGAGGAAGGTCTTGGATTTTGCCAGATCACAGTTTCGCCATCAAGCAGTCTCAAAGGGACAAATGAGTATACGAACAAAAATTCGTCTATAGCGTTAGTGTTCTCAAATTTCTGCTTATACGTGCTATGCCCCGAACTCCCATCACAGCCCCATTTGCTTACCGACGTATAATATGAACGAGGTAACACACTTCTAATGACTTCCGTCTGAGCTTTAACTAATTGTTCAGCCGTTTTATATCCAAAATCGCGTGAAGTTTAATTTTAGCTCGAGATTCAGTCACAGAAATATATTCGTCAGAAGGACAACAAGAAGCTTTGGACTTACCTAAACTATAAAACGATGGATACACTTGATGTCCCGCTTTCATTGACCATTTTCTTGTTTGTTTATATGAGTGAGAAGTCGATTTCGAGTCCACATAATAAGCTAAAGCTTCGTCTGGTGTTAACTGCCGACTTTGTTCAGAACACTTATTCTTTTCTCTAGTTTCACTGACCGCGACGTTATGGATCTGTTTAGCAACACTTAGATGCCCTTCTTTTCGAGTAGCTAACTCAGCTGCTGTAATAAGCTCACTTGCACTTCGCGATTCCAAAAGATCTTCTACTCTCCGTCTCTTTGTTTTCGTTGATGAGTCTTCAAATGATTTTCTGGGTCGCCCTACGGAAAGAGCCGCTGATGATGTTGAAGTGCACGGCTGGTTAACACACATCTTTATTTCGATTCCGGATCCCTCTAACTAATCTTTATGTTTGATTAGAAACATTTCTTTGTTACACTTTAAAAAGAAGTCCACTTTTGATTGAATTTTGCTGAAAGGCTCGATATTTTCATTTTGAGTCGTTTTAGAGAATCGTCAGAAACGTCAGACATATTGAATTTTTCACTTATATAATAAAAAATGCCACTGTTTCGTTCAGTTTTTGTCATGTTTTAGCCATTCTTCAAAAAACTCCATTTTCGTCATAGTCGCGACTCGTTCTATAAAAAATAAAATAATTTTACTTTCGGGCCTTTTCGGGGTCTATAATATATATGAATCTGTGCCTGAATGTTGTAGGTATTACATATAGAAAAATTTAGGTGGATATATGTGGATAAAAAAAGTTGCTACTTTTAAAGTTTACAATTAATGTAAAATTTGCTGGATTTATCTATACATTTACAAATTGATATTACACCAAAAGTATACATATTTTTTATAAAAAATATAAGTCATAATAGAGTACATACCTTCAACAGAATATTCCATCACAAAAAACTCGTTTCACTTTGCTACCAATTTTAAAATATGTTATCACAAGTGTGCATAAAATGCAACTGATTTGCAAATGAAAATGACCTCTCTTATAAGGGTTACTTTGACCCCCTGATAAGATACCTTTATGAGGTGATAAACAAATTAATTCTTGGAATTCGTTAAATAGGGGGTGTTGTTTACAAGTCGTTATCACTGTGCGCCGATTACAAAAACGTTGTCTTGAGAAAAACGCGTCTAAAGCTTTGACAAACGAATTTTCACATATATCAGGTGTACAAGTATGAAATGCGAATATTTTTTCTAAAAAAAACATGTTAAATTAGGAAGAATGATAAAAAACTGCTTTATTCAAAGTATGCTCCATCGCTTGTTATACATTTTTCCCATCTTTCGGGAAGTTTGTGAATACCACGCCAGTAAAAATCTTCCCCTTTTGCTGCGAACTATTCATCGAGCCATTTTTTCACATCTTCGTACGAAACAAAGCGATGCTCAGCAAGTGCGTGACCCATCGATGCAAACAAATAGTAATCGGAAGCAGCCAAGTCTGGTGAGTAAGCCGCATGGGGTAGAACTTCCCAGCAGATTGCTTCCAACGTGTCGCGAACTGGTTTTGCCGTATGTGATGGAGCATTATCATGAGGAAAAATGACTTTGTGTATTGCCTCTTTCGGTATTCTGGCCTTTTTTTCAAGCAGCGAACGGTTCAAATCGGTCAATTGTTGTTGGTAACATTTAGTATTAACCGCTTCCCTAGGTTTTAACAGCTCATAATAGACCACGCCCCTCTTTTCCCACCAAACACAGAGCATCGTCTTTCTGCAAAAACGACTTCCTTTTGTACCGAGCGAGCAAAATGTCACACGTGTTTTTGCGCTTTTTCATTTGCCTGTCGTTCAACTCATGTGGTACCCATCTACCGGTCTTCTGAATCTTTCCCATCTCTCGTAGCCGATTAGAAACAGCTTGTTGGCTAACGTCCAATTGCTCGCAAGTTGTTTTTGTGTTTGCGAATCATCTTCGTCCAACAATGCTTGCAATTCCACATCTTCGTATTTTTTTGGCGGTTTTCCACGTTCCTTGTCTGCAACATCGAGGTCATCACTTTTGAAACACCGAAACCATCGTTCACACGTATCTTACGATGGAGCATGTTCACCATAAGCTTCTCGAAGTAATCGGTATGATTCAACAGCAGTTTTCTTCAAATGAAAACAAAAAATTAATGCTGTCCGCGAATGCTCTTTGTTCGGTATAAATTTCGACATATTGAACACAACAACACAACACTATGCACACACTTTTCCAATTTATTACTCGTGCGGGTCTGATACTTGTTGATGACACAACAAAATGGCGCAGTGTCAAATATTTATAGCACAAACTGCATTGGTGCACCATCTGTTGTCTGAAATCCGCATTTCATACTTGTACACCTGGTAAAATCTACTTACGTTCAATCAACTATGCCTGCTGCATACAAAATTCCTTCCGACTCCTCATACGCCTCGTTCTGAATACATGCTCAACTGTGATTTTAATATTTTCTTTGATTTTATAATAAGTTGTTTCATAAAAGCCCGTTCCTAAATTCATTAGGCCGCAAGAACTGTTGATTCCAGCGACTCCACAGCCGAGTAATCTCATTATAAAAGTGAAACGTCTATTAATTTCATATGATTTCCCAATTTTGGGGCTAGAGTCAATGAGTGTATCGCCGCATTCACACACAACATAAAGCTTAAAACTAACTCCTCTTTCGTCCCATTTGAAAAATTTCACGTCTCTATCACAAACTTTGCACTGCAACTTTTGTTGTAAAGTTGTAAAAACTAAAAATTGTACTATATATTAACTAAAAGTCGGATCAATCAGAAGTTTTTACAATTTTTTTTCTGCCGATGTACTGGCAAAATTAGAATTATTTTCATCTGAAAATCGATCTTTTACGTGGTCTGCACACTCGCTTCGAACTAAATTTCTCGTATTTTTTTTATTCATTTTGCACAATAGTAGCCAATACGTTTACTGAGTGATGTTAGCCCTGCGAGCGATATTTTCGAACAGAGCAGGCCAGCGTACCGTTTGCTTTGGAGCTACAGTTTTAACTCAAATTGAAAAGATATACCCATTACAGTAAGCTATCCTTTTATTTGCTTCTATCTTTCTTAGAATCATAAAAGTAGCAGCAGATGTTCGACGCAGGTAGAGCAAAACTTTTATAAACGGCCGAAAGGTAAGTTGGCATGCCGCGCGGCCGATTTTGCCTGCCTTACACTTGACGCTGTAATCGTCTATAACTTCGAAAGTATTTGAAATTTTCCTCTGAAATTTTCAGGGAATATTCTTGAAATATAATACTTTCCGATAGGATACTTTCTCAAAAGTCGATTTTCCGACCCGAGAAAGTGTAATGTTTCCTTAAGAAACCTTCTCAAAAATATAGAACTTATTAGTTCCGTTTAGCCAAAAAAAAAACGAAAAATTCTAATGTATGTTTAATATATACAGCCAGATTCACTAAAGGATCTAACAGTTAGACCTGATCGAGTTGCCATGGAAGAACTTTTAGTTACGTAGTTACTTATAAGAAAGGAGAATTAGACTTTACCCACAAATAAATCAGCTGGTATATAATTTACAAATCTTTTGTGTATTACGTTCCTTTCCCTCATATGTCAAATATAATTTTTATCAATAAAAACATTAAACATACAGTTCAATGCGGATGCCGGAGGCGTTTAATAAAATAACACGTTTCATAACCATTCATTTCAGACTAATTTAAATTAAATAATTAGAAAGATTTTATTATATCATATCAATGTAATTTTACACGCGATATTCTAATTACTAATCTTTATTTAGCTCCCAGACATTCTCTAGGTAACTTTTACTCTCTATAATCAGAATTTAAATAAATAATTTCTTATTATTTGCAAATGACTTGAATATTTTCGTTTTATTTCAATAGCAGTCTCACGTAACGCGTGCAACAATAAATTGAGAATATTAATTCAATAATTTTTTCTATATAGATATTGAAATTAAATTAACGACAAAAAACTATTTACTATCAGCATTGAGCGAGTTTGTCACGGAAAAAAGCTTTGGGTTTAGGTTAATTGAATTAGGTGGGTATGTAAACATTATGTCAACAAGGTTGCGCCGGAACACTCCGTTATTTCCTTAAAAAAAAACTATCGTGAGTGTAGGAAGTCAAGGCCAAAATTTAGGTAGTAATTAAAACTGAAATCCTGGTGAATTCACCCTGAAGATATGAGTTCTACATTCCATATGAAAAAGTTCTTGTAGAATGTGGTGTAAGGGGGGTGACAAGCTGAGCCATATATGGATGGACTGTAATAGAGCGACGTATGTACGTGGGGTTATATATATATATATATATATATATATATATATATATATATATATATATATATATATATATATATATATATATATATATAGTATATAAAGTTAAAACGTTTTACGACGTCTTCCGATTCCTAGTCTCCACTCGTCTCTGTCTTGCCACAGGTCCTTCCCCAGTTGTCTTACTCTCACTTCGCGGTCTATCCCTTCTCTCCAGCTTTTCCTTGGTCTTCCTCTCTTACGCCTTCCATTAGGTGTCCAGTTAAGAATTTGCTTCGGTAATCTGTTGTTGTTCGTTCTTTGGACGTGTCCATACCATTTCAGCTGATCAACTTTGATGTCGTCTACTATTGAGTGTGTAATACCCATAATCTCTCTAATCCTGTCATTCCTTATTTTTTCCATCCTTGATTTTCCGGCGGAGCGTCTCCAAAAGTCCATTTCAGTTGCTTCCAGCATTTTTTCTGTTCTCTGTCCAAGTAGCCAGACTTCACTGCTATAAGTTATAATGCTTTTCAGAATACTGTTGTAGATATTTTGTTTATTCTTCTTGGATATATTTTGATCCCATAGTACGCTATTAAGTGACCTAATAGCTCTTCGTCCTTGTGTATTTCTTTCTTGTATCGTTTGCTCTGCTGTACCATTGTGTGTGAGAGACATACCTAGATATTTGTATTTATCGCAGTGTTTTATGGTTTGCTGTTGATCCTCGAGTACTAGATCCCGTCGCATACCGCCAACACACACGTACTCCGTCTTTGTTAGGTTTACTTCAAGACCTCAATGTTTATATTCTTCAATTAACTTTCTGGTCATGTATTGTAGGTCTTCATGATCTTAAGCCAGTACTATTTGATCATCTGCGAAGCTCAAAGTATATAAGGTCGTTCGATTATTTAGTGGTATACCCATATTTTTACATTTTCGCTTCCATGTTTTTAAAGTTTGTTCTAGGTAGATTTTGAAAAGTGTTGGTGAGAGGCAGCAGTCCTGTTTTTAAGTCCTTTGTTAACTTGGAAATGTTTTGATAGTTTATTTTTAACTTTGATTTTTGTAGTGTTTTTTTCGTACGTTTGTTTAACAGCTTTAATTAAGTTAATATTGATGTTTGTGTTTTCCAGCGCTTCCCATAGCTTGTTTGGTAGTACACTATCATATGCCTTCTTCAGATCAACAAACAACATATGTATTTCTTGGTCAAATGCAGTCTTTTTTTCTATAATCTGAGTAATGCTGAAAAGATGATCGACCGTAGATCTTCCTGCTCTAAATCCGACCTGTTCTTCCGCTTCAAGATCGCTGTATTCGCTTTCAATCTTCCTTGTGAGCAGTTTTCCCATACATCCTTGAGAGTGTGTTAGATACCGCAATTCCTCGGTAGTTATCACAATTATCTTTACTACCCTTTTTGTGAATCGTGGACATATAAGATGCTTTCCATTCTTCTGGAGTTTTTCATTCCGTTAATACATTTTTGGAAGATTTGAGTAAGATGTTCAAATAGATTTTCTGTACCGTACTTTATGAGTTCAGGAGGTATGTTTCCCGGGCCTGCAGACTTTCCGTTTTTTTAACGACTGACAAATGCTTTTTACTTCGGCTAGTTTTATTCTGATTGGGGATGCTGTCAGTTGGATACTAGGGCCCTGTGGTTGTTGACCTAAAAACTGTGTTCTATTTTCTGTCAATAGTTGACTAAAATATTTGTCCCATTTTTCCGGACTTATTGGTGAGATGATCTCTCTTTTGGTATTCTGTCTTAGTGACTTTAGTAGTCTCCAACTTTCAGTGCTTTTCCTTCCTTCAAGGTATGCATTTATTCTTGAACAGTTCTTCTCCCAAGCTACATTTTTCTTTTGTGTTATCTTTTTACGGACCTTAGCTTGAGCTTCTTTGTATCTTATTTTATCTGCGTTGGTCTTCGAACTTAAGTATTGCTTGTGGGCTTTTTTTTTAATCGATTTCTGTTTCGATGTCCTGGTCCCACCAATAAGGTACTAGTTTTTCTTTAGACTTCCATTCTCCCAGTGCTTCGTACGCTGCTTGGTGGATACAGTCTTTCACATATTGGTAACATTCCTCTGAGTGTTGAAAGTTACTTGGCCTAGTTTTTTTCATCTAATCTTCGCTGGTATAGTTCTTTTACACTCTGATGGTCCAGACCAGACAGGTTGTATCCGAGTACGTTCATCTCCTCTGGTTTCTCGTCCTTCCTTTGCTCTGTTTTTGTGCCTGATCTCCATGGGAATATAATTTTGACTTTACCATATAATGATCGCTGCCGCACGTTGGTCCCCTGTATGATCGAACATCCTGGACTATTAGGTCTATCTTCTGACGTATTATAATGTAATCTATGATTGACCTTAGGTTTTTGGTGTTCTGTGTCCATGTATATTTGTGTATTAATGGATGCTCAAAAAACCCATTGAGGATCTTCAGTTGGTTGTGTTCCGATAGGGCGATGAGTCTATTACCGTTGTCTTTGATGGTGTCCTCTCCAAATTGTCCAACAGTTTCATCGTTTTTCTTTTTTTTCTTCCAGTTCTAGCATTCAGATCTCCAGTTATTATAATTTCTCTCGAACTTCCTATTTTTGTTATTTCTTGTGAGAGTCTTTCGAAGAATTTGTCTTTCTTGTTTATTAGTGCGTCGTTGTTTTCCGCATACACACCCAGTATTGTTATTGTATGGCTTTTTATATTTAGATTCATTTTTTTTATACGCTCATTTATAGTTTCCCAGGATGTTATACACTTTCTCAATTCTTTTTTAATAAGTATTGATATGCCTTGCTGGGCTCTTCTATCTTTAGTTACTCCGCTATAGAAGTGATCGTACTTGGGGTTGGATCAGCAACTATTTACAGAAAGGAAACGCGGTCTTGGCAACGAACCTCAGAATCACAAAGGAAAAGAGCCCTTAGAGGTCGATGAAGACTTTAAAAAACGCCATAAGAAGAAAAGTACACCATTTTTTTTATTAAGAAAAAAATACCTACACTACATAAAGTTTTGCAAGAAATCAGAGAAGTCCAGATTTAAATAAATGGAAATTATTGAAAATCCTTCATAACCTGAATTTTCGTTGGGAAAAACATAGTAGAAAATCTCTTCTTTTCGATAAATCAGAAATAATTTGTTGGAGAAGAGAATCTCTACGAACAATCAGAAAATTTCGAGCCGAAGAAAAAAATATTTTTTATTTAGATGAGTCTTGGATTAATGAAGGACACACAGTGAAAAATTATTAACATTACAACCCTCTTCAAGAGAAGGTCGCAGGCTAATTATAGTATATATTGGTAGTGAAAATGGATTTCTCGACGGTGGCTTGTTGGAAATCGAATGAAAGTCAATTAAAGATTACCATCAGGATATGACGGCTGACGTTTTTGAGGGGTACTTCCAACAAAGGATTGAACGTATACCAGCAGAGTCAGTTATAGTATTAGACAGTCCCCCATACCATTCTCGATTATTAGAAACGACTCCTGACAAATTCATGGAAGAAAGCAGATATTCTTCAGTGGATAAGAGACAAAAATCTCAAACATAAAGATGGTGTTTTAAAAGCGGAACGGAAATTGGGAAACAAAATAAGGCAAAGTTCACAAAATACGCAGTCGATGAGATGGCAAAGAAACGAAATATCACAATGCTTAGATTACCTCCATATTATTGCGAATTTAATCCCTTAGAGTTAATTTGGGCACAAATGAAAGGTTTCGTTGCAAAGGAAAAAAACACTACGTTCAAACTTCAAGATGTAAGGCAATTATTACTCGCCGGAATAGAGAGGATCAAAGAGGATAATTGGAAAAATGCCATTCGATATGTTATAGAAGAAAATAAAATATGGAAATCGAGAAAACTGTGGAAATAGAACCTTTAATTATCCATTTAAGAGAAGTCGAGTCTTCAGATTTTGAAGATGATGATTGTTTTTGATTGTAATTAAAGTACTTATGTATCGTGAATTGTGAATTTGTATATATACATAGATCTATAGATCAAGAAATTTTTGGTAATAAATCTTATATTTCTATACCTTTATTTTTAAGATAATTTTATTTATTAAAAACACTAAAAGCAGGTTACGCTCGAACGGCGATACTACCGATGAACCCTCATTTACATTTTGTGACTCTATTGTATAGAAGAGGTTTTCTGCCTAAAAGAGGGTGAACCCTTAAGAATAATTTAAAACAGGTAGCAAAATCCAATAAAGTGCATAAGAAATCTTTTTTTTTTTTTTTTTTTCTTTTATTTGGGCGCACCCCAACATGTATTTGCATCTGCAATGAGAGAATTCTGCTAGCAGCTCCAAACAAATACACTTTGGTAATTATATCACAAGTAGCCACGGAAAAATAATAATAAATTGCGCCTAAAGAATTGAGTGAGAGGCAGCTATAACGTAGTGGTTAAGGTGTCTACTTTCTACGCCAGCAACCCGAGTTCGTATCTCGGCTCGGGAAATAATAACAAAAATAGATAAATAAATAATAAAATAAAATAAAATTTACAATGTGACGGTCACCTCCCTCAGGAAAGCAATGGCAATCCACCCGTAGTTTCATGCCTAGTAAAACCCTCTCATTTTGGTTGTTCGGAACCGGCATTAAACTTTGCGAAAATATTTTAAAAAAGCACCAATCATAGACAAGAGAGTGAGGGTTGCCTACGTCCGTATTGGATAGGCCACTTCAAGAACAAGAAAGAATTGTGGTTTTTTCAATATTTACGTTAACAATTGTAGTAAATAGAACATAAAAAAACCTTCTTAAAAGTTATTTTATATTTTACCAAGAGTTTTACCTTTTTGTTTCGGAATGCTACAAGAACAAACTACATTTGAAATTTAGTGTTTTAAAACCAAAAGTCCGTGCAAGTCAAACCACGATCATTTTTGAAAGAAAATTCTCCGCATGCCAATAACTGTTCTACAGGACTATAGGCCAAACTTGGAGTATTCTATATATACCTTCTGTCCAAAAGAAACCAAGCTAATCGAAAATAGGAGAAAATAATTACGTCAGCTATTATATTTTTGTTGCCGAAAGCGTTAACATTCATTAGTGTTATGTGTGCTGTATTATGATATTTCTTCCGTTAGAAGCTTAGTTATAGTAATAAGAGTGACAGTGTAATTTAACTGACGATGTATTCTTTGCACTGTTTTCATTTGTGTTGCCATTTTCTGATTTGCCCTGTTTAATCTCAGCAGGGACCTGGAGTACTCAGGCTTAGGCCTCCGTATAAGTTTCTTAGGTTGTCTTATTCTTGGTACCTCAAACCAGGCTTTCATAAACTTATACTTTATTTTGATGCGGATATTATTATTAAAATACTCAACAGAAGTTTCGCGAGAAGGCGTCCCAGCGTCCCAGCATCCCAACCTGTACATCAGGGACGCCTTCCGACTCCTACCTCAAGCTAGCCGCCAGTTCCCTAGACCCGCTGCTGCTCTCGGACGAAGACGACGACCCCCCCTCGCCCGCCGTGACAAGATGAATGTCATCCTAGGTTAAGTTTAAATTAGTCCTAATTTAAGTCTTGTTTTACATCCTAGTTTAAGTTAGCGTAAGTCTTAGTCTAAGGTAGTTTTAGTCTTAGTTCTAAGTCCTAGCTTTAAGAAACTTCATGTATATAACAAACACATTTCCTAGGTTAAGTTAGCATAGGATTCCTATTGTAAGAACTTAGGTTAAGATAGAATAAGTTTACATTTAGTTATAGAAATTATTTTTTATATACTTTCAAAAATTATAAGAAAGAGGCCCTGGCCTAACTTAGATTCCAATAAAGACAGTGATGATTATTAAAATATTTCTTCTTGTTTGGTTATATTGGTAAAGTATTCTCTGATGACCGTCTTTGTCTTCTGCTATCAGCACGGTGTCTTAAACATAGCATAATATTTTTAATTTCCTTATCTCCCATTGTAGATCTCCTTAGTTTATGTACCCGTTTTACCATTTCATTCATAATTATATTAAAAACCAGTGGGCTCAAAAATTCGCCTTTCTTGCGTAGCTCGTTAGTAGCACCGACTTGGCTTGCACTTCACAGTGTATTTGTTTGAAGTCGATAGCAGAATTCTCTCATTGTAGATGCAAATACATGTTGGGGTGCGCCCAAAAAAAAAGATATTTCTTAGGCATTTTACTGGATTTTGCAACCTGCAAGTATTTTTAAGTGTTCAGCCTATTTTAAGCAGAAAACCTCTGCTTTACAATAGAGTTATAAAATGTAAATGAGGGTTCATCGGTAGCATAGCCGTCAGAGCGTAACCTGCTTTTAGTGTTTAATAAATAAAATTAACTTAAAAATAAAGTTATAGAAATATAAGATTTATTACCAAAAATTTTTTAATTTATAGATCTATGTATATATACAAATTCACGATATATAAGTATTTTAATTACAATAAAAAACAATCATCATCTTCAAAATCTGAAGACGCGACTTCTCTTAAATTAATAATTAAAGGTTCTATTTCCACAGTTTCTTCGATATATTCGTCAAGAGTCCACATTTTATTTTCTTCTTCTATAACATGTCCAATGGCATTTTTTTTCCAATTATCCTTTTTGATCCTCTCTATTCCGGCGAGTAATAATTGCCTGACGTCTTGAAATTTGAACGTGGTGTTTTCCCTTGCAAGGAAACCTTTCATTTGTGGCCAAATTAGCTCTATGGGATTTAATTCGCAATGATATGAAGGTAATCTAAAGGTAATCTAAGTACTAGGATATTTCGTTCCTTTTCCATCTCATCGACTGTGTATTTCTTGAACTGTGCCTTATTCTGTTTCGCAATTTTGAGAAGTTCCGTTTTTAAACATACGATCCTCATGTTTAAGATTTTTGTCTCTTATCGATTGAAGAATATCCGCTTTTCTTCCAGAAATTTGTCGGGAGTCGTTCTAATAATCGAGAATGGTATGGGGCATTGTCTAATACTATAACTGATTCTGCTAGTATATCTTTAATCATTTGTTGGAAGTACTCCTCAAAAACATCGGCCGTCATCTTCTCATGGTAATCGTTAGTTAACTTTGATTTGAATTCCAACAAGCCACCGTCGAGAAATCCGTTTTTACTACCACTATGTGCTATAATTAGCCCTGCGACCTTTTCCTCATTAACCCAAGTCTCATCTAAATAAAATATATTTCTTTCTTCGGCTCGAAATATTCTAATTGTTCGTAGATATTCTCCAAAAAATTATTTCTATATACGAACATTTTTCTATCGTGTTCTTCCCAACGAAAATTTTGGTTATGAAGGATTTTCCGTAATTTCCATTTTTTTAAATCTGAAAAGTCATGGTCTTCTCTGATTTCTTGTAAAACTTTATCTAGTGTAGGTATTTCTTTCTTAATAACAAAATGGTGTACTTTTCTTCTTATTGCGTTTTTAAAGTCTTCATCGACCTCTAAGGGATCCTTTCCTGACCGCGTGTTCTTTCTTTCAGACATCTATAAATAGTTGCTGATTTTAACTCCAGTCATGTCGGCACAGGTTTCCACAATTTCATGGACTGGGCTTGTTGGCTGTTGATGCACTAGGGCATCGTGGACGTTAAGTATTATTGTTTTTTCTCGCATGGAAAATGCAGATTTACAGACTCTGCGAATTTTGACCGGGGCAAAACTGAAAGTTGAAGCCATCGCTGTTCTGATTTGAACTCAGCATAATATAGGTTTTTTCTTTATTTTTATACTTACACAGAATATTTTTATTGCATACTTAGGTACTTAGGCACCTACCTAGCGATAATTACTTTGTTTAATTATATTCCAATAACTACTAAAATATGCAATAATTTTATTATACCTATTATCATTAAGATTTATAACACTGTAGATTTCTAATTCTTAAGAATTGTTACTTGTACTCGTTTAGGCCTTTATCATACAAATAAGATTTTTAGTTTCATCATTTTACTCATTAAAATAAACTTTGAAATGCATTGATTTATATAACTTATTGTAAAGTTTAGAAAGCATGTAATAAAATATTTTTTAGAAAAAGGTCGTACTGTTGTATAGAGATAGAAAATAAAGGTGATTAAAACTAAAAATGCAAATAATTGATAGAGTAATTTGGGACGTTTATGTTCTTTTTTTAATGTTTATAACCCAAGTTTTGTGCTTTCAACTCCAAACAAACTGACTTTAGTATATATCTTTTTTTTATCGAAAATTCATCGTTTACTACTAGCTTGGGTAATTGATTTTTTAATGTTGCATATTTAATTGAAGGACACCAAGTAAATTTAGTGACCCATTTTGATTACATATCTTCGTCGGTACGCTGCCTTTAGGACATCTGAAATCGAAATTTCGATAAAGAAAAATTTCGTCAGAAAATGTGGGCCACTTAAACAAAGATCCGAGATTAAGATTAGTAAAAACGGCACAGGTTGCAATGCGAAAAATTTAAATATAATTGGTCATATATACGTTACGACTACGTATATCGATTCAATTGTTTTATGGAAGGTAGTTTGGGTAATGCGATTCGGAGATTACGCAAGAGAGAAATTACCGATCAAGTGATCATTAAAAAAGTTATTGTGTAGCCTGAGGATTGATTTCGTAGACTGGAGCTTTGGGAATATGCGAATCGAAGTACGGTTTTTTTTTCATTTGCCAAGTTTAAAACACGTTTCGTTAACTTGGCTATCATCATCAAGAGACGATTATCTTGAGCAAAAGCAGTATACTTGCAATTACTTGACTACCTTATTTAAACTTTAAATGCTATTTTTATCCCACAGTTATTATTGAGCTGTGAAATCAGTAAAAACTTATGTCTTATATAACACATGTTCGGAACAACGCAATTGAACATTTTGGAGAATATCGAGCGGTTGCACTTGATATATCCAAAGCATTTGATTGTATTTGGAATGACGGATTGTTGGCTAAGCTACGCTCTTATGGTATCTCTGAAAAGGTCTGTTTATAACTCTCTTGTTTCCTCAAAGAGCTTACGAGTGACAGTCATTTCTATATATATATATATATATATATATATATATATATATATATATATATATATATATATATATATGTATAATATATATATATATATATATATATATAATATATATATATATATATATATATATATATATATATATATAATATATATATATATATATATATATATATATATATATATACATATATATATATATATATATATATATATATAATATATATATATATATATATATATATCAATCGGTTTTATAACGTCTTCCGTTTTCCGATGCCTAATTTTTTCACTCCTCCTGGTTTCTCCATCCCTCCTCCTCCAGATCTCTCTCTAGTACTTCCTTGTTGATTCCTGCTCTCCAGCTTTGGCGTCGTCTTCCTCGCTTTCTTCTCCCATGAGTGTTCCAATTTAAGATCTTTTTAGGTAGTCGGTCTTGTGACATTCTCTGGACATAACTGTACCATACTAACTATTGGTTTCTGATTTCGTCCACTATATCGTGCTTTATTTCTTAAAGCTCGTCTTATCATGTCATTTGGTATGCGGTCTTTTCTGGATTTTCTGGCTGGTCGTCTCCAGAAATCCATTTCTGTAGCTTTTAGTATTTTTTCTGTTCTTTCCTTCAATGGCCACACCTGGGAGCTGTAAGTTATTATACTTTTCACTATTGAGTTGTAAATTCTCTTCTTATTTTCAATGGTTATGTTTTTGTCCCATAATATATTATTAAGCATTGCAATCGCCTTTCTTCCTTGGATATTCTCTCGAATATTGCTTCTTCCAGTGTTCGATGGTGTGTTCTGTGGCCAGTTTCAAGTCCTGCTGTTGTCCTCCGACGCACATGTACTCGGTCTTTTTAATATTGACTTCTAGGCCCCACTTTTCATATTCCTCCATAAGTTTTTCGTGTCATGTATTCCATATCATCGATGTCCTGAGCGACTACTACCTGATCATCCGCGAATGATAACGTGTACAATGTAGTATCGTCATCCAGTGGTAATCCCTTCCTGCTGCATTTCCTTTTCCAGTTCTTCAGTGCACTCTCCAAATAGATTTTAAATAGCGTTGGGGGTATACAGCAGCCCTGTTTGAGACCCTTTGTGACCTGGAAACCTGTTGTTATACAATATTTGGTTTTCACACTGCTTCTTGCGTCTTGGTATAAGGATTTTACGGCTTTAATTTTCGGTGTTTACATTACTCTGTTGTAGTGTTTCCACAATCTCATTAGGGGCACGCTGTCATAAGCCTTTTTTAAATCAAGAAACAAGACATGGACTTCCTGATCAAATGCGGTTTTCTTTTCTAAGATTTGTGTCAGTGAGAAGAGATGGTCTATTGTGGATCTTCCTGCTCTAAAGCCTGCCTGTTCTTCAGCTTCTACGTCCGCGTATTCCGTTTCGGTTCTATTTTTGAAGTATTTTTCCGTATATTCTGCTAATTGATCCTAAAACCGTTATTCCCCGATAGTTATCGCAATCATTTTTGTCTCCCTTCTTATGAATTGTTTGATATGTATGATATCTTCCATTCCTCAGGTACTTCTGATGTGTTAATGCATCTTTAGAATAAGTCCTTAAAGCGCTAAATAGCTTTTCAGTTCCGTATTTTACTATCTCTCCTGGGATGTTTCCTGGTCCTGGAGCTCTACCATTTTTTAGCGTCCTCGTATAACTATATTTGGGTTTCCATGTTGGGTACTTTTAAAACTCTGGTCTATCTTCTGTTAGCATATTTTATAAAGTATTGGTTCCATTTTTCTGGTGTTATTGGTGAGAAGATTTCTCTTTTCCGTTCTGTTCTCATATTTTTAAGAAGTCTCCTGCTTTTTGTGCTTTTTCTTCCTCCTATTAAATGTTGAGTCTTGAACATGTCTTTTCCCATTGGTTGTTTTTTTTTGTCACCAATCATTTTCCCTACTCTAGCTTGGGATTCTTTAATTTTAATTTGTCGTTTGTGCTCTTTGAACTTAAGTATTTGTGATAGCTTTTCCGTTTTTCTTCAATTTCGTATTCAATTTCTTCATCCCACCAATAGGTGGTTTTTTTCTGTTTTTCCCTTTTCTCTTGGTACCCTAATGCTTCCAGTGCGGCTGCGTGTAGGCTTTCCTTTATATACTTATATTCTTCTATATTAACAAATCCCGTCCGTTGTATCTTTTGGTCCAGTCTACTCTTATATAGATTTCTTATACTTTCATTTTGTAAGCTGTTTGTATTATATCTTATTGTTGTTTCACACTTGTTGTGTAGTGTGTTCTTGTATCTTCCAGTTTGCTTTCCCGTGTTGTTCGTGAGGTTATCTTTCCTTTCACAAGGTAGTGGTCGCTGCCACATAAGGTCCCTCTTTGGACTCTTACATCTAAGAAGTTTAATCTAGATCTCTGTCGTATTATCATACAGTCAGTAATACTTTTTAAATCTCTTGTTGTTTGTCTCCACGTATATTTATGCATATCTCTATGCTGGTAGTGTCCGTTTAATATTGTAAGGTTGTTTGTTCACATATCTCTATAATTTTTCTTCCGTTGTCGTTAGTAACTTCTTCGCCATATTGTTTCAATTTTGCGTATTTCCTCATTTAGTTGTTTACAAAATGAATCCTTGTTATTAGCCAGATCATCGTCATTGACAGCGTATACCCTTAGTTGGGTTGTGATATTACCTAGTATTTTGAGATTTATCTTTATGATTCTTTCACTAATCCAGGTAGTTATGAATTTCCTCAGTTTTCTGTGTATTAGTATGGATACTCCTTGTTTTGCTCTATCTTCTTTGGGCACTCCACTATAAAAGTTATCGTAATGCCCTCAACTTTCGGAGCCTTTTCCTTTCTTCTTTGTTTCCGTCAGTACTGCAATTTCGACTCGAAGATTTTCTAATTCATTTACAACTTCATTTACTTTCCTGCAGAGACCTTGTATGTTCCATGTACCACATATCGTTGTCCTTCTCTTTGCTGTTTTCGTCTTCGTATATCCATTCGATTCCGAGGCTTTGGAATAGGTTTTTTAACAGGGGCTTTTTTTACGTAGGGTAGGGAGCCTACCGCTACAACCCTCCTCCCTTGTCCGAGCTTGGGACCGGCAGTGACAACTGTAAGCTACTCTCTACATTTTTTTTTTCTAATACCTTTACTATAAGCGCCGTATACCCCAAGACTCTATACTATCTCCTACTCCCATTTTTAATTATGTTAACGATCTACTGGAAAGAACTAGGAATCCAATCTACAGCTTTGCAGATGACAGTACACTGCAGTGCTTTTAGAATTTCCCTGCAGGAGGACGTGTGCTGTGCTCATAACTAAAAAAAAACAAAAATTAGTCAATACAAACAGAAGCAGAATGCCTTGATCATTCGATATGATTCTTTAAAATTTTACATTGATCCTTCTTTCTTTCTAGAGCCCCTCTGTTGGCAAAAGAACAAGATATCGATTTCAAATTTGACTGCATATAGCATTTAAGGTAGGAGAGCAACCTATAGATTTTGAACGATACTGCTTCAATAGTAGAGAATAAAGTCGATATTTTGTATACTATCAATTGTAGTATGACAATTTTTCCTTGTTTTCGGTTAAGATGACGAGCATAGTAACCGATAATCAAGCATATAACATTTTTAAAATCATATACAGTAAAGGTTAAAAACTAAACCTTAGTAGTAGTTCTCGTTTAATAATCTATATGTCGATTTTCTCGGCTAATTGACCTGTCAACTTGAAATTTGGAATATATGTTAATATATATTCCTTGCAGGGCGTTTTATGACTGAAGGTTAGTATCTCAAAAAAGTTTTTTCCTAGATAACAACTGACAAAAGAGAAATAAAAATAAAAACACATTGAAATACGTAAAATTGGTAGTCTCGCGACATAAACTATAATTTCGTACACAGCAGGGTTTCCAGACAGCAAGATTAAAGGCAGATTTTGTAAGAATCTAAGAAAATGAATGTGATGATAGTATTTGTTTATTAAAAATAAATGATATTTTGAATGTAATTCGTATTGTGCTTAATTTAGTCGCTTTGTATGTATATATATGTTTATATATATATATATATATATATATATATATATATATATATATATATATATATATATATATATATATATATATATATATACAGTCAGTCCATACACCACCTGCTCTCTATACTATTTTTCTGTTATGTTTAACTAATTAATTGGAACTATGAGGAAACATGTTTAAATTAATATTTGAAACTTAACCAACGAGAAATTAATTAAATATTAAAAACAACTACGGAATATTTTACTTAGAAGTTACATCATTGTTATAAAAATGTAAACAAAATTAATGTCAAAAAAGTCTCCATATACTCAAGAACTGCACTGAAAAAAAACACATTATAATCAGCCGCATTTTATCAAGCTATCTATTGCTCGCGAAACTGAAAACAGATGAATAATTTTCGGCCATACTTTGTAATCTGTCACTTGTTGCTAGTAATTTTGCAGTGAGTTTTCAAAGTAGTATTAAAAATGAGCGAGAGAAATTGTGAAATTCAATTTTTCGAAAGATCATAACTGATTTGTAGAAAGATGGAAAATCATATAGAAATATAGGAATAATTGTTTAAAAAGTCGCATGCTACTGTTCAGTACATCGTAAACCAGTATAAATCAACGTGTTCCTATAAAATTCGACCAGACTCCGGTCGTCCCAAGAAACTGACTCCACGTAAGAGGCCAGTATTGTTAGACAAATAATTATAGATCCCAAGAAAAGTGCACCAAAATTAAAAGAAGAAGTACAAGAACTATTTTCGAAAAATGTTTGTTTACAAACAGTGAGAAATTGTTTACACAGGGCAGGCTATAAGGGGTGTGCAGCTAGGAAGAAGCCGTTAATTTCGGAAGCTAATCGCAAAAAGCGGTTAGCTTTTGCTAGGGAATACGTTACCAAACCTCCTGAATTTTGGGAAACCGTAATCCTTAGTGATGAAACTATAAATAACCTTTTTGGGTCTGATAGCAGAACTAAGGTTTGGAGAAAGAAGAATACCGCATTCGATATTAAAAATATTTTTTCCACGGTAAGACAAGGGGGTGGCAGTGTTCTGCTTTGGGGATGTATGGTACCATGGATCCATAATATGCGAGAGCAGCTTATAGACTTCCGCAATCGCCCAGTATTATCCCCCCCCCCCCCCCCACCGAGCATTTATGGGAGGAACGAGGCGTTCACAAACATAATGTTTCAAATAGAGAAGAATTAAAAAACAGAATATCGAACGAATGGGAGAACATGCCAACAGAAGTTACTAGAAAGCTGGTTTCGAGCATGACGAAAAGGTTACAGGAGATTATCAAGGCCAATGGCGGTCCCACTAAATATTAGTTTAAACGAAGTTATTATTTTTTTTTCGTTAAACTCCGTCAAACTATTATTGGTAATTGTTAAGTGTATGGAGACTTTTTTTACATTAATTTTGTTTACATTATTATAACAATGATGCAACTTCCAAATAAAATGTTCCGTAGTTTAAACATGTTTTCTCATAGTTCCAATTAATTAGTTAAATATAAAAGAAAAATAGTATAGAAAGCAGGTGGTGTATGGAGACTTTTTGGACTGACTGTATATGCAGTTGATCACTTAAAATAATTCTTGGGTTCATAAGAAATATAAATTTAGACAGTATAGTAGATTTTTATATAAATTTTTGTTTTTTTTTTCCAGGTATAACAAGATACAGGCAGGCTAAATAATTGGTAAGATAATTCTCAAATTTATACTTCGTACGTTAAAATTTTGGTTATGACGATTTTATTTTAAATCTAAGTTTTAATATTATTGCCTGCCATGCTTTGTAACTAAAATATCTTCTTGAATTGTAAGTAGTTGCTGGCATCAATTCATAAAATAATGAAAATATTATATACGGTTTTATCATAATGTTAATGAGGGTATTTTTAAAGTGTTTTACCAGAATTTAAAAATAATAATTTCTTACATAGCTACCATCTACACTCATAAACTTAGTACAGCGTTCCTTGAGTTATTTTATTTAATCCAAAAAGGAACCTTTTTCTTTGCGAATTAAATAGCGTCGCTACAATGGCTTTCAACTATTTAACTAAGGAAAATTTTCATCCCCTGAGATCTTTCTTCAGATGCTTCAGAAGACGACCGAGATTTCGCCTAAGGGGATTGCAATAAAACATGCAAATCTTGTCGCATGTGTTAATTTCCTGCGTCAAATCCTGCGTTACTTGGCGCCACTGAAACTGTTTAAACCTGCTTCTTCGTGTGCAGCAAGCCACTCGCTTTGTCCTGGCATCCTCAGAGAGCATCTGCCTTATCTTAATTGTGTTGGAACGGTATCGAAGGTGATCTTCGACAATTCTACGCATTGTTGACTCGCATCCTCCCACAATCAATACCAGTTTTCGTAACAATTGCCCTAGGTGCTCCAAAATCAGCGGTTGAGTCCTTTTGATGACTTCATGGATCCTCGCGGTACATTCTTTTAAGTGGTGTTTTGTCGCCGGCAGACCGAAACATTCATTGGACTTTTCTTGAGCCTTGTACTTGGCTACAACGTCATAAATAGTAACTGAATTATTTCCTGTGTTGATCGGTCAGCGTGAAGGCTTTTAATGATCGCGACTCTTCAATTATACGCCGCACTTATTTTCGACATGGCGACAATTTTGACACTAATATAATTTACCTCAGTCAGTTTGCTTCTCGGAGGCCAACGCAACCTCTGATGGAGGCATAATATAGCCGGAGAGTTCAATTGAAATTGGTCCGGATATATATATATATATATATATATATATATATATATATATATATATATATATATATATATATGTATATATATACTTGATTAGTAAAAATTTTTGGGTATAAAGGTTCTATGAAAACAGTAGCTTGGTTGTGTAGCTTTTAATTTATTTTTAACATATTTTTCATTGGCATACGTTTCAGTCTTTAAAAAACCTTCTTCCAACTAATGTCAGTATCTTTTAAAATTATATATTGACATAAAGTAACCTTAATATATTTTAAAAACAAAAGAAACAAAGATAAAAACAATTAATAGTCAAATAGTTAAAATTGATTGTCTATAAACAATGTCAATATCTTTTAAAATTATAAATTGGCATAGAATAACTTTAACACAAATTAAAAAATGAAAAAAAAAAGAATTAACAATATATAGAAAAATTAAATTTCACGTGGTTAGAGTTACATAATTAATTGTCCGTCCTGCATGTGAATAATTTCTGAGATGTATTGTTTTAAATATTATAAATAATTTTAATCCAGCTTTTAAAACTATGTTAACACCAACCACGTAAGTAAAATTTAATTTCTCTATATATTGTTTAGTCTTTTTTTTTCATTTTTTAATTTCTGTTAAAGTTACTCTATATCAATTTATAATTTTAAAAGATATTAACATTGTTTATAGACAATCAATTTTAACTATTTGACTATTGTTTTTATTCTTGTTTCTTTTGTTTTATAAATTATATTCAGGTTACTTTATGTCAATATATAAATTTAAAAGATACTGACATTGGTTTTAGACAATCAATTTTGACAGTGAAGTAGGTTTTTAAAGACCGAAGCGTATGTTAATGAAAAATATGTTAACAATAAATTAAAAGCCACACAACCAAGCTACTGTTTTCATAGAACCTTTATTCCCAAGAATTTCAACAAATCAAGAATATTGCCTAAGGTTCAAGAAAATGCCGTATTAAGAATATATATATATATATATATATATATATACATATATATATATATATATATATATATATATATATATATATATATATATATATATATATATATATATATATAGAAAGGGTAGTCTTGAAGGACTAGTTAAACAGCAGTATTGTGTTCTTGGGGTAAGCGGTCTTACCCCAAGTTTTGGACACCTTTTTAGCTACGCCAAGCTTTCGAAAATATTTCATTTTCTTCATCAGGGCTACAATTACAGTAGAATTTCAGTATTTTTTGAGATTAAAAGTAAAGAACAACCCTATTTTATATGTAACATTAAAGTACTTACTGCTAAGTGGTGTGTTGAAAAATTGTGGTTTGTGGCGGCACTTTATTGCACTTATTCATCAGAAAAAATAGAAAAAACACAAGAAAACTCGACATATTCATCCCTGGGAAATAAAATAAAATTTTACTTCATTTTTGTGGGAAGAGTACAGAGAATTTGTGGTCGCAAAATGATTTTAATTTTTAAAGGATTTTTTTGTTATGTTATCTTGTCATTTTGCTAAGGGCAGTGAGTGTATCTCTTAGTTAAGTTGCGGTTAATTTATATTTGAAAATAGAATGACGTTGACATTTTGTTTGATCGTTTTAAAGTTGAAAAGTTAGTGAAAATTAGTGGGATCATTATCAAAGAGATATTTGTAATAAATTGGAGAAAATTAGACTCAGATCCTCAATGTCAGTTTTTTTATTGATCCATCCACCTCTCCCTAAAGATTCTCCTGCCGAGATTTCTCTCTTTACATAGGATTTTGGTTTCAGCAAAATTAAATTCATGTTGGGCAAGCGCACAAGAGTTTTTCTTTAATCTGCAATCACTTTTGTGGGAAGTGATTCTGTCCTTTAGGACTCTAGATGTTTGTCCTATATAGATTTTTTCATACTGAGAGCAAGGGATGCTGTAAACTACTTCTGAAACTTTTGTAACTTCATCTTTGTCTTTTAGACAAGTAAAAAATATTGTTGATAGTTTTTTTGTGTTTAAAAGCAATTTTTAAATTAGGTAATTGGTTGAACAGTTTAGTTGTTTTTGTGGAGATTTCTTTTATGTATGGAAATGAAAAATAAGATTTGATTCGATTTTCAGAGAGGAAAGCACTAATATCCGGTGTAAGATTGTTGTTTTGTTGTACAGGGGGTGTGGTCGAGTTAAATAATAATTTATGTATTAATTGGATTGGATAGGAGCTGATGCGTAGAGTGTCTCGTAGTTTATTTAGATTTTTCAGTCTGAGGGAGGGATGAGAGATTCTCTCTATTCTTGACTTCAAGGAGTTAATGTATCTTCCTGAGTAGGTTGGTTTGGTATACCAATCTACTATGACGGAGTTATCTTCTTTTCTGATTAGAAGAGTGTCTAAAAAGGGAACACTGTTGTTTGTTTCCTCTTCAGTGGTGACCTGTAGTTTGGGATGAAAGTCATTAAAGATTCTGAGAATCTCATCCATTTTGTTGCGAGGTATTGAGGTAATGATATCAAACCGCGAATTTTTTTTATGAATGGTAATCCACGTTCAACCGAACTCGATCAATAAAAAAACTGACATTGAGGATCTGAGTCTAATTTTCTCGAATTTATTACAAATAGGCAGTCATATCTCTTTGATAATAATCCCACTAATTTTCACTAACTTCTCAACTTTAAACGATCAAACAAAATGTCAACGTCATTCTATTTTCAAATATAAATTAACCGCAACTTAACTAAGAGATAGAAACACACTGCCCTTAGCAAAATGACAAGATAACATAACAAAAAAATCTTTTAAAAATTAAAATCATTTTGCGACCACAAATTCTCTGTACTCTTCTAACAAAAATGAAGTAAAATTTTGTTTTATTTCCTAGAGATGAATATGTCGAGTTTTCTTGTATTTTTTTCTGTTTTTTCTGATGAATAAGTGCAATAAAGTGCCCCCACAAACCACAATTTTTGAACACACCACTTAGCAGTAAGTACTTTAATGTTACATATAAAGTAGGGTTGTTCTTTACTTTTAATCTCAAAAATACTGATATTCTACTGTAACTGTAGCCCTGATGAAGAAAATGAAATATTTTCGAAAGCTTGGCGTAGCTAAAAAGGTGTCCAAAACTTTTTAGTTCTTTTCCAAAGACCGCTTACCCCAAGAACACAATACTGCTATATATATATATATATATATATATATATATATATATATATATATATATATATATATATATATATGTATATATGTATATATATATCTATATATCTATATATATATATATATATATAAGTATATATATATATATATATATATATATATGTATATATGTATATATATATATATATATATATATATATATATATATATATATATATATATATATATATATATATATATATATATATATATATATATATATATATATATATATATATATATATATATATATATATATATATATATATATATATATATATATATATATATATATATATATATATATATACTAGTCGTGCCCGCGGCCCAGCTCGCGTGGATAAGCGGTTCTGGAGTGATAAGCGCACTAACGGACAAACAGTCAGACAGGCAGAGAGAGAGACCTTGCATTTTATATATATTATAGAAGATTACAGATAACCTGGTTAGAGAACAAATGTGTGAACTTAAAATAAACGTAAATTGAATAAATGGTTCTTGAGTGATAAGCGTACTAATGAATAAAGATACAGACAGACAGAGAGAAGTTGCATTTTATATATATGATAATAGATAAGATAATAGATAACCTGGCCAGAGAACAAATGTGTGAACTTAAAATAAACGAAAATTGAATAAGTGGTTCTTGAGTGATAAGCGTACTAATGAATGAAGATACAGACAGACAGAGAGACGTTGCATTTTATATATATGATAATAGATAAGATAATAGATAACCTGGCCAGAGAACAAATGTGTGAACTTAAAATAAACGAAAATTGAATAAGTGGTTCTTGAGTGATAAGCGTACTAATGAATGAAGATACAGACAGAGAGACATTGCATTTTATATATATGATAATAGATAAGATAATAGATAACCTGGCCAGAGAACAAATGTGTGAACTTAAAATAAACGAAAATTGAATAAGTGGTTCTTGAGTGATAAGCGTACTAATGAATGAAGATACAGACAGACAGAGAGACGTTGCATTTTATATATATGATAATAGATAAGATAATAGATAACCTGGCCAGAAAACAAATGTGTGAACTTAAAATAAACGAAAATTGAATAAGTGGTTCTTGAGCGATAAGCGTACTAATGAATAAAGATACAGACAGACAGAGAGACGTTGCATTTTATATATATGATAATAGATAAGATAATAGATAACCTGGCCAGAGAACAAATGTATGAATTAAAGAAAAAAAAAACATGTAAATCGAATCAGTGGTTGTCAAGTCATAAGCGCACTAACGGACAGAGAGACAGATATTGTTCCATATTTAATGGTTTAGGCAGTGTATTGCAAGAAAACGCGCTAGCGGCAAACTTTTTTCCGACTTAATTCACTATTATCGTCACTGCTTGTTCCTTATGTTACCTAACTTAATAAAATATATCCTATATCCTGGCCAGAGAACATATGTATGTTTTAAAAAAAAAGGCCCGTAAATCCGATAAGTGGTTCTCGAGTGATAAGCGCACTAACGGACAGACAGAGAGACGTTGCATCATATATATTATAGATATAGATGTGAGTGTCTGTGTGTGTGTGTGTATGTATGTATCCATAAATGTTTAAATTATCAGAACACATTTTCTCCAATATACTGACAAATATCTTGTTTATTTAATAGTTTAAAATACGAGTACCAACCGGTCATGAAGTATTTACGCACGTCAACAAATTCAGTTTCCATATTAACCAGAGCTTTATCTATGGCTTATATTTCTTTTGCGTTGCCCGAATGCATTCCAACTAATGCATTGTCGCCATTAGTGTGAGGGTTTATTAACAATATTTCTCAGTTTTTACTATTTGTGTGGCTGTATGTAACTTTTATTACACATTTCAGATTATGAAATATGTATGACTGTAGATAACAACACCATCATGAGTAATTTCAAGTTATTAACAGGGTTTTATCAATTCCTGCGACGCCTACGTGTAAAAGCATAAATAGTGGAATGACTGGAAAATCTTCACTCTAACGTCTAGAGTAGTACTAAAAAATTACCAAGTTGTAGAACCATTTTCGATCATATTACTTGCAAACCAATTTTTTTACGCTGAACACATAATTCCGGTGCTATCGAAGCAATATTAGCATTTTTATGGGAAGACCACTTGTCAAATCATTTTTTTAGAGCTTGTTACATGTTTTAAAAATTAATACCATTTTGTTTACAATCATAATGACCATTAAAAATGTTGTTAGCCAAGTAGTGAAATTGCCTTCAAGTTCATGTTTCTGGTAGAGGGTTTACTTTGAGATAGGAATTTTTGTAAATTTAAAGGGACACAGATTTGAAAATAACTGGCGTTTTAAAACTAATAACCGGACCTGCATAATTAGTGTTCCGTACGTTGATTTCTTTTAAAATAAAAATGTTTGTTACGGAGCTAAAGTATAAAATGATCAGTGACTTCACAAAAACATCCCAAATGAGTTTTCAACAAAGTTTTTTTCCGATCTTTAGTGAATACCAGATAAATTATTAAAGTTAATGCACTCGTGATAATTTTCGTTCAATTTACACCTTATAGAGATTATTCTAGAATTTTTTCAAAATTTTTTGATCGGTACCTTGCCAAATAACTACCGACCAGTCGCACTGCTTTCAATAATATCGAAAGTCATCGAAAAGGTTACACAGCCCCACAAAAAAAAAAGTGGGGTATACTTTTGATGCGATATATCAGATCCGTAGTATTTTTGCCCGCTGATCACGAATCTGGCGTCAGAATATCGCCATCACATCTCAATTTTTTTCTAACCTCAAAAAATAGGTAAAAAATTAGTAAAAATTAAGAAAAATATACTCCTAAAAAATTGATTCAAGCTTTTTCATGAATCCAAAGATGTATTAATATGTATTCGGATACGCTAAGCTAATATCCATCGGTTGGATTGAGTCATACAGTTCTGTTTTCTTTCTAACCTCAATAAATCAGACAGATATAGTGCTTCTCGAATGCAAAAACGAATTCAAATTAAAATTCAACCGATTCTTACCAAATTTGGTACACGGGGGTTTTTTGGGCTGCTGATCATGAATCTAAGGTCGGATTTGCAAAATTCAAAATGGCGGATCCAAGATGGCGGACAAAATTTTTGAAAACCAACCGATTCCTACCAAATTTGGTATACAGTTGGGGAATCCTCAAACCTGATACTCTTAAACTCTAAACCCTGAAACCTTAGACTCCCACACCCTGTAACCTCAAAAAATAGACCTCAATAACCCTGTAACTTTAAAAATGAGACCCAATAAACTCAAAACCAGGACTTCTAAACCATATACTCTCAAATAGTAGACCCTTAAGCCCTAGAATTGCGAAGGTTAGACCCGCGCCTAACTTTCCTTTTTTTGGCTGTATCTTGTTCTTTTTTCCGCGAATGACCTATTCAAAGGCTTTCTGCCCAAACGCTTTTGAGGACTTGTTTCTCTTTTTAGCGACCAGCAATAGTCCGCTAGCATATGGTCATCCCATCGTCCTTGATACCGATTTTCTATGATTTTCAGATCTTGGTGAAAACGTTCCCCTTGCTCCTCACTGTAGTCACCAACATTATCTGGGAAATCATCGATGTGGGAGTCCAGGAAATGTAATTTTAGATTCATTAAGCAACCTAATGTTTGAAAATTTTTTACCATTTTCTCTCGACTATTTCTTTGTACTTAGGACTTTTATTATTTCCCAAAAAGTTTGTTGCGACTTCTTTAAAACTAAGCCAAGCAGCTTTTTCAACTTTATTCATTTTAGTAACAAATAATGAATCTTGAAACAATTTTCTTATTTGTGGCCCGTCAAATACGCCTGCCTTAATTTTAGCTTCAGAAAATTTGGGAAATTTTTTATGCAAATATTTGAAACATGGGCCGTTTGTATCTAATGCTCTCGCGAATTGCTTCATAAGTCCAAGCTTAATGTAAAGCGAGGGAATAAGAACTTTTCCTGGATCTACCAATGGTGGAAACAATACATTATTTTCACCAGGAGTGAACGATTCTCTTGTTGGCCAAATTTTTTTCTTATAATGACGTTCCCTGTCTCTGCTATTCCACAGACATTTATAACAGGGATAAAGTGTAAACCCTGACTGTTGGCCAAGCAATATTGTTACAATTTTCAGATCTCCACAAATTTTCCAGTTATGATCAGCATATTTTATTTTTATCAAAAGCTGCTTCATTTTTTCATATTGCTCTTCCATAACTGTGGAATGAGCAATCGGAATGGGAGCGTAAACGTTGGTATTATGCAGCAAAACTGCCTTAATGCTCCGTTTAGAAGAATCAATGAACAGTCTCCATTCTTCAGGATCGTATGAGTTATTTTGAAATTCATCCATTAGACCTTTTACATCGGTACAATATGAAAGTGACAATTCCTCGTCCATTGTGAAATATTTTCGAAATTCTTCATCTCTGTTTCTATAATAAGAAATCGTAGTTTCTGGCTTAAGTAAATGTCTTTTCTTTAAAAAGGAAGCATGATGCTCTGAACCATCTTTGGATAAGCCTAAATCTCTGACTAGATCACTAAGTTCTGACTGTGATACGAGTATTGGTTCTGGTTTACGGTTGTATGGTAGAAATTCTTTATCTGTGTCACTAGTATATGATAGGTTGTCACTAGAACATTCATTAGTAACAGTGTTTGAATCTTTTTCGACAGTCTCAATGTTTTCGGCATGAACTAATAAGGTGAAATCATTTGTTTCCATAACATCAGCATCAAGTGGTTCAGGAGGCGGAATTAGTTTAGTTGGTCTTGTTACTGTCGAAACATCGTTATAAGTAATAGTGCTTTTATTTTTTCGGTTATGCCTAGATACAACATTCATACAAAAGTAACAATCATTTTCACTGTATGGTCTATTCCATATTGCTGGTCTGGAATATTTAATCGCCTTCTTATTGATGTACAACATTATTTTGCAAGAACTGCAAATGATGTGGGGAACCCAATCTGTATCCTGGTGCTGTTTTTCAATGTTAAAACAATCCTTATATAAGGTTTTAATCTTATCCGTTATCGGTGACCCCATTTTACTCAATACGTGTTGACAACTATAATAAAATAAAATATAAACAAAATGAATCACTGTTTTTATCGCACTTATGAAAAGTCCTTGTACCGTGAGACCGTTTTCTTGTAGCATTATACTCTACATGAGCCAAGTCACCCACACATGAAGAGCTACGGTCGCTGGATGACGACGGCTGCGGGCCCACTTTCCCACCCTGACCAACCGCCGATACTGGGTTTCCGAGTCCCTGCATCGTAATTATCTTTCTTCTACCTGCCATGACGGCATCTAAGCCGTTATCCAGGGACTCTGCCGGCTAGTGGAGTAACACCGTTGCCCACCGTCACCACATGGAGGTGCCCTGGATGCAGGTAGAAGAAGAATAAAAATCGACCGATGAATTTTCTCGGCGTTCAAAATGGCGCGAAAACATCTGCCATCTTGAATTTTGCAAATCCAACCTCAGATTCATGATCAGCGACCCAAAAAATCCCCGTGTACCAAATTTGGTAAGGATCGGTTGAATTTTAATTTGAATTCGTTTTTGCATTCGAGAAGCACTATATCTGTCTGATTTATTGAGGTTAGAAAGAAAACAGAACTGTATGACTCAATCCAAACCAATGGATATTAGCTTAGCGTGTCCGAATACATATTAATACATCTTTGGATTCATGAAAAAAGCTTGAATCAATTTTTTAGGAGTATATTTTTCTTAATTTTTACTAATTTTTACCTATTTTTTGAGGTTAGAAAAAAATTGAGATGTGATGGCGATATTCTGACGTCAGATTCGTGATCAGCGGGCAAAAATACTACGGATCTGATATATCGCATCAAAAGTATACCCCACTTTTTTTTTTTTGTGGGGCTGTGTTATTAAAGTTAATGCACTCGTGATAATTTTCGTTCAATTTACACCTTATAGAGATTATTCTAGAATTTTTTCAAAATTTTTTGATCGGTACCTTGCCAAATAACTACCGACCAGTCGCACTGCTTTCAATAATATCGAAAGTCGTGGAAAAGGTTATCAATCAGCACCTTCTAAAATATCTTGAACTATTCAATATTATTAGTGATCACCAATATGGCTTTCATAAACATAGATTAACAGGAGATCTTCTGACTTATGTAACACATGTTTGGAACAACGCAATTGAACACTTTGGAGAATCTTGAGCGGTTGCTTTTGACATATCCAAGGCATTCGACCGTGTTTGGCACGATGGACTGTTGGCTAAGCTACGCTCTTGTGTTATGTCTGAATAGTTCTGTTTGTGGCTCTCATGTTTCCTCAAAGAGCGTTCTTTATGAGTGGCGGTCGACGGATTTCTTTCTAACACCTTCACTATCAACGCCGGTGTGCCCCAAGGCTCCATATTGTCTCCTACTCTCTTTCTCATTTACATTAACGGTCTGCTGGAAAAGACCGGGAATCCAACCTACAGCTTTGCAGATGGCAGTACGCTTGTCTTTTCTTTCACTTTGAAAGCTCAGACATCGGCTACTCAGGCGAATATCCGCAGACAGCAGGAGGTCGTTCAACTTAACAAGGACCTGGAAGAAATTCTATCTTGGGGTGACAGTAACCAAGTGGAATTTAATGCTACAAAAACCCAGGCTCTGCAAGTATTACATTATATATATTTTTAAACTCGTCTTTTTACAAACTTCATTTGACACCTCACACACTCGATGACCTGGTAAAATTTTCAATTCTAATTTCACCCCCCCAAAACTAACCCCTTAAATCAAAATTTAACTTTCAAAACTACACGGCTCTGATGAAGCCATCAATTCCTATATTAGTGCCAAATTTCAACTTTCTATGTCAAATAGTTTCTGAGAAAATCGGGTGCGACAGACGGAAAAACACCAAAGTGATTTTATAAGTGTTCCGTACGGAACACTAAAAATGTTATACTACACAACAGTTATCATCACTATACCAAACACGTTAAGTTCGCACTCGGCGTTCGTTTCACTAATCATGTTAACATCATCAGGAGCGATAATTGAACGACGATTGACCAGTCAGTGGTCGCTTCTGATGATGCTAGCATGGTTAACGAAATGCGCATGGAGTGCAAAAATAAAGTGTTTAGTGTAGTGGTGATAACTGTTGTGTAATTTGTAAAAATGTTACCAAATATGTTTTTAGTTTTAAGTATAACTTTTATTCTGTTTTCTTTTGAAAAAGTAACATGAAAGTATTGATAATGTGGTATTTCCGTCTTATTTTTACTTTTCTCGTTACAGAAATGTTTTATAGGTTTATCAGTCCTTCTGTCCGTGTATCGGTCGGACTATTGGTTTGTCTGGTGGTACGATAACTCTCGAACTAAATGAGTTATCTACTTAAAATGTTAAACACATATAGTTCTTAAAGTAAGAATGCAATTTAAAGTGTGATGAGCGATATTACTTCAGTGGAAGTGGGTGAAAAAAGAGGTCGAGGTGTTAAATTTTTTATAATTTCAATTACCCGATTTTTTTTCCTAATTTCTGTTTGGCTTATTCTACAAATTTTAAAAATTGCTCTCACACAACCAAAAATATAAGGGATTAGGAAGATGGGAGAGGAATCAAGAGGTGATTGCTTCGAATATATCATGTTATAGATCCTTCTCAGGATTCGTATAGTTGGGAAAATTAAAAACAATGTTATTTTTCATTATTTCGAATTTTAACAAAAGCCCTTCCGCCGCATAACTTTTATTTTTGTGATTACTATTTCACCAGAAATTATTCACCATTTAAAATGTCCGATAAAGTCAAATTGAGTATTGTGTAGTTGTTTGGAGTTGATAGCAGAATTCTCTCATTGTAGATGCAATGCTGTTGTTTTGTATTATTTTTAAGGGTTCACCCTATTTTAGGCAGACAACCTCTGCTATAGGGCGCAGGTAATTTCCACACCACGAATCCGTTTATGACCTAGACATATTTAAGGGATTGTAGTTGCAGAAGTACATTCCACACCGAGTACTTTCAGGTAGAGGATGAGGGTTGATAAATGGGTGGTGATACGTACCGGCCTGTTCAATTAAATCATTATTAAACCCTTCTACATATCAGTTTAGTACATATTATTAATTTGTGATTATTACTTGGTTGTGCGTATATTTTTTAAAGTGTTGCTAATATGGAAGCAAAGGTAATAAAAAGTAATCGAGGAAAGGACATGTTATGTGTAAATTACTACACTTACTTTCGACAAAAGGTGCTAAAATGTGGAGAAACATTTTGGAGATGTTCAAAAAAAGATTGCAAATCAAAAGTGAGTGAAAGGCCATCTAAAATTATCCGACAAGAACTACAAAACACTCTGCCTGAAACAGTAACAGAAAAAGATGTCGAATATATTAGAAAAAACGTTTATAACCATAGACGAAAATTTTTGCCAGGACGTAATCCAAGAAGTGCTGAGGAGGCGCATAGTATTTTAGAGACATTTGAAATCAAAACTAGCAAGGGTGAGAATTTTCGATATATCAATGAACTCGAAAGGGGCATTATTGTTTTTTCTTGCACTACAAATGTCAATATGTTGTGTAAAATATCCAATATATATATATGAACGGCACCGTTTCATACTGCACTAAATATTTTACACAGTTATTTACACTGCATGGTTTTGCAAACGGTCATTACATTCCATTATTATTTTGCTTATTGCGTGATAAGACATGAAACATAAAACCTCTTCACATTATTAAAATGTAAGATTTATTCAACAGGTACACTGTATTTCAATCCAGAGAAAATTACTATTGATGTCGAAAAATGTATTCATAAAACAGTATCTGAAGTTTGGCCAAATTCTAAAGTGTTAGGATGTAGATTTCATTTACACCAATCTTGGTTTCGCAAGATACAGAATCTAGGTCTAGCTAAAGAATATTGCTACAAAAATTCTGAAATTGGTCGTTGGTTAAAGTATTGTTTCGGTTTGTCCTATTTAGCACCCGAAGAATTAGGTGACAGTTTTGCATACGATTTATATTCTATAAAACCTGAGGATGAACGTTTAAATAAAGTTTGTGATTACCTACTAGAAACGTATATAGAGGAAGGAGCCGATTTTCCAGTTGAAATATGGGCAGAATCAAGTCCATCTTTAACTCGAACGACTAACTGTTGTGAGTCCTTCCATTCCCATCTAAATAATTCTTTTTAGTCTACACATCCGTCTCTGTATACTTTTATTGATAGGCTGAAAGAATTTCAGATTAACGTATATATAAAAATACAAAGTGTCGACTAGTCTAAAATAAGTAATAATCATAATAATTAAAAATTAAAACATTTAAAAAATCTTTATGAACAAAGACAATTAGGAAATATTAATCGTTTCCATTTTTTAAAATGTGTCTCCTATTTTTCTCAACCTGTTTTGTAAATATATATAAATAGATATGTATAGGTTTGTAGCATTATCTAGTACATGTAAGGAAATTTGTCCAATTGTATTTTATGTATTTAGTAAAAACTTCATGTTTTATCAATATTATTCTACTATGAAATAAAATTTTTAATAAAATTTGATTTAAAAGAAATCCGTCCAATTTTATTTAGATGAATAAAGCATAATTATATTTGCTTGGTGTGGAAATTACCTGTAAGATTTAAGCACCCTTATAAGGTTAGTGCGGAATTTACCTGTTGTATTAAAGGCGCAGGTAGTCTTGGTGTGAAATTTACTGACGCCGCTGCTATACAAGAGTCATAAAATGTAAATGAGGGTTCATCGGTAGCATAGCCGTCCGAGCGAAACCTGCTTTTAGTGTTAATAAATAAAATCATGTTAAAAATAAGGTTATATAGAAATATAAGACTTATTACGAAATTTTTTTTAATCTATGGATCTATATATATATATATATATATATATATATATATATATATATATATATATATATATATATATATATACAAATTCACAATTCACGATAAATAAGTACTTTAATTATAGTCAAAAACAATCATCATCTCTCAAAATCTGAAGACTCGACTTCTCTTAAATTGATAATTAAGGGTTCTATTTCCACAGTTTCTTCGATATATTCGTCAAGTTTCCACATTTTATTTTCTTCTTCTATAACATGTCGAATTGCATTTTTTCAACTAGCTTCTTTGATCCGTCGTTCTAATAATCGAGAATAATACTCCCCAAAAACATTGGCCGTCATCTTCTCATGGTAATCTTTAACTGACTTTGATTCGAATTCCAACAAGCCACCGTCGAGAAATCCGTTTTCACTACCAATATATGTTATAATTAGCTTGCGACCTTTTCCTGAAGGGGATTGTAATCCAGTGGACTGACTGAATATTTTCACTGTGTGTCCCTTATTATCCCAAGTCTCATCTAAACAAAATATATTTCTTTCTTCGGCTCGAAATATTCTGATTGCTCGTAGATATTCTCTTCTCCAAAAAAAATTATTTCTATTTTATCGATAAGGACAGATCTTCTATTGTGTTTTTCCCAACTAAAATTCAGGTTATGAAGGATTTCCCATAATTTCCATTTTTTAAAATCTGGTAAGACCTGATCTTCTCTGATTTCTTGCAAAACTTTATGTAGTGTAGGTATTTCTTTCTTAAAAAAAAATGGTGAACTTTTCTTCTTATTGCGTTTTTAAAGTCTTCATCGACCTCTAAGTGCTCCTTTTCTTTGTGATTCTGAGGTTCGTTGCAAAGACTGCGTTTTCTTTCTTTTAGAAATCTATAAATAGTTACTGATCCAACTCCCGTCATGTTGGCACAGGTTTCCACCATTTCACGGACTTGGTTTGTTGGTTGTTGATGCACTAGGGACGTTAAGTATTATTGTTTTTTCTCCCAGGGAAAATGCAGCTTTACAGACTCCGTGAAGTTTGACTTAGGCAAAACTGAAAGTTGAAACCATCGCTGTTCTGATTTGAACTAAGCATATTATAGGTTTTTGCTTTATTTTTATACTTACACAGAATATTTTTATTGCATACTTAGGTACTTAGGTACCTATCTACCGATAAGTACTTTGGTTAATTATGTTCCAGTAACTACTAAAATCCCCAATAATTTCATTGTACCTGTTATCATTAACACGTTGACTGCCAACTACGAGATAACTCGTAGATTGCGTTCTTTTCTCGGACGCCAACTCGTCCTGTTTTTACTTGCCATTTTTGTGCAGCTACGATTAAACTCGAAATATATCAGTGCTAATCTCGATAGATGGCTTCTGGGAAAAGAACAAAAAATCAATGCTGGCTTGCATGAACAGAAAATTTATTAAAAATGAACAAAAAATATAATTATAAAAATTAGTTCAAATTCAAGAAATAAAATAATATTTTATTGTTTGTGGAACTTCTTAAAACAATCTTCCACACAAAGGGCTGGCTTCTCTTTACAGGCTGGACAGAAATAACGCGTTTCTCGGCGTTTTTTTTGCTTGGGTACATATACGACATGGCTTTTTTTCGGACGCTGTTTTTTTTTTCGTAGGTGGTAGACTCTCTAAATAATGGAGCTCTTGCAATTTAATTTTTTTCGAAACTGGTTGAATCTCTTCTCCAATCAACGCGACGACGAATTTTTCTCTGAACTTTATCAGTTTTTATTTTAGAAGATGTTACTTTTTGAAAAATTTTGTGAGCATTGTGTATATATATCTCTATAATATGTAATGAAACCCTTTTGGGCCATCTAATAGTCTTTCTTAGAGATGAGTAGTACGAAAGCATTTGATCGATCGGTCAATGCCAGACATTCCATTATTGTAATCTCGAATTATATTCGGTTTCATACAAATTTTTCCATTGCGATTGGGCACCTCTACCATTTCAACAGCATGCATGTTTGAAATGCTAAGGGCATCTCGTTTGTCTTTCCATTTGCATACAGTAACAGGACCATTTGCTGCCAAATACACTCCCCTTTTTTCAGTTTACGATTTACCACATCTCTGGGGTTTCCTTTTCTGTTATTTCGTAAGGTTCCACACACATAAGTTTTTCGTGTATTTAGCAGTTTTGTAAGAGTAACAGAATTATAAAAATTATCCATGTAAACCGTGTATCCTTTATCGAGATGGTCCTCAAGTAAATATAAAACAACGTCAGTAGTGTGACCTACATTATTGTCAGTTTCCTCAGATTTTCAGCTGTAAATCTTTATTTTCATTACAAGACCGTCGGACTCACATAGTTCATACAGTTTGATACCATATTTGTATTTTTTTATTTTTAATGTATTGGCGGAAAAGCAATCTTCCCCGCCATAGCATCATGGATTCGTCAATACAAATATTTTTATCTGGTACATAGTTTTCATGCATAATATTATTGAAATGATTTAGTATTGGTCTCACCTTGTATAATCTGTCGGCAGATGGTATTGAGTTATCAACCAAATGAAAATAACGAAGTAACAACTGGAATCGATTTCGACTCATATGTGAGCGCCAAAAGTTTACATTATATAGCTTGTTTGTGCTCCAGTAATGTTCAATTGATGGAAAAGTACAAGGTCCCATTTGCAACAAAAGTCCAATAAAAACTTTCATCTCTGCAGCACTGATGTCTTCCCACTTTGATAACCTATTAGATTTTTTTATTTCTTTGCGTTTTTCAATTTCTTGCGCAGCATATAAATTAGTTTGTTCCACCAGTAATGCAAGAAATTCATCCGAAAAAAATAAGTCCACCAGCGTTTGTACTGTAAAATTTGTCGTATCCAATTTCACACCAACATTTTCTTGGAAAATAAATAATTCAGGATTTTGTTGAATTTCTGTCCACAAATCCTCATTCGCATTTGATGTTGTTGCTTGGGAATCATCGTCATTATCTCCAAATTCGGGATCAACTTCAGGTTCGGAGACGACTTCGTCTTCACTATCACTTGAATTCTCAGAAGGTTCATAATCGCTACTGTCGTTACCATCCTCGCCAAAAATCCCGTCAAATTCTGAATCACTTAGATTTGCGTAGTACTCAATTTCATTTTGAGTCAGTGGTCTTTTCTTATCCATATTGCGTTCTTGATAATTTAATTATAACAATAATTATAAAACAAAACACTCAAGAAAGACGTAAATGTGATGCACTCGACAATTTCTGAGATACTACTGGCGAATATGGACGCGTATCTATGATTCAGCTTTAGAGAAGCGACAGGTCGAAGCGTGTCTGTGCGTGTCTGCGTGCGAATTAACTCGTAGTTGGCTTCCGCGAAGAGATTTCTGTTACAGAAGCCAACTACGAGATAATTCGTAAGACCTTTTTTTAAAAAAAAACACATTTTTTATGCTTTTTGATGATAACTATGCACTAGAATTAGAGTTTTTAATAATATAATGTGATTAAATCAAATTGTCATTTTAGGCCAGATTTCTGAAAATTGCCGTGGCAGTCAACGTGTTAAGCGTTGTAACACTGTAGATTTCTAGTTCTTAAGAATTGTTAATTGTACTCATTTAGGCCTTTATCATAGAAATAAGATTTTTAGTTTCATCATTTACTCGTTAAAATAAACTTTGAAATGCTTTGATTTATATAGCTTATTGTAAAGTTTAGAACGCATGTAATTAAATATTTTTTAGATAGAGGTCGCTCTGTTGTACAGAGATAGAAAATAAAGGTGATTAAAACTAAAAAATGCAAATAATTGGTAGAAAAATTTCGGTCTCTTATGGTTTATGACATTTTAATGTTTATAACCCATGTTGTGTGCGATCAACTCCAAACAAACGGTCTTTATATATTTTATTGGGAAATGTAAATACAAAACATCACTTATTTTAAAGTTAAATATATACATTTGATAATCAATAGGTCGGCATTCAAGTTATAAACTAAAAGTTTTGACCAACCTAGGGTTATTGTATTTCCGAGGCCTGTCGACTGCGTTGTATTGATTTAAAAAATGACAAAGATGTAAGATCAGGAACAGTAAAATATGAGAAATGTCATTTTAAAAACATAAACTATAATTCGGCAAACAGTGGGGGATCTGAACCGCAAAATAAAAAGAAGATCTGTCATCTAAAATACCAGGGAAAGAATCTATTAGACGAAAAAGAAAAAGAAATGTGTCGACATTAAATCATCTAGAATGGGACTAAAAAAGTTTCGTGGACATATTTATTACTTTTTTAATGATTCAAATGGGCCGAAGACAATTGCCGAAAAGCAATTTTTGGTTAGAAATAAGTGTCTAAGGAATTTTTTATTTGTTTAAGTGTCCTATATCAGTAAGGAGATTATTATAATTAAAGAATATAGAATGAGAAAAATTAAAAAACCGTAAATCTCCTGGCGAAAACCAAAGAGTTAATGAACTACTAAAATATGATATGTGGGACACTCCCTGGTTAAGCTACTCCAAACATTTATACAGAGGATTATAAGATCGAATAGAATACCAGACGAATGAAGAACAGCGATAGTTATACTAATGCACAAGAAGGGAGAAAAAGAGGGTCCAAATAACTATAGAGGCATAAATCTACTAAACTGTACACTGAAATTAATAGCAATGATTATTACAACAAAAATAATCTCGAGAATACAACTGGAAGAAGAACAGCAAGGATTCAGAAGTGGGTTCATGCACCGATGCCGTATTTTTTTTATTATGGGTCTAGCAGGTGCTGCAGGGAAGTCCCTAAAGCGCTACAGGAGCGACACGTGTGCGGAGAAAGCGATTCATGTTGTTCTTAAATCTCTGTAAATCGTACTCGGTGGGGAACACAGGCCTGGGCAAATTATTCCAAAGGGATGATGTTCTCCATATAAATGACTTGAAAAGCGTTGTACGAGGAGTAACAAGCTGAACCTCATACGGATGTGAAGTATTAGCGTGACGTGTACTTCTAACATGCACCGCTCTGGGAGGAATTAAGCGGGCCACATCCTTCGAACACTTTCCATGAAAATACTTGTAGAATAGGCTCAAATCGCCAACCGTTCTTCGATGTTCCAGCGAATCAAGGCCACCTGTCAGTTCCGGGTCTCCAATCAGACGAACAGCTCTTCTCTGAATAGAATCCAACAAATGCAGTGTATGTTTGGGAGCGGAGCCCCAAACATGGAGCAGTATTCCATAGTTGGTCGAATTTGAGCTTTGTAAAGAATTAACAGTTGTTGTGAAGTGTAAAGCTTTCTGGTTCGAAATAATATTCCCAACTTCTGAGAAGCTCTCCTTGCTATGCCTGCAACATGTTCATACCAGGACATATTTGCTCCCAAATTAACGCCCAACAATTTGAGTGACGATGTTAGGGGAATGGAGTGCCCCGACATAACTATGTCGGGTTCTGCGACGTTAACTTTTTTAGAAAAAACTGCCGCCTGGGTTTTTGTAGCGTTAAATTCCACTTGGTTACTGTCACCCCAAGATAGAATTTCTTCCAGATCTTTGTTAAGTTGAATGCCTTCCTGCTGTCTGCGGATATTCGTCTGAGTAGCCGATGTCCGAGCGTTAAAAGTGAATGAAGAGATAAGTGTACTGTCATCTGCAAAGCTGATGATTGGATTCTCGGTCTTTTCCAGCAGATCGTTAATATAAATGAGAAAGAGAGTAGGAGACTTGAGGTACACCGGCGTTGATAGTGAAGGTGTTGGAAAGAAATCCGTCAACTGCCACTGGCAAAGAACGCTCTCTGAGGAAACATGAGAGCCACAAACAGAACTTTTCAGACATACCATAAGAAAACGTAGCTTAGCCAACAGCCCATCGTGTCAAACACGGTCGAATGACTTGGATATGTCAAGAGCAACCGCTCGAGATTCTCCAAAGTGTTCAATTGCATTGTTCCAAACATGTGTTACATAAGTCAGGAGATCTCTTGTTGATCTATTTTTACGAAAGCCATATTGGTGATCGCTAATAATGTTGAATCCTTCAAGATATTTGAGAAGATGCTGATTGATAGCCTTTTCCATGACTTTCGATATTATTGAAAGCAAGCAAGTATTCATTGTGATAAAAGAATACGACACTTGTGCCTGATAGACTTAAAAAAAGGTTTCGACAGTGTGCAAATAGAAGATGTTAATCATCTATTAAATAACAAGAACATCTCATTACACCTAATCAAAACTATTGAGAATATACAGTCAGTCCAAAAAGTCGCCATACACCACCTGCTTTCTATACTATTTTTCTATTATGTTTAACTAATTAATTGGAACTATGAGAGAACATGTTTAAATTAATATTTGGAACTTAACCAACGAGGATTAGTATTAAAAACAACTACCGAACATTGTATTTAAAACTTCCATCATTGTTATAAAAATGTAAACAAAATTAATGTCAAAAAAGTCTCCATACACTTAAGAATTACCAGTAATAGTTTAACGGAGTTTAACGGAAATTAACGACTTCGTTTTAAACTAATATTTAGTGGGACCGTCGTTGGCCTTCATAATCTCCTGTAACCTTTTTGTCATGCTTGCAACCAGCTTTCTAGTAACTTCAGCTGGCATGTTGTTCCATTCTTTCTATATTCTGTTTTTTAACTCTTCTCTATTTGAAGCATTATGTTTGCGAACGCGCCGTTTAAGTTCCTCCCATAAATGCTCGATGGGGATAGCATCGAGTGATTGCGGATGTGTATGAAGCTGCTGTCGCGCATTATAGATCATCCATTCCCGCACCAAGTTTGCGGTATGTTTTAGATCATTGGTCCTGTTGAAAAAGGAATCTTTTTTCGAGTGTTAATTTTTGGACACTTTCTCTTAAATTGCCTCTCAAAATATTCAGATAAACATGCTGATCTATGGTACCATTAATAAAATGTAAATTTCCAACCCTTCCAGCGGAAATGCATCCCCAAAGCAGAGCACTGCCACCCCCTTGCCTCACCGTGGAACAAATGTTTTTATGTCGAGTGCGCTATTCTTTTTTCTTCAAACTTTAGTTCTGCCATCAGATCCAAAAAGGTTAATTTTAGTTTCATCACTAAAGTTTACGGTTTCCCAAAATTCAGGAGGTTTAGTAACGTATTTCTTAGCAAAAGCTAACCGCTTCTTGCGATTAGCTCCCGAAATTAACGGCTTCTTCCTGGCTGCATATTTCTTATAGCCTGCCCTGTATAAACAATTTCTCACTGTTTGTGAACAAACATTTTTCGAAAATGGTTCCCGTATAGTAAATCCCAAGATATAAGATCCTGCCTTTTTGCTTTTTCAATGGGGCAATAAACGACCCTATTAAGGTTTCGTGAATAGTTGCCAGGTATTACGATAAACGTATTTTTATTTTATCTGCTTTGTATACCGCTCTCACTTGCTCCTGCAATCATATTGGATCTATTTTACCTATATACTTACTACCTGGCAACCCGGTTTGGAGCCCTTTAAGTATTTGATAATATAGGCCCAATTACCACAGGTCCCCATTAAGATTCGAAAGATACTTATTTTTATTTTTAGTTTTACTTACAACATACCACGTAACGGTTCTATTTTAATTATGTGGCGTCCGTGGGAAAATTGCAATAGTGGCTATCGCAAGAGAAAACATTTATGACTTGACGCTAAACAAACAGTGAAAAATGTTTACGACAGTTTGGTAAAAAAAAAATTTGAATAAACAAAGTGCTTTGCAAGAAACCAGTGAACTAACAAAAACCCTAATTTCTACTATTAAGGGTATTGTAGGAAAATCATCACTCAGGAACAGGAAAAAACGGACAGATTCTCAAATGCATCACGTAGACGATTGTGAAAAAGACGTCATCAGGAGAAAAATATATTCTATGCATGAAGAGCAGTTGGGGCTGACACTAGACAAAATAAAATTAAGACTGATGCAGGACGGGACCAATATACATTGTGGCCGATCAACCCTTCACAGAATTCTCTTTTGAAACGGATTCACGTTCCGAAAAGTCAACAAAAGGCAAGTAGTGATTGAGTCACAAAGATTACGAATCTTGCGATATACTTATTTACAAGGAATTAAAAAGCATCGATCAGAGATTGGCCAATAATTTACCTTGACGAAACATGGTTCGATACCCATGACGCTGTGCAAAAAGGGTGGGTTGACAGCAGAACGAAATGTCAGACTAACGCACCTTTAAATAAAGGTAAACGAATAACCATATTGCATGCTGGATCTGAAAGGGGCTGAGTTTCAAATTGTCTAGTAGTATCTGCAAAAAACATAAAAGATTCTAGTTTGGACTATCACGAAGACACGTCCGCAGAACTTTTTTTGGTTCAAAATTCCCTTTTGCCAAATGTTCCCGAACAGAGTGTTATAGTTATGGACGATGCAAGTTACCATAGTCGCCTACTAAATAAGGTTCCTAATGCAGCCAACACCAAACCGGAAATACAGGAATATATGTTAGAAAATGACATTTATTTTGAGTTTAGTTATAAAAAAAGTGATCTTTTGGTAGTTTTGAAAGACTATAAATTGAAAAAGAAATAAGTTTTTGATAGTATGGATGAGAAAATGGACACACTGTTTTGAGGCTTCCTCCATATTATTGTGTGTTTAATCCAGTTGAATATATTTGGCATCAAGTTAAATCAAAAATAAGGGCATAAAATGTTTCCCCTACTTTAAGCGTGTCAGTGGTTGAATTAGTAAAAAAAGTTATTTATGATATCCCTTGTGAAAGCTGGAAGAATTCCATTCAGCACGTTGTTAAAGTTGAAGGATTCATATATTTATGTAAATAATATAAAACCACTGATAATTACCTCAGCTGATGACAGTGATAGTGAAACCGAATTAGGCTTAAGTTAAAATATATTTTTATTTATACAATATGTCCCCTCTTGTGAACCCCATTCACTCAAACTGTATATTTGTACTTCTTATCCATTTGTTTTTACATGCATCTAAAGGGTGATTCATTTAGAGGTACTTTTTGTGATGGGGATTTAATTGCAGATTGCGCATGCGTCGTGTCAACTGAAGTGGCATTCCTGTGCAGTAGTGTTTGACAATTCATAATGGAAAGACTTAGCCCGGCACAGCCTCTACAAATTGTTCAACTTTATTACAAAAACGGGCGTTCTACGAGGAATGTGTATCGGACGCTTAGAGCAACTTATGGTCCACATAATCGGCCTACCGAACGCACAATTCGCTCTACCATTAATAAGTTTGAGACCCAATTTTCATTATTGGATAATGCTCGACCGAATAGACCACATCCAGCACGTAGTGAAGAAAAAATATAGGTGCGGTAGCGGAGAGTGTACGCGAAGACCGTGAAGTGTCGATTCGTCGCCGTTCTCAACAGCTTGGCCTGTCATATTCAACAACTTGGCGTATTTTACGTAAGGATCTTTCTTTAAAAGCATACAAAATTCAACTAGTGCAATAACTGAAGCCGACCGACCTTCCGAATCGTTTCCGTTTTAGTCGTTGGGCTCTTGACAAGCTTGCAGAAGATCCAGTGTTTTCGAGAAAAATTTTGTTCACCGATGAGGCCCATTTTTGGCTTAATGGGTTCGTGAATAAACAAAATGCCCGTATTTGGGGTGATGAACAACCTGAAGAGGTTCAAGAGCTGCCATTAAATCCAGAAAAAACAACTGTTTGGTGTGGTTTATGGGCCGGTGGAATAATCGGTCCATATTTCTTCAAAACAGAGGCCGGCCGGAATGTTACTGTGAATGGTGACCGTTATCGCGCCATGATAACAGACTATTTGATGCCAGAAATTGAAGCCCGTGGTCTCGACGAAATTTGGTTCCAACAAGATGGCGCCACTTGCCATACAGCCCGTGAAACCATGGCTTTACTGCGAGAGCAATTCGGCGAACAGATCATTTCACGCTTTGGACCAGTGAATTGGCCGGCTAGATCATGTGACATCACACCTCTTGACTTTTTCCTTTGGGGTTATGTAAAGTCCAAAGTCTACATGGATAAGCCAGCTACAATTGAGGCATTGGAGGCCAATATTACTCGAGTCATTGGCCAAATACCACTCGAAATACTCACACGCGTCATTGAAAATTGGAACTTCAGAATGGACGTTGTTAACCGTAGTCGCGGACAACATTTGAAAGAAATTATCTTTAAGAAATAATTGTAAAGAATGGTTCTTTTATATGATAATAAAGATTATAAAATAAAATTGTTTTTATTCATTTTTTTTTATTTAAAAAAAAGTACCTCTAAATGAATCACCCTTTATAAATAAACATCTCCAAAAGTCCATCTTTGCAACCTATTATAAATAAAAGGTCAGAATTTTTATATTGCCCACTTAAAACGGCAACAATCAGTATCTTATATTTTGGGACAGGCTATACTTCTTTTAATTTTGGTGCACTTTTCTTGAAATCTATAATTATTTGTCTAACAATACTGGCCTCTTCACATGGAATCAGTTTTTTGGGACGACCGGAGCGTGGTCGAATTTTATAGGAACTTGTTGATTAATACTGGTTTACAGTGTACTGAATAGTAGCATGCAACTTTTTAACAATTTTTCCTATATTTTTGTACTATTTTCATCTTTCCACAAATCTTTCGAACTTGAAATGTAATTTCACAATTTCTTTCGCTCATTTTTAATCCTACTTTGAAAATCAACTGCAATAGATAGCTCGACAAAATGCGGTTGACTATGACGTGTTTTGTTCAGCACAGTTCTTGAGTGTATGGGAACTTTTTGACATTAATTTTGTTTATATTTTTATAACAATGTTGTAAGTTCTAAATAAAATGTTCCGTAGTTGTTTTTAATACTAATCCTCGTTGGATAAGTTTCAAATATTAATTTAAACATTTTTTCTCATAGTTCCAATTAATTAGTTAAACATAACAAAAAACCAGTATAGAAAGCTGGTAGTGTATGGAGACATTTTAGACTGACTGTATATAAAGACAATAAAGTAATTGCAAGATTAACAGAAGGAAAGCAAAACTATGAATCTGGAATCAGCCAGGGAGACTCTTTAAGTCCACTTCTGTTTAACATTGTTATGGATGAAATTATAAAGAACGTCAAAAGAAAGAAGGGATATAGGATGGGTAACAGAGAACTTAAAATTATAAGTTATGCAGATGACGCGATAATAATGGCTGAGAACGAAAATTATCTGCGAAGACTGCTATACGAATTCTACATAGCAGCAAAACAATATAATGTGTCAATCTCAACTGAAAAAAACCAAGACAATAGTAATAGCAAATGAGCCGATCAGGTGCAAGTTGGTAGTGGAAGATAAGCCAATAGAACAGGTGATGAAGGTCGATTACCTGGGCTTCAAAATATCTAGTATCGGAAAAATCCATGAAGAAGTAAAACATCAAGTTAACAAGACAAGAGGATAGCAGAATGCCTCAATGATACCATATTTAGAAATAAATTCCTCTTAGAGAGACCAAAACAAGAATATTCAAGAGCGTAATACGACCAATAATGACTTCTGAAACAAGACTCTATACAAGTATACCATAACATAGAGGGTGCTCGAATCAATTGAAATGAGAATACTTAGAAGATCTACAAACAAGACACTGGGGGATAGAGAACGAAGTGAAGACATACGACGCACATGTAATATAGAAAATATCGATGAGTGGATAAGGAGAAGAAAAGTGGAATGGGATCGACACATGGGAAGAATGGCAAACAACAAGATAGAACGGATAGCAAGAGACAAGTCACCAAATGGAAGAAGATTAATGGGATGTCCAAATAAGAGATGGAGCGACGATCTACAGAGCAGGAAACAAAGAAAACAGGCAATAGTGCCTAGCTATAAGTCGGAAGAAGAAAAGAGTGTGAATTAATCTAACTGCCATAGAGTAGTCAAATGTACCATCATTTCGTACAAAAATAAACAGTTATCAAAGTTAAAACTATGTTTTCTAGTCTAAAAAATATTTTTTTGATTCCAATATTTATTTACATTTATTTACATTTATTTATTTATTCATTTCACAGTACAATAGTAATATTTCCAGTACATAATATATTTTAACCTAGAACCAAGCTAATAGTAAACAAGGTGCGCCTAGGTGTATAGAGACACCTGTATGCGCAGGTGCGCAGGCTAAAATACAATTTAAATTATGCTAAGATTTGTAGAAGGTAAAGATAATAATTAATACATAAGAAAATTAAGAAAAACAAAAACATACATATAAACATGCAGACAATCGCATTTATGAATTATAACAATCCACATAATAGTTCAGAATTTTCTGTAATGAACAGTTTACATTTTTTTCCTTCTGTGGCAACTTATTGAAAACTTTAGGTCCCAAAACTGGCAAAGACCTCTGGTTTCGGTCATATTTTCTAAAGGGTACAACTAATATCGCATTTTCTCTGTTTCTTGTTCTATATTGATGATTCACAATTTTTTTTTCATTTCTGTAGCAAAATAGAGAAATGTTTAAAAGATATAAATTTCTTATGTTCATTATATTTTCATTATATAATCTCTTGGTTGGAAAAAGTCTATCACGAAAGAAAATTACTCTAACAATATAGTTTTGTATCAAGCTCAGTTGACTCAGTGCATTATTATACAGTCCACCCCACACAATGATGCCATATCTCAACAGTTACTCGACCAATGTCTTATAGACAGTAACCCGTAGTTTGAGGGGTAATATTTTTCTTATTAGGTAAAACTTATATATGAGTCTTCTCAGTTTATTAGATAAATCTTGGACATGTTCAGTCCATCTGAGATGTTTATCAATCGTAATTCCAAGATATTTTGTGTGTGTGATTTCTTTCATGACCATGTTCATATCGTTTACCAGTATACAATCAAAGTCCGGTCGATTTGCTTCAGTCAGAGAGAAAGCAATGTATACCGTCTTAAAAATATTTAAGGTTAATTTCATCAAATCAAGCCAGGCCCCGACAATGCTCACGCCCCTACCAACTGCCATTTTTACAGCATCCCATGTCTTGTCTCTGAAAACAACAACAACTGTATCATCAGCATATGATATTGAAACTCCTTCTATATCTAGGCTTAGTAAAGAGTTTATATAGCAGATAAAGAGAAGAGGACCTAGGACAGTGCCTTGTGGTACTCCAATCTGCACAGTTAGGGGTTCACTCAGTACTTTTCCGATTTTCACAACTTGTTTTCTTTCCTCTAAGTAATTTCTAAAGATGTTTAAAACCGATATCGTTCTATAAATATCCTGATAATATGGAATGACGTAATTACCTGAAAACGGTCAAAGACAGATACTGATCGGATACTTATAAGCAAAAATAAACAAAGAAAAAACCCTGAAGGAAGTTGATCCATTAATTGGAGTACATTTGAAAAACATAAAAGAAAAATCGAATAAAAATAGGGTGAAAGTTTGAAGATATAAACTTGAATTCGACAAACTCCGGAAACTAACTAAGATAAAAACAAGATTTGTCATCCAAAATATCACAGAAAGGCTCTATTAAAAGATAAAAAGAAAAGGAATGTGATGACATTATATTTGTGTATGTCTTTTCGTTTCCAGGAAAGGGTCTGTAATCAACACAACATAGTTTTATTCTTTAACAACATAAAAGCTCTTTCGTTAGAAATGAATGTTTACAAACTATTTAGACATGTACATATAATAAAACGACGGCCAAAAAAAAGATGAAACAAATTAACTCCTTCATAAAATAATAACGAGATTACTGAGAAAGGAATTGGTTAATTAAATTAAATCAATTCTTAGATCACGCACATTTCATATAAAACTGGGTAAGGCGCCGTAAGTGTAAATTCTTGAAGATCCCTGAAGATGAAATATCGGCAAATAATTTCAATTTAGCTCTATCTCTGATTCTCTTTCTATTAAATGGGATCTTCCTCACGGTTCGATCTTGTCTTCTTCTTAAATTGATGATTTTTCAATTCCGAAGTTGTGGGATTTCTTGCGAGGTAAATTGCCAACTATCTCTCCATTTTTTTATGGTCTCCCCGATGGGTGTTTGTCTGCTGATTTTTCCTTCAGAGCTATCCTTTTTAGTTTATGCTCCTCCATTCTTTTTACGTGGTTATGCTACTTGTCTTCTTCTTTGTGTTCCCCATCTTACGACGTCTTGCACGCCACACCGTTCTCTGATATTAGTATGTCATATCGTATCCCTCCTTATTTTACCAACTAACTAAACCGGTCGATCTTGTAATCCTTGTTATTACTAATATATTTTTGCGAGAATATAAGAAATTGGCAGTACGAGACTTATGCTGATGATATTCAGTTCAGTTTTAATTTTCTATTAAGGGAATATCATATCGCCAGATATGTGATGAATAGAGACCGGATTATATGCAACATAAAAATCTTGAAATATGCATGCAAATATGCATGAAAAATGCTTAAAATATGCATGAAAAGGGTCAAAATATGCAATATTAAATAATAATAAAAATAGTAATTTTTCGTTTTTTATTTCAAAATCAGCATGAAATTAACAACTTATCGACGATGTTTAAATTTAATTAACAATTATTTAACATTTTTTAAAATTATTTAACATTTGTATTCTGGTACACGTAAACAATAAGGTATTGTTCCAAATGTTGGGTAGTAAGATTGTGTCTTCGATCACTTAAAATATGTTTATAAGTGGAAAAAGACCGTTCCACATCCACTGAGGTAACTGGGCAGTATTTGAATTTGGGTGCTATGTTAGCACTTATTGTTTCTGGCAAAAGTTCACCCGTCTCATAATAAAACTATCAATTTGACACAAAGGTTCAAAGCCTGGGTTATTGCACAAAATGTTTTCAAACTTTTCTTTAACTCTACGTGGAAATACATCTGGCAGTGTGGAGTTTATTTGACGGATTTTATTCACTAACTGAATTGATTCGGTCAACGCCAAACCTCGAGTTTCAAGCTTTTTAATACCCGCAGGTATGTGGGAAAAGTGAGTGCTAATCAAATCTAGTTTTTTTTTTTTAATATCAGAATCGTTAAATGCTTCCTTGAATTGACGAACTGTCATAACCTCTGCACTATCGAAGTCATTTACTACACCTTTGATGGCCTCGAAATGTTTATTGTAAAATAGTACATCTTCAATCCATGTTCCCCATCGAGTTACTACTGGTTCGGGAGACAAAGGCACATTTGTCAGTTTTTCTTTATAGGCGTGATTGCGAGCAGGTGCCCTAAGAAACACTTTCTTTGCTGATGAAATCAGTTTATTTACATTTCCAAACGTGGATCGTACTTCTTCAGCGAGTCGATGGACTCCGTGAGCAAAGCACTTCACATGAATTAAATTTGGATAAAATACTTGGAGGACTTTGGCTGCCTTGATCATATAGGGAGTAGCATCTGAGAGAAATATAAACACTCTTTCATCTGCAGAAGATTCAGAAAATATTTTTTTAATACTACTTGCAAGCAATGCTTCACATAAATCCATGCTAAAGTGGTTTTTTTTTGTTTGCCTATAGAAGTGGAATCACTGCTACTTGCTGCTGTTATAAGTTGTTGTCGTGGACCTTTTTTTTGCAATCCTGCGATATGAAGACTTGTCTTGACATGCTAGTCAATTTGAAACTTTTTTGTGCACGAAACAGTTATCTCGCAAACTCGACAATATAAAACATTTCCGTCGTATGTAAATGTTCCAGGATAATCGGCTACCCACGAAGAGACACTTTTTTGTGGGTGGCATGGTACACGTTAAACTTTAACACAACACGTTAAAAATTGCAAAAAAACTACACTGATGCAAGCGCGTCAACAATAATGTTAAAACTGATATCTTGTTTTAAAATAAAATTTCTTCTTCGAGAAAATTGTTTATTTGATCCACGCTTAAACAAATATTCTTAGAAACTAACTGCTTATCACTTAATATCCCGACCAAGAAACAAAGGAATAAAATACCGTCGTAATTTTGGGTATTCCCTTGGCACTATAACCTAATCGATGTTTAGACTATTGCAGGTAATGTCCCGGCGATAAGATCTGTTCCAGACGGCGACATTAACAATACCCTGAGCAATTCAGTTGCCTAGTAATACCGAGAAATATTGTAAATATAGGGAAAATATGCATCATTACTAGATTTTGGGTAAAATATGCAATAATCGATGAGAATGGTCTAAATACGCAAATGCATATGAAAATTTGCAAATGCATATAATCCGGTCTCTAGTGATGAATAACGAGCTGGAGGTTTAGGATTGGAAGCTTTGAGCTGGATCACAGAGCTACACAATCTAAAACTGAATCTCTTAAAATTGAAAATAGTATACTTTAAAGGCACTAAAGCAAATTACGTGTAGTAAGTAAGCAGTAACAGGCACGTCATTAATAGGAATGAATAATTACTTACCCTTTACGACTTCCCACTGTCAAAAGCAAATACACTTGCTATGGATAGTAGTTTCACATTTAATAAATAGGTACACAAGGATTAGTGGTACAGAGTTTATTGTGCCATTTATAGTGAGTTTTTGAATAAGATATGAACGACAAGAATGTGAATTTAGTAAAATTGAATATCGATCGGTGTCAAAGTACCCCTTTTTCAAAGAACTGTCTGATAAAGAAATTTACGACGGTATGTTTATTGTGTAACATTAAAGAAACAATGTTCTTCCTACGCCATTATCAAGAATTGTATTGCAGATTTCAAAATCAATGACTAACACCGTGCTGAAAGACTCATTTCTATGGCTACCCGAGAGACTATTGAGGTTGTGCATGATATGATTTTGTATAATCGACGAATTGGACTAAAACGTATAGCAGAGACTCTAAAAATTTCATACGAACGTGTTTTTCACATTGTCCATTCTAATCTAGGTACGAGAAAAATATCAGCTAAATATCTACCTGCCAACCAAAACGACTAAGAGTCATAACATCCAATTTATTGCAGGACACTTCCGATTTAGAAAAATCTCGTTAAATCTGAATGATTTCAGTACACTGGTCAATATTAAAATTTTTTCCTGAAATTTTATATGTATTATAAGGTACAACTGAGGTACATTTTTTTTTACAGATTACAGAAAAAAATACTGGTTTAATGCTATCAGCTCTACCTTTTTGTTCATATGAAATTACAATTTTCTTCATAAATGGAACAAAAATACATTTTTTTTCTATGTTTAATATAATTACACACTATGAAACGTACCCTTATACGATTTTCTTGAATTTACGGTTTAAGGATCATCTCTTTGCAAACAGTAATCGGCCATCATATGGATGTCCCACCTTCCTTTATAACGCTCTTCCAATCTTGGTGAAATCTTTCCCCCTACTCTTCACTGAAATCGCCAATATTTTCGAGGAATCGATCTAAATGAAAATGTAAGTAATAAATCTTGATACTCACGTTGCAGCCCAGATCTTTCAAATTGGATAACTTAACTAACTCAGAATAGTTGTCGGACTTATTGTTTCTGAGAAAATTTTTAATCACCACAACAAACAATTTCCAAGCTTTAGACTCGACTTCACTCATTGAATTTACAAAGTTTGGGTCTTTCACAAGTTGTCTGATTTGTGGCCTATCAAAAATACCCGCTTTCAATTTTTTTGTGCTTAATCCTGGAAACTTGCGTGAAAGAAAAGCAAAACATTCGCCGTTTTTGTCAAGGGCTTTTACAAACTGTTTCATAATGCCCAATTTGATATGAAGTGTTGGCAGTATAATGCGGTCTCGATTTACTAAAGGCAAATTAATAACATTTTTGGTTCCAACTATCAGTCCCTCGCGTATTAGCCACTTTTTTGAGACCAATGACGTTGTTTGTCGCGGCTATTCCACAGACACCCAGGTATTTCGTGTATCCACCCTGTTATCCGAGAATAAAGTTCTCTCTCTCTCTATTCGTTTCCTCAGTCTTGAGGGTAGTGATCTCTTTGGAATGACTTCACTGTTCTGTTCACTATTTCTCTCCATTTCTCTCGATCTTCTGCCAAGTGCAACGATACATGGAGTGGTTGATCCATAACTTGTTTTATTTGATCTGACCATCTTGTTGGCGAACGGCCTCTACTCCTTTTACCCTGGACCTCTCCCATTATTATTAGCCGGTCTACATTATTGCGTGGCCTTCTAGCTACATGTCCAAAATACTGAAGAATTCTTTTCATGCATAGTGATGATAACCTTACAGTTACATTTAGTTCATTCAGTATAGATTGATTAGTTCTTCTGGCGGTCCAGGATATTCTCAACATCCTCCTCTAGCACCACATTTCAAAGGAATCAATAGATTTACGTTCCTTTACTCTAAGTGTCCAGGATTCTACACCATATGAAAATATTGGAAATACTAAGGACTGTACGAGATTTAATTTCGTTCCTTTAGTTATGTACGGACTTTTCCATATCTTAGTAAGTCTCGTCATAGCATTTCTTGCTAGGGATATTCTTCTTTTTATTTCATTCTCGCATCCTCCCATACTACTTACGGATGATCCCAGATATACAAAGGTTGTTACTCTCTCAATGCCATTGAGTAAGTCGGATCTTACTATTTGGTCAGACTTATCGACTATCATCAGCTTCGTTTTGTCCCTATTTATGGTCAGACCTAGTTTCTCACTTTCTTGCTTTATCCGATTTAAAAGTGTAGCCATCTCTTCCTCAGTCGCTGCAAATATGGTGGTATCATCAGCGTAACGCAAGTTGTTTATTCGCTCACCTCCTATTAGGATTCCACCATCCCATTCATTCAACGCATTTCTCATTATAAATTCACCATAAACATTAAATAATGTAGGAGACAGAACACAGCCCTGTCTTATACCTCGGCGAGGATGAAACTGATCGGATATTGTATTGTCTATTCTCACCACTGCAGTGCTGTCCAAGTAGGGGTTTTTAATCAGTTTAATCAGATGATAAGGAACACCCATTTGCTCTAGTACCTCCCAAAGCTTTTTCCAGTTGACAAAATCAAAAGCCTTATTATAGTCTATGAAGCACATTACCATAGACACATTATACTCTCTACATTTCTCTATCAATTGTCTTATGTTAACAATCTGATTTCTTGTGCCTCGTCCTTTAACGCATCCCGCTTGTTCTCTAGAGATTTGTTGGTCAACATAATATCTTAAACGATTATTTATGATATGTAGCATTACCTTACTTGGATGTGATAATAGAGATAATGTACGATAATTACTACATTTACGGGTAGAGCCTTTCTTATGTAGTGGTATTATTATAGAGGTCGTCCAATCTTTCGGCCATATTCCAGTTTTCCAGATGTTATTACATATTTTATAGATCATCCCCACTGTGTCATGATCTAGTTCCTTAAGAATATCTCCCGTGATGTCATCGTAGCCAGGTGCCTTATTGCTTTTCAGTTTCTTAACAGCATCCTCTACTTCACTCCTCATTATTTCAGGTTCTTGCTGCGTGGTATTGATCTGTTGGTGTATGTCTTGTTCTTGTGCATCATAATAAAGATCTTCACAATATTCTCTCCATCTGTCTATTATTCTTTCTTTCTCTGTAAGCAGTGTTCCATAGGTTTGAAATCCTTATCTATCTCTTTAATTTTTTTAAAGAGATCTTTAACTTGATTTTTCTCTGCATATGCTTGTACTTCTTTACATTGGTTATTGAGATATGTATTCTTATCTTGTCTGCAGTTCTTCTGTATAAGTCGGTTTAAATCTTGGTACTCTTTTATCTGCTGATCATCGTTTAGTCCAGTTTTCTTTACGTTTTTCCTATGCTCTATAAGTTGCCATGTTTCTGCAGACATCCAAGATTTTTTAATACATTTTCTTACTCTTCGGGATGCTATTTCTTCGTGGGCATCTTTTATCGATGTTTTCACTTTGTTCCACATCTCTTCATTATTTCCAGAATCTTCATTATATTGGATATTTCGGATATTTTTATTTACTAGTTCCGTAAATTGTTGTTTTTCTGGAGGATATATCTTCATTCGTTGCACCTTTATATTTTTTTGAGAAGCTTTGAGTTTAATACGAAGAACTGTAACTAGAAGTTGATGGTTGGAATTACAGTCTGCTCCTGGGTAAGTTCTCGTGTCCAGTATAGATGATTTCCACCTTTGGCTTATCATTATATAATCTATTTGATTTCTGTATCGATCTCCTGGAGATTTCAAGTATAAAGACGGCGGATATGATGTTTGAACAGGGTATTGGTGATAGCCAGAATAAAGTTAACCATCTTTAAATCTACACAAATGTGCCAGTCGTGGTCTCGATAATTATTTTTTTCCATTACTGAAGAAATAGTGGTATACTCTTCTTTCATAGTAGTAAAGCGTGCAATAGGTATAGAACCATACTTGTTGCCGTTATGAAGTAGCACATACTTTAAGTTTCTCTTGCTACTGTCTACAAAAAGACGCCAATCATTTAGTTGGTATCGTTGTGAACTCATCTTCTCCAAAATACCTCTGACATCATTACAAAAAACTAAATCATTTTCTCTAGAAAAATATGGAAACAAATTCTTTTCTCGGGTCCGATATAAAGTAATTCTAGTTCTAGGTACAAGTAAATTCTCTCTTTAAACGAGATGCCAAAATTTCAGAAGCTTCTTTTGACAAACTTAGATCCCATCCTAAGTCATTCAATTCCCTTTGATTAAAAGGTTGAGGATCTGATAACTGACTACATGTGAAATCCGAATCAGTATTGTTCATTGTGTTGTCTTCAATTTCCATAAGATCTGGTTTTTCGGAGCATTTAGATAATGCTCCTTGTATCTCATCAGAGTATAGAAGAGGTTGTAGAGCGGAAGGTAAGTTAGGATATGACTTTATTTATGCCGTTAATATTTACAACGCAAAAATAGCAGTCGTCATGGTGATTTTAGGGTTCCTACCAAATCATCGGTGTGTTAAATTTCCACTTCTTTTTCTATTTGACCATCGCCGCAGACACACAATACAGTTCTGGCACCCATTGCTTGTCTTGTTATTTGAAAGTGGTTAAAACATGTAGTTTTAACGAAGTCCGAGATGGGTTTCGATATTTTTTAATATAGCTTAAACAATCTAGATTGTATAAACAACGTCTACATGTCGAAACCATAACTGAAATTAAAAAAATAATTATTCTGACTCGGGTAGATCTTAAAAAGACTGCAGGTGTCGTCTAAGTTAGGATAGACCGAAAATATGAGCAGTCAGAGAAAAACTAATCTCTCATTCAAAATCAGAATACTACAATAAGCTCAAAACTGAAAAAAAATGGAAGAAAAAATCAAAAAAAAAAATTTGTTGACCAGTGTTGTTATTGAGTCGAAGAAATAACTTGAAATTGAGAGAAATCGCTAGCTTATTAAATAAATTTACTTAAAGTTATCAGAACAATTCTCTCCGTAACTGAGCAAATTCATTTTGGACAAATTTTAGCTAAATTTGGTAGAATATTTGCTGATTTTTGCTAATCGCTACTAATTTAAACAAAGTTTCAAATCCTGCTAACCAGTGAAAATTTGAATTATTTCAATGAATATGGAATAATTCCGTACTTCCATGGAAATACAAATTTTTTCTCAAAAACACGGGTAGAAAATCAAAAACCCAGCCCGACCGATCGATTGGCAATAAAAAAATGGATAGTAAAAAAAAATGTGTCATGATTAAATGAAAATTACGATCTATAGAGTGATTTTCCAGCGAAAAACGCCGTTTTTTTTAAGAATTAATACTCCCTCTGGAAATTCCGGAAAACTGTGAAGAAAAATCTAAAATCTAACTCGACAGATCGATTGGTCATGAAAAAACGAATAATTAAAACAAAATCTTTAAAATTAGGACCTGTAGGGTAATTTGAGTGGCACAGTGAGGCTTCGTCCCACTGTGCGCCGGAGCAATAACAAACCACCCGTAGTATCATGTCTAGTAAAGCAATCTCACTTTGGCTGTTTAGAACCGGCATTAAACTGTAGATCCCCTTGTCTGTGAAACACTTAAAAAGCACCTACCATAAGCAAAAGTAGAGAAAGTCGTCTACGTCCGTATCAGAGACTCTCTAAATGAGGTGAAACAAATGTGAAATGTATCTTAATTAGTAACCAAAAATTAAATTTACGTTTAACTGTAAGAACTATGACCTCAGTTTTTTTACTTTGAATTTATTGAAATACAGTGAAGTCTGTTTATAACTAACCCGTTTATAGCGAATTTCCGGTTACGAACTATTTTATAATGCACGAAAAAACTTCCATAGGGCCAATGCAAATTTTTATCGGTTATAACGAACCCGGTTATAACGAACTACCGGATAAAGCGAACCAAATTTGGATGTTTTGTGTCCGTTTATAACAGACTTGCCACTGTCTGTGCTCGATATCGCGCCACTTGATCTAGGGAATTTACCGAAACTCGCTGAGAACCCCTATTCTACTTGTTTCCGCTGCGTCGCTAGTTTGAGCAGTATTGTTTTCAATTCCCTTGTGTTATGCAGTTCTAATGCATATTTGATCAAAGTAGCAAAGTGAATGTTTAAGTTTTTATTTTAAAATGAGTACACAAAAACGTAAAGCGTTTACTTTAAAAGACAATCACGATATTACAAGGAAAATAGAAAATGGAGTTAAACAAAATGATGTTTGCAAACAATTGAATTTAACTAAATCTACGGTTTCTACCATATGGAAGAAGAAGCAAGAAATCTTATCAATCCATGATAAAAGAAACTTTAGTTGTAAAATAGTAAGAAAATCTACACATGACCAAGTCGATAAACGACTCCTTAAATGGTTTATTCAAAAACGACATGAACATGTTCATATTACCGGCTATACTTTACAAAAGAAAGCTAGTAAATTGGAAAGAAAAATAGAGAACACCGAGTTTAACTGTTCTAGAAGTTGGATTGAACGATTTGAAAAGCGACATAATATTAGTGGGGGTAAGATAGTCGGAGAAACTGCAGGAGTGGATGTGACTGTTGTTGATCAGTAGTTGGTCAATGTATGGACGGAAATTAGAGAAAGTTGTGAATATGCGGATCAAACGGGTTTGTTTTACAAGATTGCGCCGGATAAGACATTAAGATAATTGCAAATATGTCTGGAACAGAGAAAAGAAAATTGTTGGCGATAGGTCCGCCGATCCCAGGTGTTTTAAATACAAACATTTACCAGGGCAGTACAAATCAAACAGTAAAGTCTGGATGACAACAGAAATTTTTAAAAACGAACTGATCGAATGGGACAAAGAATTAAAATTCACAAACAGAAAAATATTACTTTTGATTGACAACCGTCCAGCGTACTCTGAAGCTGTTCTACAGCAAATACAATTGGTTTTTATACCTCCAAACACAATTACAAAGCTCCAGCCTATGGATCAAGGTGTGATACATTCTTTGAAACGTCATAAAAAGATTTTATTTATGAAAATGTTAAGAGACAATCGGTAAAGGTAACATTTTTTCTGTAACTCTCTTGGACGCTATAAACTTTATCCATATGACTTGGTAAAGAGTCAGTAGAGAAAACATTCCAAACTGTTTTAAGCGTGGCGGATTTTTAAGGAAGGAGTGCAGATATGATCAGATGATAAGCTACCTTTGACTCAGTGAATTCAAAAACATTGGGAAGATCCTATTGATTGTCTAGAATTTGTTTACGATGTTGACATTCAACAAAGTACAGTGAATTAAAACGATGTTTAATCACTTTAATTTGGAAGAATATGTATGCGCTGATAATGAATTAGTGACGAGAGAAATATTAACTGATGATCAAACTGCGACATCAGTGACTTCTGGAAAGATTTTTAAGCGATAATGACGACGTAGATGAGCTTGGAGAAGGAGATAATATTTATGTTCCATCCATTTCAGAAATGACTGAAACTCGCAATTTTTTGGAATCTGGTGAAGTTCCTGAACATTTATGGAGTAGTTTTTGTCACCTTGACAATTATATAAACACCATTTCTTTTTCAAGTAAAATTGTACAAACGAAAATTACCGATTTTATTGTATAAACTACGTATTTTAATGTTTTCGTTTATACTCGTATATATACCAACATACATAATAATAACTTTAGTGTGACTTGTTTTATTTTCCTTTGAATATTTTCTTTTAATTTAATGATCATTATTATTATTCATTTTTTAAGCATTAGCGCCTAATCTAAATAAAAAACTAGTAAAAAATAATATTAGATTTTGTTTTACTGTGTAACGAACTTCGGATATAGCGAACCATTTTTTGTGATTTTTTTTGGAGTTCGTTATAAACGGACTTCACTGTATTTAAAATTTGAAAAAAAAAGAAAGGCAGTGAAATGTAGATAAAAAATAATAAAGAGTTATTAGGAACTAAATTTGAATTCGGCAAACCGCAGGGATTCTAACCGCAAGGTAAAAAATGAGATTTGTCATTCAAAATATCAAGCGAAAGGATCTATTCGGAGACAAAGGAAAAATGAATGTGTTGACATAAAAAGAATTTTCTAGGAAGGGGCCTAAAACTAACACAGACATTTTTATTTTTTTAACGGCCCGAAAGCCCCAAATGAGCTGAAAAAATGGCCGAAAAGCACTTTCTGGTTAGAGACGAATGTTTACAAATTATTTAGGCATGTAAAAGTGGCAAAGCGAGGCGAAGAGCAAGAACCGAGGTCTGAAACCGCTCGAAAGCCATACCTGGCTCGGGAATTTATCTGATCGAGCGCTGAAAGTTGAAAAGTCGTCAGTCGCGTTCGAATCGTCGAGCAGAAAAGTAGTGTGTGTGTACGTGCAGCACGTCGAACTTTTCGAAGTTACACCGTGAATATGAAAGCTTTCGGAACAAAAAATCGTTGCACCGATACGGCCGGTGCGACCATCGTTTGGAAGATTAGGTTCGTGTTGAAGAGTGAAGAATGATCTGCTCTCGACGAACCAAAATGTAGTTCTTTTGTTGTTCCAGAAGATTTATTATTTCATTCAAACTTCTTTAAATTATTGAGTCACCATTGTCTGTGATACTTTTAATTGAAAAAAAAATAGGGACGGGACGTTAATATGTGTAGCAAACATCAGCAAGGATGTTTCTTTCAAATTACATTTTAACAGTGCTAAAAAGGATATTTCTATGAAGTTCAGTGTGCAATGTTTATCAGTGATGTTTCTGTGATATTATTTTGGTTCTTGTATAGTGGAGGGTGAATTTCTTTAGCAAAATGCCTTTAGGATATTTTAAACGACTTTGCAAACGGGTGAGTTCAATTGTGAGAGTTGCACACGTAGATCTAAATCAATTTAGTTAGCAACCCTAAATTACTACTAACAACCACCCTTTTAATGGAATAGTTTTAGTGAAGTAGCCGTGCTTTTACTAACAAATACTAACGTAGACTTTGTTTCTTTTCATCATGTTGTTGAGAAAGAAGAGAATGGTCAAGAGGCGACCGTAAGAACGAAGAACGGACTTCTTTTGTGTTATCGTAGGTATGTTTTAAACAAGTTTTGTATTCTTATACGCGATAGGAAGATTATTTTCATTTTTTGCGGGGCCGAATGATGTTCGCTTACGTGAAACTTGTAAATATGATTGGATATTTCGTTTTACCGCTATAAAGAAAATTAGTTGTTTTTATTAAAAACATGGCAGAATACCTCTGAGGATTTTTAATTTTACCGAAAATAATAAAAGCATTAATAAATCAACGGCTAATAATTATAAAAATACCAGTCGAAAAACTTACCCCAGTGGAAAATTCAGTTTATTAGATTTAGGCTGAGTCGATTTAGTTAGGAGTTGTTCCGATAGATATTGACTAAAACAACAGATATTTTAATATAATTAAAACGATATTGATAATGCCGTTTTTCTTTTTCCTATCATTTTTTTCGCAAAGATAAGGGGATCTCTGCTCTCAGCATCCGTCGGTTTCCCCGTCTTTGTGTCGGAAAGATAACTCTCGAGCCAAATGAAATATCTATTTCAAATTTGGTACACATTGGGTGATTGCAAAAGTTTGTGCTGAACCAAATTGAATACAACACATTTTCATGAAAAATAGGGTTTATTAATCAATAATGTACTTTCCATCATTTTCTAACACGTAGGCTGAAAATTTTTGGGTCTAGCTTCTTAAAACACATTTTTTTTTGGAAAATTCGAGAACAATACAACCGATCCAATGCTTTTCTAACATTTCTATACCTTTCTTGTAGAAGGATTTGTCTTTGCGTTCAAAATAAGTCTCAGTTTCGGCGATAATCTTTTCATTGGAACCAAATTTCTTTCCCGCGAGCATATTTTTGAGGTCTGGGAATAGATAATAATCGCTGGAGGTTAAATCTAGAGAATACGGTGGATGAGGAAGCAATTCGAACTTCATTTCATGCAATTTTGTCATCGTAACCATTGAATTGTGACACTGTGCATTACCTTGATGAAAGAGCACTTTTCTCTTGTTCATTTGGGGTCGTTTCTTTGCGATTTCTGCCTACAAACGCACCAATAACTTTATATAATATTGGCTATTTATGGTGTTTCCCTTCTCAACATAGTCGATGAAAATTATTCCATGCGCATCTCAAAATACAGAGGCCAAAACTTTCCCAGCCGACTGTTGTGTCTTTGGTCGCTTCGGGCTGCTTTTACCAGTTGGTGTGTCTACTCAGCTGACTGCCGGTTTGATTCTGAGGTGTAGTGATGAATCCATGTTTCATCCATTGTCACGTATCGCATGAAAAAATCCTTTTATTGCGCTTAAACAGGTCTAAACAGCGTCAGAATCATCAACACGTTGTTTTTGGTCCATTGTGAGCAAACGCGGTACCCATTTCGAACAGAGCTTTCTCATGCCTAAATGTTCATGCAAAATATGAACAATTTTGTGGAATTTTTTTTATGTTTTTCGGTGTAACCATCTCATTTGGGCGACCAGAGCCTTCAGCATCATTTGTGTCTGTACGACCGCGTTTAAATTCAGCATACCAGTAAATGACGAGTGATTTTCCAGGGACAGAGTCCCCGTAACACTTATCAAGCCATTGCTTTGCTTGAACGGTATTTTTTTCCCATCAAAAAACAGTGTTTAATCAAGACACGAAATTCTATTTTTTCCATTGTTTTGAAAATATCCAAAATAGCGTCTCTAAAACCACTGTAACTTGTAAACTAATCGTCGAAATGTCATGAAATTTTGACATCTGTGCGTCAGACCAAAAACTTTTCCTACTTGTTATAACTGTTTCCAATGATTTTACAAGTTTTTGAATTCCTTCTTTGTAAAAACTGCGTGATTTCTCTTCGTAAGGTAGTTTTTGACTTTTCCATGGAATAAAAATTTTTGCCATTTAAATTATTTCGAAGAGAACGAAACAGATGAAAATCTAAAGGGGCAAGGTCAAGGAAATACGGCTCATGCTGGAGGAATTCCCATTTTAATTCCCTAAGTTTTTGCAGTGTTTGTTAAGCGACGTGTAGTCTAGCGTTGTCATGGTGAAATATGATGCCTTTTAGATTAACCAAATTTGGACGTTTTGCTTGACTTTCAACATTGTGTTGGGTGAGTTGTTCACCTTACTTCTCCGCAGTTATTATTTGGCCACGTGGAAGAAGCTCGTAAAAAATTATTGTTTTGCAATCCCACCAGACACATAACGATACTTTTAATTGGATGCAACTCAGCCTTTGCCATAGATTCTGCTGTTTCTCTTCCTTGCTTTTTCTTATTATGTTTTTATAAACAACCCATTTTTCATCTTCAGTTATAACTTGATTAAAGAAAAGTTTGTTTTGTTGCCGGCGATGAGAGAAATGGCTGTAAAAACACGGTTCATTTTGTTCCGTTCTATCAAAACGTGCAAAACCCATATATCTAGTTTCGAAGTGTATCCAAGATGCTTTATATGATGAAATGCAGTTAAATCGTCACCATTTAGTCTCTCAGCAATTTTTTCAGTGGTAATCCGTAGATTATTATTCACTAAGTCACGAATAAAGTCATTATCAATTCCAGGAGATCGCCCAGAGCGAAGTTTAACGTTTAGATTGAAGTCACCATTTCCAAATCGATCAAACCGCTTTTTAACTATCCTAAGAGCATGAGCACGATCCAAATAAACGTGTTGAATATTTTTTGTTCCAGTTCCAACATTCACTCCCTTTTTAAATTCATATAACATGACGAAAATGTAACTTTTCATTTTCCATTTTGAATATTAATCTTGCATACAAATTAATTTAAATGAACTTTTTTTAAGGTTATGAACTTACGGCGCATTTAGATAACTGTCAGTTAATAATCTATAATATATATAAAATGCAAAGTTTCTCTGTCTGTCTGTCCGTTAGTGCGCTTATGACTTATCCGATCTACATGTTTTTTTTTTTTAATTCATACATTTGTTCTTTGGCCAGGTTATCTATAATCTTCTTTTATATATATAAAATGCAACGTCTCTCTGTCTGTTTGTTTGTCCGTTAGTGCGCTTATCACTCGAGAACAACTTATCCGATATACGTGTTTTTTTTTAATTCATACATTTGTTTTCTGCTAGGTTCTTCTATAATCTATAATATATATAAAATGCAACGTCTCTCTGTCTGTCTGTCTGTCTGTCCGTCCGTCCGTTAGTGTGCCTATCACTGGAGAACCACTTATCCGATTTACGTGCTTTTTTTTAAACATGTTTAACCATTAAATATGGAACAATATCATGTAGCACAGAATATCTATAATATATAAAATGTAACGTCTCTCTGTCTGTCTGTCTGTCTGTCTGTTAGTGCGTTTATCACTGGAAAACCACTTATTCGATTTACGTACTTCTTTTTTTAAAACATACATATGTTCTCTGGCCAGGTTATAGGCTATATTTTATTACTATAGGTAGCATAAGGAATGAGTAGTGACGTAAAATAGTGAATGAAGTCGGAAAAAAGTTTGCCGCTAACGCGTTCCATTGCAAGCATAGCCTAAACCATTAAATATGGAACAATATTATGTAGCAGAGAATATCTATAATCTATAATATATATAAAATGGAATGTCTCTCTGTCTGTCTGTCCATTAGTGCGTTTATCACGCGATAATCACTTATCCGATTTACGTGTCTTTTTTTAAATTCATACATATATTTTTTGGCGAGGTTATATAATAATAATAATAATCTATATCTATAATATGTATAAAATGCAATGTATCTGTCTGTCTGTCTGTCCGTTAGTGCGCTTATCCCTCGAGAACCACTTATCCGATTTACGTGATTTTTTAAATTCAGACATATGTTCTCTGACCAGGTTATAGATATATGTTTTATTACATCTATAATATATATAAAATGCAACGTATTTCTGTCTGTCCGTTAGTGCGCTTATCACTGGAGAACCACTTATCCGATTTACGTGCTTTTTTTTTTTAAACATGCTTAACCATTAAATATGGAACAATATCATGTAGCACAGAATATCTATAATATATAAAATGTAACGTCTCTCTGTCTGTCTGTCTGTCCGTTAGTGCCTTTATCACTGGAAAACCACTTATTCGATTTTCGTGCTTCTTTTTTAAACATACATATGTTCTCTGGCCAGGTTATAGGATATATTTTATTACGTTAGGTGACATAAGGAATAAGCAGTGACGATAATAGTGAATCAAGTCGGAGAAAAGTTTGCTGCTAGCGCGTTCTCTTGCAATACACTGCCTAAAGCATTAAATATGGAACAATATCATGTAGCAAAGAATATAATATAAATAAAATGCAACGTCTCTCTGTCTGTCTGTCTGTCTATCTGTCTGTCTATCCGTTAGTGCGCTTATCACTTGAGAATCATCCGATTTACGTGTTTTTATAAATTTATACATATGTTCTATATAATTCAATATAAGCCTAGATAATGGCAGATACGATGAGATAATGGGAGATAAGTCGAGATAAGCCTCGATAATGGGAGATAATTGGAGATAAGTATAAATAATGGGAGATAAGGAGAAATAATGGGAGATGAGCAGAGGTAAGTCTAGATAATGGGAGTTATGGCGAGATAATGGGAGATAAGGAGAAATATTGCGAGATAAGTCGAGACAAGCCTAGATAAGTCGAGATAAGCCTAGATAATGGGAGATAAGGTGAGATACTGGGAACTAAGGAGACATAATGGGAGATAAGGAGAAATAATGGGAGATAAGCGGAGATAAGCGTAGATAATGGAAATTATGTAGGGATAATGGGAGATAAGGAGAAATATTGGGAGATAAGGGGAAATAATGGGAGATATTTTATTACGTTGGGTAACATAAGGAATAAGCAGTGACGATAGTAGTGAATCAAGTCCACGCGAGCGGAGCCGCGGGCCCGCCTAGTATATATATAAAATGTAACGTCTCACTGTTTGTTTTTCCGTTAGTGCGCTTATCACTCTAGAACCACTTATCCGATTTAAGTGTTGTTTTTTTTTAAATTCATACATTTGTTCTCTGGCCAGGTTATCTATAATATTCTTTAATCTATATATATATATATATATATATATATATATATATATATATATATATATATATAAATAAAATAAATAAATAAATAAATAAATAAATAAATAAAATGCAAGGTCTCGCTGTCTGTCTGTCTGTTTGTCCCTTAGTGCGCTTATCACTCTAGAAATACTTATCCCATTTACGTCCTTTTTTTTACATACATATTATCCCTGGCCAGGTTATAGGATATGTTTTATTACGTTAGGTAATATAAGGAATAAGCAGTGGCGATAATAGTGAATCAAGTCGGAAAAAAGTTTGTCGCTAGCACACTCTCTTGCAATATTTTGCCTAAACCGTTAAATATAGAACAATATCATATAACAAAAAATACAATATATAAAATGCAACGTCTCTTTGTTTGTCTATCTGTCCGTTAGTGCGCTTAGAACCACTTATCCGATTTACGTGTTTTCTTTAAATGCATACGTATGTTCTCTGGCCAGGTTATATAATAATAATAATAATTTATATAATATATATAAAACACAACATCTCTCTCTCTCTCTGTCTGTCTGTTCGTTAGTGTGCTTATCGTTCGAGAACCACTTATTCGATTTACGTGTCGTTTTTTTTCAATTCTTAATTTAATATTTATCAAAAAAAATCTATAATATATATATAAAACGCAACATCTCTCTGCCTGCCTATCTGTCTGTCTGTCCATTTGAACGTTAGTACACTTATCACTCGAGAATCACTTATCTGATTTATGTGCTTTTTTTAAAACATACATATCTTCTCTGGCCAGGTTGTAGGATATATTTTATTACGTTAGGTAACATAAGGACTAAGCAGTGACGATAATAATGAATCAAGACCACGCGGGCGGAGCCGCAGGCACGTCTGGCATGATTATAAAAGAAACATCAGTAGCTATAATATGAGATATAAAGTGCATGCTTCTGCCATCTATGAAAATCGGGCACGAACTTTAGCAATCACCCAATGTAATTCTTGAAGTAGGAAAGAACTATATATTTTTTTTTAGCCGTATTACTTTAGGGGAAGGGTGTGAACGGGGTAAAAGTCTTTAAATATTGTGTAGTTTCAATAATACTACGGAATTTTTAGGTTTAATTAGATAGTTGAACACATAAGGGGTTAGAGAGCATGCTTCGTATATATAGCATTATACGACCTTTTCAGGTTTTTTGGAGTCAAGTAGTCATTCACTTTTAATATCTTTCAAGCTTTTTCTTTGTTCAACATTGCTTATAATTAATAAATCTGTATCAAGTATCTGTAATATAAAATATAAAGTTGTTACGGTATGCTTGAATTTTGTTTTTTGGTGGAACAGAATCAAATTCAGTGCTTGAGTGGGTAAATTACTTCACAATTTTTTTTTAATATCGAGAAAGCCATTAACAAGTATGTAGTACATTTTTGGGGCTTAACGACAGGCCGATTTTTATTTTTAGGAAACTTCCACCTCTCTGTGTATTTTAACAAAGATTCGGATAGCATTTAGTAACACGTAAGCTGACAAATTTTTGATCTAGCTACTTAAAACTCTTTTTTTTTGCAAAATTCGACTTTATTCATCAACATCCTTCAAGAGCGATACAACCAGTCCAACGTTTTTTCTCACATTTTTATACCTTTCTTGTAGAAGGATTTGTCTTTGCCTTCCAAATAGGCCTCAGTTTCGGCGATAACTTCTTCATTAGAGCCAAATCTCTTTCTCGCGAGCATTTTTTTGAGGTCTGCAAATAGATAATAGTCGCTGGGGACCAAATCTGGAGAATACGGTGGATGAGGAAGCAATTTGAACTTTAATTTATGCAATTTTGCCATCGTAACCATTGACTTGTTACACGGTGCATTGTTTTGATGAAATAGCACTTTTTCTTGTTCATTTAGGGCCGTTTCTTTGCGATTTCTGCCTTCAAACGCACCAGTAGCTTTATATAATATTCGCTATTGATGGTTTTTGCTTTCTCAGCATAGTCGATAAAAATTATTCCATGCGCATCCCAAAATACAGAGGCCAAAATCTTCACACAGCCGTCTGTTGTGTCTTTGGTCACTTCGGGCGGCTTTCGCCGGGTGCTGTCCACTCAATTGACTACTGATTTGATTCCGGTGTGTAGTGGTGGATCCATGTTTCATCCATTTTTACATATTGCATGAAAAATTCCTTTTTATTGTGCTTAAACAGATCCAAACAGCGCTCAGAATCATCGACACGTTGTTCTTTTTGGTTCACTGTGAGCAAACGCAGTATTCATTTCGAACAGAGCTATCTCATGCCCAAATGTTCATGCAAAATATGACCAACACGTTCTTTTGATATCTTTAGAGTATTAGCTATCTCACGCAATTTCATTTTACTGTCATCTAAAACAATTTCGTGGATTTTTTTGATATTTTCCGGTGTAACCACCTCATTTCGGCATCCAGAGCTTTCAGCATCATTTGTATCTGTACCATCGTGTTTAAACTCAGCACACTAGTAAATGATGAGTGATTTTCCAGGGACAGAGTTCCCATAACACTTATCAAGCCATTGCTTTGTTTGAACGTTATTTTTTCCCATACAAAAACAGTGTTTAATCAACACACGAAATTCTTTTTTTTTTTTTCATTGTAGCGTCACTAAAACCATCGTAACTTATTTATTTATTTACCAGAGGCCCAACAAAAGTAATTAATAGGGCCGATAACATAGCTATTACACAACATCAATATGAAACAATTCAGTATAGACAGTAACTCAAGACTAAAATTAACCTTATAGTTTAATAAACACAATGATTGATATCATGTCACACACCATTACAGTTATTAAAGTAGGTTTAAGTAAATATGGAAGAAGTCATTTTGAATCATGGAGAGATCACATGCGTACGACACGTCATTATAAACAGAACATATCCCATAAACAGGAGATGCATACAATACATTTGTGTGCGCCGTAGGAAGGTAAAAGAAGTAACCAACCCGATTTGTAAATCTTGGGACAATAAATTTCAATTCTTCCAGCAGTGATAGACAATGAATCTTACCATTACTATCCAGTTTATATAGGAACATTACCCTCGCTTCTTCAAGCTCAGAAAATTGAACCTTCCCAACAAGATATCGTTTGTCTATACCAACCTGCGGGTATACTCTATCTACTCTTCTAGATATATACTTTAAAGACTTCCTTTGAACCCTCTCCAAAGCAACAGTATATTTACTATAGAATGGTGCCCAGACAACAGATCCATATTCAAGCCTGCTTCTAACCAATGCATTAAATACTGTAATAGGAGTCGCAATATTCTGAAAATACTTACAATTTCTGATTACAAACCCCATCATCTTGATCGCATCCGAAACCAATGTGCTAATCTGATGACTGAATTTCAACCTATAATCAAGAACAACGCCCAAATCCCTGAAAGTTTCCACTCTGCAACTCATTAATACCAATATTATATTTATAGTTCTAGTAGTAACTTGTAAACTAATCGTTGAAATGTCATGAAATTTTGACCCGTATCGTCTGAAGATTGATACTTCCTAAAAATCATATGGATTTTTTGAAAAGGGCGACATCTATGTGTCAGAACAAAAACTTTTCAGCTTACGTGTTATACCTAATGAAGTACGCAAATTCACCTGCTAAAAAGGGATCCTTTTTTAAGAGTATTTTTAAAGATATAATTTGATATATTAAGTTCGCAGATCTTTTCAGATCCAATAAATTTAAAATTAGTTCAATCTTATGCCGATCTCAATAAATCACTTGGAGTTCTGATTTCTAAGTAAGTATTTATCTAATTTATCCGTGTTTTCCCTTTTGTTGTTTACTTCGGAAGTTTTTCATTTGATGGATCAATGTAATAATGGGGATTTGATTTCAAGTTTTCTTTAAAAATTTATTTCTTTTATTCTTTTAATTTATTATTAACTAATCAAATCAGTTAAGTTAAAACTATTCCTAGTTTGCTCAATCTATTTGTTGACAATATATTTAAGCTTGTCCTTAGATTAAACAGGTATACAAAAAAACCCTCTCTTTTAAATGAGGCACGTGTTTTCTTAAGTATCTTTTTATGTTGAATCCAAAAAAAATCATAAAAAAGACATCCACTGTGAGGTTTTTTTCAAAAAACACACTTAAAGTTGCCAGAAAACTATTAAATTGAAAAAATAATTTTAGTAAGTAATGTAAAACTGTATAATCAAATTATGGAATAAAATTATTATTTCGGAAATCTTAGGTTTTAATGTTTATGCTTAACAAAAAACATGCATACACCACCTTTAATTAAGCTACGTATCAAAAATGCTGTTCAAAATAAATACACTCCTGGACAAAATTAACGCAACAATATATTAAATCATACAAATCTCTATAATGAATTAATTTTAATAATTTTTATGAACATTGGTTACACTAAAAGTTAGAAAAAACTTATTCGGATACTTTTAAAAGTGAATTAGCTACCAAATTTTTCTATTAGATTCGAATTAAAATTATTCTTAAGACCTAATACCAAATCGTTGAAATTATGTAATAATGAAAAAAATAAACTGGGACACTAGTAGCAAAATTAATGCTGTAACTGGACACTAGTAGCGTGTGTTGCCTCCTCTACTTCCGATGACAGCGTTTATGCGCCTAGGCATGCTTCTAATTAAATTTTGGATAAAATCTTGAGGAATTTGCTCCCATTCTGTGATAACTGCATTTTCAAGTTCCCTCAGGTTTCTAGGTGCAGGCATATGACGTTTTCACATTTTTCTTAAGGTGATCCCATACATGTTCTATCGGATTCAGATCCGGGCTTTTTGGTGGCCATTGCATACTCGGTAATATCAACTTGATTAAGATAATCGAGTACCTCCCTAGCCACGTGAGGTCGAGCGTTGTCTTGCATAAACAGGAAATTGGGCCCCACAAAATGACCGAAAGGCATCACATGTTATATTACAATATTCTCAAGATAGTAGTCAGCATTCATTGGATCTCGTACGGACAGGAACTAACTCTGTGCGAGCATCAAAGCACCCCCAGAACATAACAGAGCCACCGCCAAATGGAATCCTTGCAGAGATATTGCAAGGAGCAAACCTCTCTCCTGGTTTTCGCCATACTCGCTCACGACCATCTGGATGTTTTAGACCAACCCTAGTTTCATCTGTAAAGAAAACTTGTTTCCAATCATTCACAGACCAGTTTTCATGATCTCGAGCAAAACGTAACCTGGCAAGTCTGTTCTCTCTAGTAAGCAAGGGCGCAGTGGCTGGTCTCCTACTGTTTAATCCAGCTTCATTTAACCGTCTTCTAACTGTTTTAGAAGAAATTGTGACATTGCGAACAGCTTCGAGTTTCGTTTCTTATTATAGAACTAGTGACCCTCCTGTTTCTTAAAGCATATTGTCTTATAAAACGTTCATCTAGGTCGCTAGTGCATCGGTTTCGCTCTTGCTCTAGCCTTCTAGAATAAGTTCCTACTTCATTCAAGCGTCTTACCATACGACTTATTGTGGAACAATGTTTGCCTAACAAATTGGCAACATAACTCTGACAATATCCCTCGTCCAATAAAACTGAGGCTCGCACTACCTCGTGTTCAGTTAAATTCCTTGTTCGATTCATTTTTCTAATTCTTCGGGGTCAAAAATAAAACACTCTACCACAAAAACGTATTACTTTGAAAAAGGGAACAATTTATAAGCTTACTTTTAAAGAAAATCTAGCGCATTATTACAGAAAATTGTTTATCTTCTAAAAAATTCTTTAAAAAACTGTAAATCTAAACGAATTGTTTTGATTTCTGTCATGAACAACGAAACAAAATATGCATAGCCTACTATTCAAATACTCGATACTTTAAAACTGACATAAGAAAAAGATAAATTAATTTTCAGATTGTTGCGTTAATTTTGTCCAGAAGTGTATGTGCAACTGCTAAATTAAAAAATTGTTTTTAATTTGCGTTAATATTGAACAAAACTATTATTTCTAGTGTTTTTTGAAGCTCTTAATTCTGACTTGACATCAAAAAATAAAATTTTATTTTTAGTTTCAACAAGAAACTCTCTCTTAAATACTTACAAGGGTGCTATGTGATTGGTAAAATGCTTTTTTAAGTAAATAACTGCAACGAAATACAGTGAAGTCCGTTTATAACGAACTCCAAAAAATCACTAAAAATGGTTCGCTATATCCGAAGTTCGTTATAAAAAGTCGACAATTTCTAATATCATTTTTCACTACTTTTTTATTTAGATTAGGCGCTAATGCTTAGAAAAATGAATAATAATAATTATTAAATTAAAAGAAAACGTTCAAAGAATAAAACAAGTCACACTAAAGTTATTATTATGTACAAGAACTACTCGATATATATTCAGAAACATCACGAGATTCCAAAAAATTGCGAGTTTCAGTCATTTTCTTAGTCATTTCTGAAATGGATGGAACATAAATATTATCTCCTTCTCCAAGCTCGTCTTCGTCGTCATTATCGCTTAAAATCTTCCCAGAAGTTACTGATGTCACAATTTGATCATTAGTTAATATTTCTCTCGTCATTAATTCATTATCAGCACGTACATGTTCTTCAAAATTAAGGTGATTAAACATCTTTTTATTCTCGATTTCTACTATACTTCATTGAACCTCAGCTTCGTAAACAAATTCTAGACAATCAGTAGGATCTTCTCGATGTTTTTTCAATCCACTGAGTCAACGGTAGCTCATCATCTGAGTCATATGTACATTCCTTCCTTAAAAATCCGCCATGCTTAAAACAGTTTGTCATGGTTTCTCTACTGACTCTTTGCCAAGCCATATGGATAAAGTTTATAGCGTCCAAGAGAGTTACAGAAAAAATGTTACCTTTATCGATCGTCTCTAACATTTTTTATAATTAAAATGTTTCTATAATGACATTTTAAAAGAATCACCTTGATCCATAGATTGGAGCTTTGCACTTGTGTTTGGAGGCATAAAAACCAATTTTATTGGCTGTAGATCAACTTCAAGGTGCGCTAGAGGGTTGTCAATCAAAATAATATATTTCTGTTTGTGAATCTTACTTCTTTGTCCTATTCGATCAGTTCGTTTTTAAAAATTTCTGATGTCATCCAGGCTTTACTGTTTGACTTCTACTTTACTGGTAAATGTTTGTTTTTAAAACACCTGGGATTGGCGGACTTTCCTATCACCAACAATTTTCTTTTCTCTGTTCCAGACATATTTGCAGTTACCAACACAGTAATCTTTACTTTTGGTAATTTTCCACCAGCACAATTCTCTCCGACAAACTTTAATGACTTATCAGGCGTCATCTTGTAAAACAAATCCGTTTCATCCGCATTAAAAATGTCCACATATTCATAACTTTCTTGAATTTCCGGCCATGCATTGGCCAACCACTGATCAACAACAGTCATATCTACTTCTGCAGTTTCTCCTACTATTTTAGCCCCACTAGTATTATTCGCTTCTTAAATCATTCAATCCAACTTCTAGAACATTTAAACTCAGTGTTCTCTATTTTCCTTCCCAATTCACTAGCTTTTTCTGATAATGTATAGCCGGTAATAGCAACATGTTCATATCGTTTTTGACTAAACCATTTAAGGAGTCCTTTATCGACGGTCATGTGTAGATTTTCTTGCTTTTTTACAACTAATGTTTCTTTTATCATAGATTGATAAGATTTCTTGCCTCTTCTTCCATATGGTAGAAACAATAGATTTAGTTCAATTCAACTGTTTGCAAACATCACTTTGTTTAACTCCATTTTTATTTTCCTTATAATATGGTGTTTGTCTTTTAAAGTAAACGCTTTATATTTTTGTGTACTCATTTTAAAATAAAAACTTTGCTACTTTGATCAAATATGCATTCGAACCGCATAACACAACAAGTGAATTAAAGATAATACTGCTCGAACTAGCGACGCGGCGAAAACAAGTAGAATAGGGGTTCCCAGCGAGTTTCGGTGAATTCCCTATATCAAGTCCCGAGATATCGAGCACAGAGAGTGCCAAGTTCGTTATAAACGGACACAAAACATCCAAATTTGCTTTACTTTAACCGGAAGTTTGTTATAACCGATAAAAATTTGCATTGGTCTCGTGGAAGTTTTTTCGTGCATTATAAAATAGTTTGTTTTAACGGGAAATTCGCTATAAACGGGTTCGTTATAAGCAGACTTCATTGTAATACTTTGGTTTAATATTAATAAGAATTAAAAACAATTTTTTAATTGAGCGGTTGTACATATTTATTTTTAAACAGCATTTTGCTACGTATGAGTATTTTTTGTTGAACATGAACACTAAATCTAATATTTTTAAGTTTTTATGATAATTCTAGATTCAGAATGTAAAAGATTTTATTCCATAATTTTAATTATACAGTTTTAACTAAGTGGGAATGTGGAATCTTTGGCACAATGATACTACTCAGTATATATCACCACTACACCAAACACTTTATTTTTGCACTCGAAGCGCCTTTCGCTAACCAAGTTAGCTTCATCAGGAGCGATGATTGACTGCAAAAATAAAGTGTTTGGTGTAGTGGTGATATATACTGAGTAGTATACAGTTTTACATTAATTGTTAAATTTTATTTTTTTCATTTTAATAGTTTTCTGGCAACTTTAAGTGTATTTTCTGAAAAAAAAAACCTCACGGTGGATGGCTTTTTTGTGATTTCTTTGAATGCAGCATAAAAAATACTTAAGAAAACACGTGTCTCACTTAAAAGACAGATAATTTTTTTTATATACCTGCGTTATTTGAATTTTTTGTTGGAAATGATGAGCAATCTTAAGTTTTTTTTCTGTACTGTTCTCCATTGCATTGTTAATTTTTGAAAATGCCACTTATTTTCCAGTAATTTTCAGTGTGGTAAGTACTGTCATTTATTGCATATATCGCCACAGTAAGCACTTTGAAGTACTTTTTCGACAGTTCTACGTAAAGTTATCGCAATATACCTCTATTCACAAAAGTGGGACCACCCTTAATAATGCCAAGGATATTATTGCCTTTGGAATTACTCATCAAATCCAGTAGTATAATAATTTTAATTTCATATTATTGATTCAATAACCGGTCAAGTGTAAGTTGAACTTGCGCAATTAGTGTTCCGTACGTTGATTGCTTTTAAAAAATGTTGTAACGGAAGTATAAAATGATCAGTGACTTCACAAAACACACCCCAAATGAGTTTTCAACAAAGTTTATTTCCAATCTTTACTGAAAATTGATGACCTTGAAATTTCTGTTTTTTTTTTTATGTACCAGATAAATTATTACAGGTACAGTAATACCCCGCTTTACGCGAGGGATACGTTCCGAAAAAAATCGCGTTAACTGAAATTCGCGTATATCGAGGTTTATGATTAAACATAGTCAAAATTTAATACAAAAAAATACAAATCATTTTAATCAATCACTTTAATTCTAAGAACACTTTATGCAATACATACTCTTATTTTTTTACGGAAAAATACATCTATTGTCTTTTGGGTAACGTTTTGTTTACGTTCTTGTAAAATACGTTCATAACACCCAACACTGTTTTTAATTGTTTGACACACGGTCAAGACACGGTCATCATTATTGTCTATACTCTGCAATATGTCCAAACCTGAATAAATTTTTGAAAGTGCATTTTGTATTTCCCCTGAAGATAAAACTTTCTCTTCTACTTGTTCTTCCTCATCGTAGATAGGATTATTCTGTAACTCGATCAGATCTTCATTGCTAATAGGATCGTCGTGCGTTGCTACAAGTTCTACGAGATCTTCTACCGTGACATCTTCAAGTTCAGAACCCTCAATCATTGCAGCAATGTCTTCAAGCACTTGTCTCTGCATCTGGACAATTCTTCTAGGTGCTTCCACTACATCTGGCCAAAGATTACGCCACACCCCATTCATACAACTCATTTTAACTTCCTTCCAAGCCTCTTCTATGTTGTGAATAGACTTCATAATGTTGTATGACTTCCCACCACTCTCGCATAGACTGTCTTCCTTCCCCGTCAGTTTCATGAATTAGTTGGCTAAAAGTGCGGCGATGGTAATAAGCTTTGAAGTTTGCTATTGCTCCCTGGTCCATAGGTTGTAATATTGACGTAGTGTTTGGTGGAAGGAACTTTACGTACACTTTTAAGTCTCTGGGCGTATCAAGTGAGGTTGGATGTCCTGGGGCATTGTCTAAGAGTAATATAACTTTAGGTTCAAGCCCATTTCTGTCACAGTATGATTTGACTGATGGGCAAAAAACTATTAGAATACCATTCTTGAAAAATTTCCCGTGTAACCCACGCCTTTCTGTTTGATCGCCACACAACTGGTAGACTTGTCTTGTCTGTGCCTCGCATTGCACGGGGTGTTTCTGAATGGTACACTAGTAAAGGTTTCAGTTTGAAATCACCAGTGGCATTACCACCCAGCAGAAGTGTTAGTCGATCTTTCGCAGCTTTGAAACCACTGGCTTGACGTTCTTCCTTAGAAATGAATGTTCGAGATGGCATTTTTTTCCAGTAAAGTGCGGTCTCATCAACATTGAAGATGAGACAAGCAGGAATTTTCTCTCGTCTAACGAAGTCTTGAAACTTGTCTGGAAACTCAGCTGCAGCTTGAATGTCCGCGCTGGCCGCCTCGCCTGTTATGTGGATATTGTGAAGATTAGAACGCTGCTTGAACCGATGGAACCAGCCTCTGCTGGCAGCAAAAGTCGGAGTGGCACTCCCTTCTCCTTCTTTTGTTTTCAGCATCTCATACAAAGATTTTGCTTTTGTGCATATGAGATCTTGACTTAGTGGTGTGTTCTTCTTATTCAAATCTTCGATCCAGACTGACAGTAATTTCTCCATTCTTTCTAAGATAGATGATCTCGAACGAGAAAGTTTTGTTGCACTTATAGGTGTTGAACCTTCGCTGGAGATTTTTAATTTTTTCCCGATTTTTATAAATCGTTCTCACAGTCGATTCTGAGAGTCCAAAATCTCTCCCAACAATTGTTGCTTTGCCTCCATTTTCCATTCTTCTTAACACTTTCATCTTCAATTCCAAAGTGACGCTTTTACGCTCTTTTTTCTTTACAGGCGGCATTTTTAACGTAGGGTTAAATTATGTATGTATGTATCTCCAATAAATATTAAAACAAAACTGCCAGCCGACCGAACTAACATTACGGAACAAATGAACACACGAAACGAACGAGGAAATCCCCATAGAACAAAGTCGAAGGACAGGGAATTCCCAATTCTTCAAAGAGAATATTCAGAGAAAGCGGGGATCCCCCCGCGACCATAGAGAAGTTAATGACTACATGAGCGCGAAATTTGAAATTCGCGTTATAGTGAAACCGCGCGTAACGGGGTCGCGCTAAGCGGGGTATTACTGTAATGCACTCGTGATAATTTTCGTTCAATCTACACCCCGTGGAGAATATTCCAGAAAATTTTCAAAATTTTTTGATAAGTACTTTTCGAGATAAGGCGGGTGCACAGGGATTTTTCGCGATTTTTTAAAAATAATACAAAGAAAAGTGCACGGAAGTATTTATATTATATATATATTTTTTACTCGTGTTTTTACAAGCTTTCATTTGACACCACACTCGATTATCTAGTAAAAAAATTTTTTTTTCACTTCCGATTTCACCCCCCAAAACTAACCCCTTAAGTCAAAATTTAACTTTCCAAACTACATGGCTCTGATGAGGCCATCAATTTCTATATTATTACCAAATTTCAACTTTCTATGACAAATAATTTCGGAGAAAATCGGGTGTGACAGACGGACAGACACCGAAGTGATCTTATAAGTGTGTACGGAACACTAAAAATATCGAGAAATATTCAGTTGATACACCACATAACTAACACACTGTCAACAGTGTCTGTCGTAGCCGGTTCTAGCCGTTTCTAGTTTTCACATTATTGTATGAAACATTTTTATGTCTAATTATAATTATAATCTGGCCTATACATTTACAGCTGCAAGGAGTATTTCTACAAGACAAATTAGTTTGAGCCTGATATTTACAATATATACCTTCGGCTGGATACCCTAGTAACTAACACGCCTAATATCGAGGCATAATATGTATTTATAGTATTTTATTATTGTTTTGCACCTGGTTGTTAAGTTAAAAGGACCAAAAAAAGAATGATGGTCAAGGGGCCGAGAACGCACAGCATTAGCAACGGTGAAGAACGATTTGAGAGAGAAAGAGAGAGAGAGAGAGAGAGAGTTCTTTTGTTGTGTCGAAGGTATGTTTCAAACAAGTTTTGTGAAGGCGCTCTCTAATATCTTATACTATACCCCGAGATGATGATTTCGATTTTTTAAAACGGTATCTCGTTGTTCTCCTTTGTGCGAAATATGGCATGATCTTCCAAAACTCATTTATTAAAATATGTAGCCAGTCATAATTATATGGATATCACCATTATAGTACATATTTTTTGGGGAAATACAATTTTTTAAAATGTAAACTCAGTAGACATTATGAGAGTGTATTTTTTTAAGTTATTTACTTAGCCATGAAAGAAAGCTCACAAAGAGCTTAAAAATACAGTGAAGTCCGTTTATAACGAACTCCAAAAAATCACTAAAAATTGTTCGCTATGTTCGAAATTCGTTACAAACAGTAAACAAAATCTAATATCATTTTTCACTACGTTTTTTATTTAGATTAGGCATTAATGCTTAGAAAAATGAATAAGAATAATTATTAAATTAAAAGAAATCAGTTAATATTTATCTCATCATTAATTCTTTATTAGCACATACATATTCTTCAAAATTAAAGTGATTAAACATCTTTTTAATCTCGATTTCCACTGTACTTTGTTGAATGTCAGCATCGTAAACAAATTCTAGACAATCAATAGGATCTTCTCGATGTTTTTCAATCCACTGAGTCAACGGTAGCTCATCATCTGAGTCATATCTACGTTCCTTCCTTAAAAATCCGCCATGGTTAAAATAGTTTGAAATGGTTTCTCTACTGACTCTTTGCCAAGCCATATGGATAAAGTTTATAGCGTCCAAGAGAGTTACAGAAAAAAATGTTACCTTTATCGATAGTCTCTAACATTTTCATAAGTACAATCTTTCTATAATGACATTTTAAAGAATGTATCACACCTTGATCCATAGGCTGGAGCTTTGCCCTTGTGTTTGAAGGCTTAAAAACCAATTTTATTTACTGTAGATCAACTTCAGGGTGCGCTGGACAGTTGTCAGTCAAAAGTAATATTTTTCTATTTGTTAATTTTAATTCTTTGTCCCATTCGATCAGTTCGTTTTTAAAAATTTCTGATGTTATCCAGGCTTTATTGTTTGATTTGTACTTTACTGGTAAATATTTGTTTTTAAAATACCTGAGCTTGGCGAACTTTCCTACCACCAACAATTTTCTTTTCTCGGTTCCAGACATATTTACAGTTACACAGCACAATTCCTCTCCGACAAACTTTAATGTCTTATCAGGCGTCATCTTGTAAAACAAACCGGTGTCATCCGCATTAAAAATGTCCACATATTCATAACTTTCTCGAATTTCCGGCATACATTGGCCAGCCATTGATCAACAACAGTTATATCCACTCCTGCAGTTTCTCCTACTATCTTACCCCCACTAATGTTATGTCGCTTTTTAAATCGTTCAATCCAACTTCGAGAACAGTTAAACTCGGTGTTCTCTATTCCTTCCCGATTCACTAGCTTTCTCTTGTAAAGTATAGTCTAGTTAGGCCGTTTACCGCATCCTATTTTCCAAGCCTTCCTATCTCTAAAGGTTTCTTCCTCCAAATCTGGTTTTTGCATCGTGTGGTATGTCCATCACTATATTATATGTGTATGTACAGTGTCGTAGTTATGGCTTCGCAACAGGGGCGCAGCCTCAACGGGGCACATGAACAAGTCACACAAAATTTAAACAAGAGTTTATACTTCTATAATATATATATATAAAATGCAACGTCTCTCTGTCTGTCTGTCTGTCTGTCCGTTAGTGCGCTTATCACTAGAGAACCACTTATCCGATTTACGTACTTTTTTTTTTAAACATACATATGTTCTCTGGCCAGGTTATAGGCTATATTTTATTACGATAGGTAGCATAGGGAATGAGCAGTGACAATAATAGTGAATGAAGTCGGAAAAAAGTTTGCCGCGCGTTCCCTTGCAATACACAGCCTAAACCATTAAATTTTGAACAATATTATGTAGCAGAGAATATCTATAATCTATAATATATATAAAATGCAATCTGTGTTTCTGTCTGACCATTAGTGCGTTTATCACGCGAGAACCACTTATCCGATTTACGTGTCTTTTTTTAAATTCATTCATATATTGTTTGGCCAGGTTATATAGTAATAATAATAATTTATATCTATAATATATGTAAAACGCAACGTCTCTCTGTCTGTTTGTCTGTCTGTTAGTGCGCTTATCCCTCGAAAACCACTTATACGAATTACGTAATTTTTTTTTTTAAATTCATACATATGTTCTCTGTCCAGGTTCTAGATATATATTTTATTACATCTATAATATATTTAAAATGCAACGTCCTCTCTGTCTGTCTGTCTGTCTGTCCGTCCGTTAGTGCGCTTATCACGGGAGAACCACTTATCCGATTTACGTGCTTTTTTTAAAACATACATATGTTCTCTGGGCAGGTTATAGGCTATATTTTATTACGTTAGATAATATAAGGAATAAGCAGTGACGATAATAGTGAATCAAGTCGGAAAAAAGTTTGCCACTAGCGCGTTCTCTTGCAATACACTGCCTAAACCATTAAATATGGAACAATATCATGTAGCAAAGAATATCTGTAATATATATATAAAATGCAACGTCGCTCTGTCTGTCTGTCTGTCTGTCCGTTAGTGCGCTTATCACTCGAGAACCACTTATCCGATTTTTCTTTTAATTCATACATATATGTTCTTTGGCCAGGTTATATAATAATAATAATAATAATCTATATAATATAACATATATAAAACATAACGTCTCTCTATCTGTCTGTCTATCCATTACTGCGCTTAGCACTCAAGAACCACTTATCCGACTTACGTGTTTTTTTTTATAAAATACAAAGGGAATAAACAGAGACAAAATGCTAATATGTAGGAAAAAAGATGGAACTTTAGCAGTAAGCTTGGTAGAAAGACTGAATAGATGGGGGGAATACTTTACAGAAACACTAAATGGAAATGAAAATGAGTTGAATGAGAAATAGGAAGCAAAATTAACTGAAGGGCAGGAGGGGACAAACAAACCCTGCAAAGAAGAAATAAAAAAAAATTCTCAGAACCCAAAAAAAATAGCCTTACTGGATGTCGTGTACTAGATAGTAGTGTTGACTATCAAAAACAGACTAGCAGAGAAAGCCGAGTTTATTCTGGGAGAGTACCAGTGTGGATTCAAGAAAAATAGATCGGTTACAGACCAGATATTTTCGATTAAGCAAATCCAAGATAATAGCTTAAAACAAAAATTTGGCACTACACTTGGTCTTTGTGGATTTCAGAGAAGCATATGACTCTGTAAATAGAGAAGGACTCTATAAGATAATGGAAGAACTAAAAATTCCAAGTAAATTGATTCGCATGGTAAGAATGACCTGAATGACACAGAAAATAAAGTGTTGGTTGAGGGCAAAGTATCAGACAAGTTTAAGGTGAAGAGAGTATTGAGACAGGGGGATCCAGTGTCGACATGTCTATTTAATTTGGTACTAGAGAAGATAATCCGGGAGTCAGAAATAAAAAAAAAATGGAACGATATACCAACAAACCTGTCAATGCTTGCCTATGCGGATGATGTAGCAGTGATTGCAAGAGCAAAAAAGAACCTCAAAAAAGCTATAAGTAGGATAGAAGAAAGGGGAAGGATGAGAGGATTAAAGATAAATGAGGAAAAAACAAAATACATGGAAATTACGAAGAAGAAGGATAATAAAAACAACAAAAATTTAGATATAATAAACAACTTAGGGAAAAGATATACGTTTGAAAAAGTAGACAAATTTAATTGTCTGGGAGTAGCAATAACAGAGAGTGGACAAGAAAGGACGGAGCTACAAGAAAGAATAGCGAAAGGACAGAGATGTTTGGGGGCAATGAATCCAATATTGAAATCAAAGAATGTATCAAGAAAAGCAAAAGAAAGAATGAATACGACAGTTGTCAGACCCACGGTGACATACGGATGCGAAACGTGGAAACTGAATGCAAGAGAAAAGGAGACGTTGGATGTGTGGGAAAGGAAAGCTTTGAGAAGAATCTACCGAGGAAGGAAGAAGAGGGTCTGTGGAGAAGAAGAACAAATTACGAATTAAAATGCCTATATACGAAACTCCTTATAAGCTAAATCATAAGAAGCCAGCGATTAAGATGGTTGGGACACGTGGCAAGGATGAAGGAAGAAAGACAGGCAAGCAAGAGCCGGAATTGATGGGAATCCCGCACTGGAGATAAAAAGAAGTGGAGACAAGTACGCAACCAAGCCATGGGCCTCTAAGGCCCCTTGAACTATATGATATTATAAACATAACGAATAAGCAGTGACGATAAAGGCGAATCAAGTCCACGCGAGCGAAGCCGCGGGCACAGCTAGTACTATACAAACGAACAATTAAGGGCGATAGCGCCTAATAGAAAACACAAAAGAAAGGTTAAAGCAATGTTCGATGAAAAGGCCAAGGATGACGTCGCCACAACAACTCCACTTCAACACTCATTCAGCAAATGGATTGGAGATTTCAAAATTTAATTGCTGTAGTTGCTTCTAATTTTGGTTTCCTACCAGGATTTTCATTACAGACAACCCCCCCACTCAAGAATAGCTTTTGCTATTTCTGCGTTGTATCTTTTTCTTGGTCTTCCTCTTTTTTGTCGTTGCCGAGGTTTCCATTTCCATATTCTTTTCTTCATTCATTCGCCTCATATCTCCATACCATAGGAGCTATTTTCTTTTCACCCGATCTATTAACGAGTCATAGACTTTCATCTTCTCCCTTATCGTTTCGTTTGGAATCCCGTCCGTAATAGTTAATAATAATTATAATAATTAATTACTCACTAAAATAAGGGTTTTTAACAGGGAAGGTATTTTTCTGTACAACTTTTATAGAATTATTCCGCAAAAATTAAATGTTAATTTCTTATGCCCTGACGGCATACAAGTTGCCCGAATAAGCCAACAATAATCAAAAGAATATTATTGACTTGATGCTTGCTCAAATACCTTCTCGTACATTGATCAGTTATGGTTACAACAAGTCTACGACCATTAACTTCTTTTCAAAATCAACCCATACATATTTCTACTATTACAAAGCATTTAAAATATCTCTCCACTCGAGATAACAATAGACTTTAGGTCTCGACTTGGGTCTATAGCCACATAATTTTGTATCCCTTAAAAATGGTCTTCTGAAGGGCTTTCTATTGTACAAAATCATTCACGTATTCTTTTTAGTTCATTATGCGCCAGGTGCGACGATTTCTAAGGATAATTTCCAACTATTGGCATTTTTTGTAAAATGATATTTTAAAAACGTTTTTGAGATAAGCGTTTGCCGATTTTTAAAATGATAAACCGTTTTTAATATGGTCTCGGAATTGCTTCCGCTCTTCTAAATATGATATACTGGAAAATAATTTGAGGAATTTTGAAAACAAGTTGATGGAAGATTTCCAAAAATAATAAAATATTAGTAATATTATAATAATAGAAAGTTTAAAATTACAGCAACGATTCATAAATCCCGTCATTGTTAAGTATTGGTGATTAGTATTTAAAAATCAGTAATAGCAATTAATGTTAATACATATATATATATATATATATATATATATATATATATATATATATATGTGTGTATATACATACATACATATATACGTATACAGTGGCGAGCAAAAGTATGGAAACTTTTAAATTCCCATCCCTAGTCTCAACATTCAAACGGTTTACAATTACAATATTTATTTATTAATCGTGTACATGCTAATAAACATTTTGAAGATTAAAACAGTTATTGTTTATTAGAAATGTGCTTAGTTTTTAACGTAACAAAATTATGCACAAACAAAAGTATGGAAGCATTTTTGTTATAAAATAAAATTCCACTAAAACGACTAAGTGGAAAATATTTAATATTTAGTGGCATATCCTTTTGCGTCAATCACTGCTTAACATCTTTTGCCCATAGAGTCAATAAGCCTAGCACAAAAATCGGGTGGTATTTTTTTCCCATTCTTGTTTTAGTGCGATCCAAAGTTCGTCCCCGTTTTTTATATTTTTTTTTTCCTAATTTGTTTATCCAGATAGTGTCATAAAGGCCAGCGCATCACCCGAATTCCTTGTTCAGAAAACCAATTATTGGCCAAGCGAGATGTGTGTTTTGGGTCCATTGTCTTGTTGAAAAATCCATGACAGTGGCAAATCTTCTTCATAAGGAATAAAATTATTTTCAAATATCTCAAGATACATTTGAACATCTATTCTGCCATTTATCTTTGCCAATGGCCCCGTACCAAACCGTCGAAAACAACCCCCTATACCATGATATTTCCACCGCCATGTTTGACAGTAGGTACAGGGTACTTTGGATCATATCTTAGACCAACTGGTCTTCTTACATAACCAGTAGAATCACTTCCAAAGAGATTGAACCTACTTTCGTCCCCAAAAGATTACTAGAGATCACTGATTTTGAGTCTAGTCCTTAACAAATTTCCATCTCTCTTTTTCTGTGACGCTTTGTAAGGAGTGGTTTTTTAACAGCACGCCTACCATAAAGATTTTCAGATAACAGACGACGCCTAATAGTCATGTCAGACATCAATACACCCTGATATTCCTGCCTTAGTTCTTTATTAATATCAGTTTTCTTGGGATCATTTTTCGCTTTTCGAATTATAATTTTGTCTACTCTCTTACTTGTTTTTCGAGGTCTACCACTTTTAAATGCCGGATCAACAGTGCCCCTTCTCGAGAACTTCTTAACAATTTTGCAGACAGTGCCTCTATGCATGTTTAAAGATTTTGCTATTTCAATTTGCTTTTTTCCACTTTGATACAGAAAATTTTATGGTTCAGATTTGAACTGTAATATTTGTACTTTGGCATTTTGACAAAAACCGCACTCTTAAACAATGCTACTAAATAACTTCGTATCAACAATAAAGTACTCTTAAAGCAGAATGATAAAATTATTTCAATGCTTTCGATAAGGACAAAACGCGTTTCTTAAAAACCTTGTCAGCCAGAAAAGATAAACAATAATAATATAAATAATAAAATTCTATAAAGAAATTGTCAACAAAACAAGATTAGTTTTTTTTATTCCTAAAGGATAGTATTTTATATTTTTGATTAAGAAAATGTTTCCACACTTTTGTTCGCCACTGTATATATATATATATATATATATATATATATATATATATAATATATATATATATATATATATATATATATATATATATATATTATATACAGTCCCTGGCCAAATTATTAGAGGCACTGCAAGATTTCATGTAAAATATTAATTACCGAGTGATATTGTACCGTTTTTATTATTTTAAATTGATTTGTTTTTTATTTTTATGTTATCCAATCAATTACCTATTTATTTGACATAAATAAAACAGCATTAATTTAGAAAAGCATAAGTTTATTAAGTTTTAAAGAAAAGTGAAATTAATGTTAGTAAAAGTCAATATTTAGTTGAGCCACCTTTAGCCGCTATCAAGGCTTTAATTCTGCGCGGCATGCTATCAATGCAAGATTGTACTGTCTCCTGCATTTGAGGATGATGATTCCACACATGAATAATCTTTTCTAGGAGCTGGGTTTTGCTGGTAATCACATCTTTAGCCACTTCTCTTTTCATTAGCTCCCACACATTTTCAATGGGGTTCATATCAGGGCTATTACCCGGCCAATCCAACAGAGGGATATTTTTTTCTGCCAAAAAAGCTTTAACAGACCGAGCAGTGTGGCAGGGAGCTCCATCTTGCATGAAAGTGAATGGTTCCCCATTTGGAAACCATTCTCTGAGCTGCGGAATCAAACCGATTTTGTAATACTTCTTTGTACTGATCTTCCCTCATTATTCCTTTGACGACGTACAGACGTCCAGTGCCCTTGCCGCTGATGACTGACCAAATCATCACTTTGGTGGGATGTTTAAACCGTCGGGCGACGACACAATCAAGATGAAACTTTTCTCCATGACGACGACGCACATACTGAGCTTTATTCTGCAAAATTTCGAATGTGCTTTCGTCACTGAAGCAGACCTGTCAAAAATAGGAAAAATATATAAACTTCCATGTTTATTTGCTTTATTTAACTGAAAATGATAATAATGTATCAATTATTGATTAAATTGCTGTATCTTACCGATCTCCAGAAGTCCACATCTTTGTCTTGCCATTGTTTGGCCCACTTCAAGCGCTTTGCTTTCATTGCAGCTGTTAACTTGGGCTTCCTGGCGGGGCGACAAAGCCTTAAAATCTAATTCTTTCAATTTTCTTCGAACAGTGCGCTCAGAAGCAAGCATTTACGCTAGCATCCTGGAGTTGTGATTTATTACCTTTGTGGTAGCAAATCTGTTTTCTACACAAATTTTCTTCAAA
>CM032446.1:221975324-222092824 GCA_019049505.1 Pachyrhynchus sulphureomaculatus
TTCAATTCATTATAAATTTTTTGAAATATCAATTTGTAGTTTAGTATAAACTCTCTAATTTGTAAAAAAATAAACAATTTTAAATAGTATCATTAGTTTTTTCTTAGGATGTTTCCAGTAACCAAAGTAATTTTAAATAGTAGACGTCGTCTTCCGTGAACAGTGATGTTGCATCTGATATTATCCAAAAAGATTCTTCTCGACACACTCCTCAGACACCAATACAACTGGCGGACTAAGTATATGATACAAACATTTGAGACAATATTTGCACTCTAAGATTGTTTAATGAATCCAATCATAATTCAGGGTTAAAACGTTAGTGTCTGCAAACCGCTTGTTTTAGATTTTATAGTATAACAAAGAACATAATAGGTTACCGCCAGGATTCGTAGTGATTCTGATTACTCTTTAGCTCGTTGGTAAAATAATGTTGACTGATCTAAACGGAAAACTTATAGCAGGTGTAAGTAACTTTACAAATTTTACTATCTGTAATTTATTTCGTTTGATAAGGCTGTGAATGATGGGGTCGATTTTTCAACTTCGATTATACACAAATGCAGTTCCCCAGAGGAATGATTAGCATACTTCTACCTTATTATACTAAACTGGGGGTGATAATTTTTTATATAATATAATGTAATAATTTTATATAATTACAAGGAAAATTATAATGGATTACTTTAATTGTTCTAGCGAATTAAAGCTGAATATACTTGGTTGTGATCATAGAAGGTTTTTAATGACAATATGATATTACTAACACCACTAATGAGATGTACTATGGTGTATTTGTATCATGTTTGGGAATTTAATCTACATGACTTTTTCTTTTGGTCGGGGAATGTGTTTTCCTGAACTCATTAAATAGCGTTGGGTAAGTACGTCAGTCCTACTTTGACCTTCCCGCCTTTGAAAAAAATCAAAAATTTTTTTTATAAGGAGTTTATAGAAAATAAATTGCCATGGAACCAAAAACCTGTCTCTCATCAAATTTTATAAGGATCCGAACATTCGATCTATCTATTTGAAGGACGTTATTAAATCGGTCTCCCTACGTTCCGACACTTCACGCACGCTCGCTCTGCCTCCTCTTACGCGCTTTCTTACTTTTATAAACCACTTTCCTTCTCTCTACTGTAATTATAATAATGTTATTCAACAGAATGAGACCTTTGTATTACATTATTTTCGGAGCAAAAGAAGACCTTGAGGCCTGGCTCTAGACTCTTATTTCGAAGCGTGTTTTTCTAGGTTTAGTTGCAGGTTAGGTTGGTACACGCGTTTTGCTCGAAACAAGTGTGTGAAGCTTTGCAAGGTGTTTGTCGATAACCGAATCAACCGAGAGTGATGAAAGTTTTTACCACATGTGGGATCACTAGGTTTGGGCTTAGGGCCGGAACTAATTGAATAAAGTCAAAATTGTCATTTTACTATTTTTTTTTGGCACAGAATATAGCAAAAAAAAAGCCACATTTTATCACAGTTGTTTTCTAACATCCGCCATGTTCTGGTTATTTTTGCATAATAAAGTATAATAATTCCTAAATTGGACCCATAATCACAGTAATACAAATTGTAAATCTTTTTGGTTTTTTGTGTTTTCAGAGAGCAACCATAGCTAAATATTATCGTCATTTGAAAAGGTCATATCTAGGTTACCGTAGTATTTGTTTTCATAATATTTTTGATTTATTGGTTTATATTAATATATATTGTTTTCTGTATTGATTTGAAGTGTGTGTTAATACAGCCCAATTTAAGTCATTTGACTTTAAGTTTTTCACAATTGAGTTATCGCTTAGTTATTTTGTCTATTTTTATAACATTGTGGGTTAGGGAAGGCTATAGGGTAGGTAACTGAGGATCTTAATTTTGGTGATAGGGGGTGTTATTTATTGGGTGGGGGTGATGGTTTTCAGGTAAAGTGGTTTATTATTGTGAAAAATTTGCGTGGTAGTTGAGACCGATTATGCAAGTGATGGGTGGGGTTGGGTAGTGGGGGAGCTGGTTTATTAGTTGTGCTGTAATCTATGGGATATGAGGAGACTAGGGAGGGGAGGGAAGGGTGTCCTGATCCGTTAGTGCGCTTATCACTGGGTGTTAACCACCTCTTGCATTGGGGGGGTTTAAATATATACTTATGTTCCTATGGTCCAATTGTTAATAGGATGATGTATTATTTAACGTTTAGGTAACATAAGGAAATAAGCAAGTAACGATAAACAGTGAATTCAAAAACTGACAATTAGTTATGCCCGCAAGCGCGGTCTCCTTGCAACTACACTTGCCTAAAGCCATGAAACAATGGGAACACAGTATCATGTTCTAGGGAACACGAATATAATCTATATACAATTGTACGTCTCCAGTCTGTCTGTTGTACATTAGTGCGCTTTATCACTCAGGAGCAAGACCACTTATCAGGCATTTACCAGTGTTTTTTTTTTAGTCATACATTTATTCGCTGGCAAAAGGTATTCTATTAATCTTCTATACCATGTAAAAAATGCACACATACACTCTATCTGTCCTACCCTGTCACTTAGTGCGCTTATCGCATACATAGAAAGCATTCTTCATCCGACATTTACGGTCCTCAATCACCGTTTTAACGAACACATACAATAATTCTCTGGCCAGGTTACCTAGGATATTATCATTATTACACTTCACCACAAGATAAGGAACTTACTGCACCTGACGGTAATCTCCTATCCCCCTATAGACTCTAAAAAAGTCCTGCCACACCTAAAAGCGCGTCACTCCCTAATCCCAAATACGCATCGCCTCCACCATAACAACCCTGGGAATAAAGGGAAAAAACAATATCACTGTAGCAGAGACATATAACCTTACTATATATATATCATTATCCTCACTATATATATATATTATATATATATATATCCTATATATATAACCGCACCTTACTCCCTGTCTGTTCGTTAGTGCGCTTATTAATGCGAGAACCACTTATCCTATTTAGGTGTTTTTTTTTTTTTTAAAATTCATACAAATATTCTCTGTTCTATAAGTTATAGGATGTATTTTATTACGTTTTTAGGTTAACATAAGAAGTGCACAGTGAAGCTACTAGTGAATGAAGTCGAACGCGAGCAGCAGCCGCGGACAATGCAAGGACTGTGTATATAAGGTAAAATTTGTACTGTAGAAGAAACTCTCCGTAAAACCAAAATTTTGTTGCAGATGGTAATTTGGTAATACATTTGTTTATTTGGCCACATTGTAAACAATACTTGAAATGCTGTTTTTGAATCACCTCACTCAACAAACATTCAAATATAAAAATTACAATGGAAACCCCCTGGGATCAATGGTATCCTTTTCTTATTTATTGGAATGTACTAGTCACACGGAAAAGTTTGGGAATATACACACACAACACTGAAACCACACTTTAAGAGAGAAACGGGTTTCGTTCTGCATCACACGGATATTACGCAAGAGTCACAGTTAGTTGGAACACCAGTCAAATAGAAACTATTGATTGATGCTTCTTTGCGATCAATCGGTGGTCGAATCTTAAAAAGTAAAAGATACCTAAAGGTGGCTGCCTGCTGTAATCGAAGGCCAAAACACGGAAAGTTATTTCCACACATTGACATGAACTGATCGCAAGAACAACGGATTTCGCCTCTCACAAAAAACTAAAATAACATTTTTAATCTCATAGACGGTTGTGTCCCACGGAAAAATAGATTAATTTGTTTAAAATATTTATTATATTGAAGAAGATCTTTACTGTATATCAAGTTTTCGGGCAAATTATTTCTTCTAGAAGTAATTCCATTCTAAATGTGAACAATCGCGTTTCGACGAAGCAAGTTTGTTAAATTATTGAGTCAAAGACCTAGAGAACAACTGAGATTAAATTCTCTTTTTGGAAATAAATTAATTCGGAAGAAACTTTTTTTCGAATGCCTTTGAACTTGATTGAAACCAAGATCGTCAAAAATTTTTTTAAAGTAAATGTGAAAGGGAAGTTCGCATCAATCAAATCAACGTTTTTACCCTAAATTTCATTAAAATTGGTTCGGGAACATCGAAAATATAAGGAAAATTAATATGCAATGATTTTACAAAACGTAATATTTGTACCAAATATTGAATTTAATTTGTGTTTTGTTTTATTTATGCGATGCGAGCAATTATGTATTAATGTACTATTTTATAGGGAAATTTATTTTCGAAATAGATAATTATTTTGGTTCATCTTCAATAATAATGTTCTTCTGGAAAAAAATGAAAATTCATTTTCCCTAAAATATCCATGCTTGTAAAATAAGGGACACATTTTTTGCCACGAAAAGTCTGTTTTTTAGTAAATAAATAGATTTATTCCATGATTAAAGAATATATTTTTATGTGCCACTAAATAAACTACGGAACAAAGATATTTTTCTGCTCTTAATTTAAGGGACATAACCTTCCCAATAGTAGAGAAATACTCATTCTTGAAAAGTACGACAAATCATAGAAAAACGTTAATGGCTGAGATAGATTAACATATTTTCTTTGTCACTGATATTGATTGATTGGTTATAATTTATAGTAGAGCGATGAGGTTCAATTGAGATTAGTTTACTTTATAAATAGTGGAGCAAATTTATCTTGTTGCTGATTTAAAAATTGATCAAAACGAATAAAATTTACAGGACATGACAAAAATATTTCTTCTTCTGTCTTCTGTACTAATGTAAAACTAAGAATAAAACTGGATTTTTGATGACGTTAAGTTAAGAAGAATTTTTAGTAAAATTTTTGAATAAAAAAATACTTTAATAACTGTACCGTCATATCAAAATCAAGTACCTTTACATATTATTTCTGTGTTAAAATTGGAACTAATAAAAAAAAGATTCCTCAACTCTAAAAAACATAAAGGAATTTTAGTGGTATAATCTCGAAGGAGTAAAGATCCCTGAAAGTGCCTTTGCGATCGTAAGCGACATATCGGAAGATTAATGACACAGTCTGATCCCAAGATTTCTAATGATTACCCCCAAATTTATGTTTATTTTCTTAAACACTAGGAGAGAAATTCTCTTAATACTTAATAAAAAATATATATTTATCGCCTCTCTCATCACTACCATACATCCCCATCCCTAAAGCAGTATCACTCAAAAACCATAAATTCCTTTTCTACTTCGAGTATTATATACTTGCATGTCAAATTTATAAATTGATACGTCATCGTTCAAAAGTTTTCATGGGCCCAGACAAGTGTACAGACAGACAGATAGACTGACAAACAATTATCCTGCATACCGAAGAAAATGAGAAATTTGATTTTTTTTGTGATCTACGAACCTTGAAGCGTTCAGAATGAAAGAATCTCGGAGGATAATTTTTTCACAAATACACTGGCTAGAGAAGTAAAATGTAAATTTTCAATATAATCATTTCGATAGTTCCATAACTAATCAGAATCATCCAGGGTGGAGATATAACAACTGTATGACGTGTATCTGTCTATTAACGATTACAACAGTTGCCTTTTTTTGTATTATTTACAATAAGACCTGAATAGTAGCCCGATTCTAATATAAACACGTTGTTAGTAATAATCTTGGATGTAATGCTATGTATTTGAAAAAACCTTACCAATTATGAAATAATAATCAAAATCAACTACTAAAATTGAACAGAGTCGTATTTTAGCAGTTATTTACTACTCACGCTCTCATCTGTCCAATCCATCTTGGACGCATTTCACCGTATTAGGGCTCATCAGCCGAGCTAGGATCGACTAGAAAAAGAAAACAAAGATCCAAATACTATCACAGCATTAAAGCAAAGACTAAGTAACATAGAATAATTTGCATCTTTGACTGAAGTAAAACCAGCTGGGTTGCTCACAATTACCGCAGAGCAGCCCCCCCCTTATGTCAGGGTTACAATTCATCATCCGAGCTTGGATGGACAGAGAAGAGATATAAAACTCAAATAATCCACATTACCTCCAGCGTACAATAACGTTGACAAAGTAAAGCTTCACACTAACTTACAGTAACTAAATTGATGTATTTTTTGCACTAGTACTGTAATAAGTATTTTGAGTTTTGTTCCTTTCTCTGCCGATCATTATGAGATGGTTTGATCGATAAGAGAACAGTAAGTAATTGCTGAAAAATAAGCGTTATGCAATATCAATAGTTAATATTAGTAGAAGAAATTCTATCTTGGGTGATACTAACCAAGTGAAAAAATTAACGCTACAAAAACACATGGCGGCAGTTTTTTTTCTAAAAAAGTTAACGTTGTTGTACCCGACAATAGTTATGACGGGGCACACTCCATTCCTCTAACGTCATCCCATCAATTTGTGGGGGCGTTAATTTGGGAGCAAATATGTTCCTGGCATGAACCATGTAGCAGGCATAGCAAAGAGAGCTTCTCACAAGTTGGGCATTATTATTTCGAACCAGAAAGCTTTACACTCCACAACAACTGTGAATTCTTTACAAAGCTCAAATTCACACCAACCTATGGACATACTGCTCCCATGTTTGGGCTCCGCTCCCAAACATACATGCATTTGTTGGATTCTATTCAAAGAAGAGCTGTTCGTCTGATTGGAGACCCGGAACTGACCTGCGGGACCTCGGCTAGATTCGCTGGAACATCGAAGAACGGTTGGCGACTTGAGCCTATTTTTACAAGTATTTTCATGGAAAGTATTCGGAGGATGTGGCCCGTTTTAATTTCTCCCAGAGCGGTGCATGTTAGAAATACATGTCGCGCAGATACTTCACATCTGTATGAGGTCTCAGCTTGTTACTCCCCGTACAACGCTTTTCAAGCAATCTTTTATCTGGAGAACATCATCCCTTTAGAATAATTTTCCCAGGACTATGTTTCCCAAACGAGTACAATTTACAGCGATTCAAGAACAACGTGAATCGCTTTTTTCGCACACGTGTCGCTCCTGTTAGCGCTTTAGGGACCTCCCTGCAGCACGTGTGCTAGACCCATAAAAAAAAAATTAATTTTTATATACGTGGGGTAGAATCCTGCCACAAGCGTCGTCTAGCGGTAATTGTTAACAACTCTTAACAATTTCTTTATGGGTCCGTGGTCTTACACAACCCCCGACAGAGGACAAAGATATGCCTTTAAAACTAGACTAAGAGCAACTAAAGATTCAAATTTGCAGTGTATTACTTCTAAATGGAATAATATTATTTGCAATCGTTTTCCGATGGGTCATTTAAAAGTGTAACTATTCAACCAAATTCAAATTCAACTAAAGAAGAATACACCAACACTTAGATCATTTTCAAATCAAGATAAATCGTTGTCTGAAAGTAAGATATATACAGATAGACGAACAACAAATATACCAACTACAAATCTGATAATCATGAATTTCATTTAAAACACTGCTTTTCTATAATATAATTAAGATAATTTGAGACACCCCGTCATAACAAACCCATCCAAAACTAATTGCAGCAAAAGTTAACGTCGCTCCAATTCAAGGGCCTCTTTTAAAATGATTGTCCCTCTCGACAAAAAACGACGATGAGAGCGCACGAGAGGGGTCCCGTCCCATCTTTTATAATGATGACGACGATGATCTGACATCTGGTAACTTTTTATTGAAATTAAAAATTTTTCGGGTATATTTCCTTTTTATTATGAGAATTTTCTAAAAGCATGTTCACAATGGATGTCACTCAATCGGTTTGATTATTGCGATTTTTTTTTTTTTGCATTATTTGGATTTTTTTTAATGAGGTAGTTATTTTTAAATACGCTTTCGTCTTTCAGTATTTTTTTTTTGGTTGCTACAACCTGTAGGTTGTTTATTATTATTATTTAATATTTTTCCTTATTCCCAAAGTAATTTATTTGTAAGTCGTTGTTAATAAATGGATAAATTACATTTTTTAGAATTTCGTTGGTGGGAAACATGATTTTATTTGATTTTAAAATACCTTTTTATACGGTTTTTATATTGAGTAGGTGAAATAACGACAAAGGAAGCGCTCTTTTACCTGCAAAAAAAATACCAAAATCCAATTCTCTACGAATAACAAATAGACAGTATTATATAAATCCACTTCACACTTTAAACGATAAAAGCGATATCTTTATACGTGCATCGTTCGATAAGTAGAGTAAAGAACAAGAAAAAGATATTTTTTAATGCGTTACTTTATTTTTCAATGTTGTCTCCTTTCAGCTTCACCGCCCGATTCCAGCGACCTTTTTGTTTTTATCTCCTCGGAAAATAGGTTTTTTTTTGTTTCAAAAACACCATGCTGGTGTTTTTTGTGTAATTAGAATCTGGTCATCATTGGCCAATGAGCACTTTTAATCTAACCTACATTAATAACATATAAACTTAAACTAAGACATCCTCAGTGTTCTAGTATTCTTGTACACCATATTTTAACGCGTACACTTCCGCACTATACTCTGCTTTTACACTTTTACACTAACTCAAAGATTTAAGTCTTTTTAGTCTTTCTTTCTAGTCTAGTGGTGTCGAGAAGCTGGATAGCCTCAACACTCTCATGATTGTGTAATCTCATCAGGTCTCGATGTAGTCTCTGTTTCTAACCTACCAAGGGGCATTTGTAATGCTTCTTAGTGTTTTTGTTCTGGAAGCGTTGGATCATTGTTCTGTTACTCTGTTTGGTACACCCCCACAGCTGCACACCATATTTCCATATTGGTCTGAGTACTTGTTTATATAACAAGATTTTATTTTGGAGAGACAGAGTGGAATTACCACCAATCAGCCAATACATTTTGCTGCTTTTTGTTTTCACTTTTTCTAAAAAAAACGGCAAAGAACAATATTTGACAAATTCATTAAAGCTATGTAAGGTGCAAGGACAATACGCAGACTTAGACGAAGAATTACACAGGCCAACAAAAAAATATTTGTAAAAATTTTTAAACCAGTACATCTAAGTGTTATGTATTTTTTTGGTGCTGGAACCGTATCTGGGTATCAGTTTTTTTTTTGTATCATCCACAGTTTCTCTCACAATATGACATCGATTCAATTTCAAAATAGGGAAAATTTGATACATAAAAAATAAAAACTTAAACCGTACTTTTATTTGATTTGGCTGCAATTTTTACTCACAATAACATATTCACTTCAGTGCGAATATTCTCCATCTCCTTTATGTCCTGATGGAACCGTTCCCCCTGCTCTTCACTCACATCGCTAGAGTTTTTAGGAAAAAAGTCAAGATGGGTTGTGCAAGAATTGGACTTTAAGGCTCATCAGATAACCTAGATTTTTGAACTTGTCTATCATATTAGTTCATAGTTAGGGTCTTTGACATTGGCCAAAAACTTAGTCACAACTTCTTTAATATCCAAGCCTCCTTTTCCTTTCACATTCACCCTCTTTAGGCAAGGCTTTCACAAATTATTTCATTAGGCCTAACTTGTTATGTAGGGGTGGAAGAAGAATCTTTTTTTGGGTCTACTAAAGTTTTATTCAAAATGTTCTTCTCGCCAGGTGTTAAAGTTTTTCTTAGGGCCATTGTTTTTGGACCGATGTTGATCCTTGCTCTGCTGTCCCTTTTGTTGACCAAGGATCATGGAGACAACTTTTAAATCTCCACATAGCATCCAATCGTGAGCTGGATAGTAATTTTTCTGTAAAATCATGTTAAGATTTTCGTAAGTTTCCTTCATATGGACTGAATGAGCAACAGGCAGTGCAGCATAAGTATTTCCGTTGTGTAACAAAACACCTTTTAATTAAACCAGTTTTTGATGAGTTTATAAAAAGCCTCCAATCTTCCTTCTTGTACTCAATGCCAAATTCGTTCATTAGACTACCAATATATCATGGCAGTAAACCAAATCCTCTTCTTGCTTGAAAAACTGAGGGGCAAACTGTTGATCTCTTGTTCCATAATGGTAAATAGATGTTCCAGATTCCAATAAATGTTTTTCTTTCAGCCTAGAACCAAGCAATTCTGCTTTTTCCTTAGTCAAACCCAAATCTCTCACTAAATCATTTAACTCAGCTTGTGTAAACAACTGTGGGTTTTACATTTTCTACAGAACGTTGAAACTCATCATCATCCGGTCGACTTTCATTAAATTCGGGACTGGACTGTAAAACGTCATCAATAGACTGAGATGGCTCAGGGACAGGAAGTTCCGGTCCATGTTCTACCAGCCGATTAGCTGAAGTAAATTTAGGATAGACAATTACTTTCTTATTTTTGGAGTTATATCCAAAAACATCAACGATGCAAAAAATAACAATCATTTGAATGCTTTTCTTGCTCTCTCCATACCATGGGTACTGCAAATCTAAAAGCTTTCTTTTCTTTCTCATACCATTTCCTAAAATCCTCGACACATACTTGGTGAGGAGTCCAACATTTTTCTTGATTACCAATTTCTGCACCAAAACATGCAAAGTATACTTTTTTTACAAAGTCAGTAATGTTTCTTTGATGTTTTTTAACTACAAACTCATCACATATATCACAAAAAGTGTGAGAATTTTTTACAACCACGATTAGCCATACTTTGAGTGTGAATTAAAGCACATGGGTTAAACACTGCGAGGTTATATTAACTAGAAGAAAACAAACAGCTGTAATATTTATCGGAACTGCCAACCTAATAATATTTGATTTTTACTGCCAACCTTATAAAAATTCTGATTTTATTGCCAACCTAATAACATCCGAATGATAAAAAATAAACTTTTCACATTTTGAATATTAAAATGTGAAAAATTGGTGGGGTGATACGTGAACTTTTTTTGTTATTTTTCGGACTCAGCACACCAAAAAACATAGGAATCAGGTACAATTATTAAAAAGTTTTTTCATCGCTGGCCTGTGTTATTAATAAGCGCATAAGAACTATGAAAAATAACCCAAGTGGACCGGAAGAACTCCCTGCTGAGCTAAGTAAAAAAATGGATATCAAAAACTGTTTCAGTTCCTAAAGGAGATATTCACAAATACTTAAAGAGCTATACCAGTGTGATTAATTTTAAAAAAATCGACTTTTTTTACATATTTCGAAGCGTCTATATGTATAGAATAAGAGGTCCAAATGTCAAAATCGGCCTGCGTTTATTTTTGAAAATACAGCTGTAGCCAGGCACTGCTGCTTGGGGACCATAAACTCGATTTTAGAAGCGTAACGCGAACCGGAGCAGGTATTGAAATTTTAATGCCGTGACGTCATCACGTAAGTGAAAGTTAAACGTATAATACTTCAGTGAACTCAAAATAATCACAAAAGTGGGTACGTGGCAAGAGGTCATTATTTATGTTTTACACGTTACTCATTCTTTAAACGCGTTTTTCTCAAAAACTATATTTTTTAAATTTGCTGCCGCTGTAACTCGAAAACAATTTATTGTACCGATTAAAATTTTTTTTTGCATGTTAAGGACATGTTTTGTCGTACCATGAACCATGGATTTTTTGATTGGACCAAAAATGGCAATTTGGCATGGAAAAACGAACATTTTTTTTGGCGGAAATTTTATACTTTTTTCTAAAGGCCGCTCACATCTTATGATTTTCAATATTTTTTTTTAAAATCCGCGGTTGATGGTACGGAAACTTATATCTATTTTATTGTTACACCACCAATCACGGCAGCAATGGAGCTACTTTTTTTTTTTTCACCTCTCCATAAATTTCAATATTTTGGTCGGAAAAAATTTGTGTGTATTTGTAAACAAATAATAAATATGTACCCAACATTTTCAAACATTTGATACAGTAGGTTCCTTTAAAAAAATTCTAGAAAAATATCATTATTTTTAAGTAGTTACACTGGTATGGCCCTTTAAACAGAGAAACCGTCCCAGATACCTGAAAAGACGCGTAGGTTAGAAGAAAGGAAGAAGAGATTATTGTGCAAATTGCAGATGCACCATGAGCTGGTTGTACAGGATAATCCTTACGCAGTTAGTAAGAAAAGTATATGGCCCCCATGAAATCGAACAACAAGCAGGTTTCCGAAGTGGTCGTTCTTGCGCCAATTATATATTCAACTTAACACATGTAAACGATTACAAATAATGAGGTACACTTGTTATTTGTAGACCTTACGAAAGCTTATGACAGGATACTTATATAAATAAATTATGGCAAGTACTTGAAAAATCCCAATTCGTGATACCACAGTAATAGCAATAAAACAATTATACCAGTCACAGTAAAGAAAGAAACTAATATATATATATATATAATATATATATATATATATATATATATATATATATATATATATATATATATATATATATATATATATCTTTAGAAAACGTATAGACTACGATTATTTTGTTTGAGCAAAAATTCACAAAATGGTGAATCTTCAAAGTTGGTGGTCACAAAAATAGCATTTTTTGTTCATAAAATAATATTAAAAACTAAGAAAAATCGTAACCAATCTTATTTATTCTAGTTTATACTGGGGCTACTGTTGTGTAAAAGAATATATTCAAATTTTAGACCAACCGGTTAAATGTTTTACAAGTTATCGCACGCCGCACAGTGTCTCGACTAGTACAAGCTAGCGGGACAATATTATTTCTTCACTTATTTCAATTGTTTATGTATATTCCAGGTATCTTAAGCTATTTTAAGAAAAAAAAAAAGTTGAAAAATGTGTACTGTATGTGTATTAATCGAAATATGTAGCTGCAAGACGGAAGTGGTTTACTAATGTGTCTCATTTGTTCACTATTGTCGCTAATTGTTCTTTAATTAGCTACATACGTCTACCTACTCATTATGTGTGAAAAGCACAATCATGTTTGTTTACACAGAAATTTCTAGGAAAAAAATGAAAATCATAATGATAGTACCCACATTTATTAATTTACAAAATATTATTTCTTTTAAAATAAATTAGTACAATAACAGTATCTATATATCAATTATTTACAATAACAAGGTGTATAAGTAAAAGAAATATAATATTAAATAACTTATATACTAAGGCATGATTATAAGCAACTACAACACACAATAAAATAAGAATAATAATTACAATAAAAAAATACTTAAACCTACTAATCACCATCAGATGAGTCGTCATCACCGCTCTCCCATTCAGTAGAATATTCAGAGAGTAAATAATCCTCCTCATTTAATTCGTGATGATGACTTACTGATGGTGTTTCGGATGGAAATGAAGGTGGGATAATCAACTGCAGAACCTCCGATGGCAAAGAAGTAAATTTTTTTCGCGGCAATTCTCTATACGAGTTGATAACAGGATCAGACGAAATTAAAAGCATTCTCAAAAGATCTGTATTTGTGGCAATACGTGACCGCTTCCTGGTGTGCCGTTCACGGAATCTACGACAGTCTTTATTTCTTGCCTCCTGGGCTTCTTCGGAGAGTTGTCCCAATGGGAAGAAGAAAAGACTTTATAACTTCCGCGCTGTGTACAAGAATTTTATGCACAGTAACGGGCATGGAATACCACGAATACAGATCAAGGTATAATTTTCTAGTATCAACACAAAACTTTTCGAATTCTATATAATTTATGTCATATCCCGATGACAAAGTTCTTAAAATTACATGAAATCTACGAATAAAGTTTACGTCTAATCCTGTAATTTCGCTGTTCAATTCAGCTTTGGAAAAAAATCTACGTGCTGTGTTTCCATCGTTTGTGTTACCATACCCAGGTTTTGGTTTATCTACAATGAGACCCATACGATCTTTGAACACTTTTTGTATCTCTTGTGAGCGTTGCTTCACAATAGCTTTGTCGTTATCTCCCCTGACTTGCCACTTTTTTATTTCTAAACGATAGCTGATGTGAAGCAAACATTCAAACGTGCGGATCCATGCATGTAAAGTAGATAAACCAAATGCAAGGCGTTCTTCGTTGCTGGGATATTTCTTTGACTCCTCGTTCATAGTAGACGGGGGGGGGGTGGCACCGCAAATATAACACTTTTGTGTTGAACTTGTGTCTGTTAAGGCATTGCACACTTTGCCATCAGTCATTGGCAACAACAAATCGTGTTTAACAGAGATTTGAGATCCAGCAACGTTACATAATGTTGGAAGAAGCTGACTTCATCTAAAAATTTTAGAAGTTTCTTCTTTCGTAAACTCTTTTGTCTCCTTGGCAAAAATAAACTTAATAGGACGGCAATATAAAGTAGAGGAAGGTCTTGGATTTTGCCAGATCACAGTTTCGCCATCAAGCAGTCTCAAAGGGACAAATGAGTATACGAACAAAAATTCGTCTATAGCGTTAGTGTTCTCAAATTTCTGCTTATACGTGCTATGCCCCGAACTCCCATCACAGCCCCATTTGCTTACCGACGTATAATATGAACGAGGTAACACACTTCTAATGACTTCCGTCTGAGCTTTAACTAATTGTTCAGCCGTTTTATCCAAAATCGCGTGAAGTTTAATTTTAGCTCGAGATTCAGTCACAGAAATATATTCGTCAGAAGGACAACAAGAAGCTTTGGACTTACCTAAACTATAAAACGATGGATACACTTGATGTCCCGCTTTCATTGACCATTTTCTTGTTTGTTTATATGAGTGAGAAGTCGATTTCGAGTCCACATAATAAGCTAAAGCTTCGTCTGGTGTTAACTGCCGACTTTGTTCAGAACACTTATTCTTTTCTCTAGTTTCACTGACCGCGACGTTATGGATCTGTTTAGCAACACTTAGATGCCCTTCTTTTCGAGTAGCTAACTCAGCTGCTGTAATAAGCTCACTTGCACTTCGCGATTCCAAAAGATCTTCTACTCTCCGTCTCTTTGTTTTCGTTGATGAGTCTTCAAATGATTTTCTGGGTCGCCCTACGGAAAGAGCCGCTGATGATGTTGAAGTGCACGGCTGGTTAACACACATCTTTATTTCGATTCCGGATCCCTCTAACTAATCTTTATGTTTGATTAGAAACATTTTTCTTTGTTACACTTTAAAGAAGTCCACTTTTGATTGAATTTTGCTGAAAGGCTCGATATTTTCATTTTGAGTCGTTTTAGAGAATCGTCAGAAACGTCAGACATATTGAATTTTTCACTTATATAATAAAAAATGCCACTGTTTCGTTCAGTTTTGTCATGTTTTAGCCATTCTTCAAAAAACTCCATTTTCGTCATAGTCGCGACTCGTTCTATAAAAAATAAAATAATTTTACTTTCGGGCCTTTTCGGGGTCTATAATATATATGAATCTGTGCCTGAATGTTGTAGGTATTACATATAGAAAAATTTAGGTGGATATATGTGGATAAAAAAAGTTGCTACTTTTAAAGTTTACAATTAATGTAAAATTTGCTGGATTTATCTATACATTTACAAATTGATATTACACCAAAAGTATACATATTTTTTATAAAAAATATAAGTCATAATAGAGTACATACCTTCAACAGAATATTCCATCACAAAAAAACTCGTTTCACTTTGCTACCAATTTTAAAATATGTTATCACAAGTGTGCATAAAATGCAACTGATTTGCAAATGAAAATGACCTCTCTTATAAGGGTTACTTTGACCCCCTGATAAGATACCTTTATGAGGTGATAAACAAATTAATTCTTGGAATTCGTTAAATAGGGGGGTGTTGTTTACAAGTCGTTATCACTGTGCGCCGATTACAAAAACGTTGTCTTGAGAAAAACGCGTCTAAAGCTTTGACAAACGAATTTTCACATATATCAGGTGTACAAGTATGAAATGCGAATATTTTTTTCTAAAAAAAAAAACATGTTAAATTAGGAAGAATGATAAAAACTGCTTTATTCAAAGTATGCTCCATCGCTTGTTATACATTTTTCCCATCTTTCGGGAAGTTTGTGAATACCACGCCAGTAAAAATCTTCCCCTTTTGCTGCGAACTATTCATCGAGCCATTTTTTCACATCTTCGTACGAAACAAAGCGATGCTCAGCAAGTGCGTGACCCATCGATGCAAACAAATAGTAATCGGAAGCAGCCAAGTCTGGTGAGTAAGCCGCATGGGGTAGAAACTTCCCCAGCAGATTGCTTCCAACGTGTCGCGAACTGGTTTTGCCGTATGTGATGGAGCATTATCATGAGGAAAAAATGACTTTGTATTGCCTCTTTCGGTATTCTGGCCTTTTTTCAAGCAGCGAACGGTTCAAATCGGTCAATTGTTGTTGGTAACATTTAGTATTAACCGCTTCCCTAGGTTTTAACAGCTCATAATAGACCACGCCCCTCTTTTCCCACCAAACACAGAGCATCGTCTTTCTGCAAAAACGACTTCCTTTTGTACCGAGCGAGCAAAATGTCACACGTGTTTTTGCGCTTTTTCATTTGCCTGTCGTTCAACTCATGTGGTACCCCATCTACCGGTCTTCTGAATCTTTCCCATCTCTCGTAGCCGATTAGAAACAGCTTGTTGGCTAACGTCCAATTGCTCGGCAAGTTGTTTTTTGTGTTTGCGAATCATCTTCGTCCAACAATGCTTGCAATTCCACATCTTCGTATTTTTTTGGCGGTTTTCCCACGTTCCTTGTCTGCAACATCGAGGTCATCACTTTTGAAACACCGAAACCATCGTTCACACGTATCTTACGATGGAGCATGTTCACCATAAGCTTCTCGAAGTAATCGGTATGATTCAACAGCAGTTTTCTTCAAATGAAAACAAAAAATTAATGCTGTCCGCGAATGCTCTTTGTTCGGTATAAATTTCGACATATTGAACACAACAACACAACACTATGCACACACTTTTCCAATTTATTACTCGTGCGGGTCTGATACTTGTTGATGACACAACAAAATGGCGCAGTGTCAAAATATTTATAGCACAAACTGCATTGGTGCACCATCTGTTGTCTGAAATCCGCATTTCATACTTGTACACCTGGTAAAATCTACTTACGTTCAATCAACTATGCCTGCTGCATACAAAATTCCTTCCGACTCCTCATACGCCTCGTTCTGAATACATGCTCAACTGTGATTTTAATATTTTCTTTGATTTTATAATAAGTTGTTTCATAAAAGCCCGTTCCTAAATTCATTAGGCCGCAAGAACTGTTGATTCCAGCGACTCCACAGCCGAGTAATCTCATTATAAAAGTGAAACGTCTATTAATTTCATATGATTTCCCAATTTTGGGGCTAGAGTCAATGAGTGTATCGCCGCATTCACACACAACATAAAGCTTAAAACTAACTCCTCTTTCGTCCCATTTGAAAAATTTCACGTCTCTATCACAAACTTTGCACTGCAACTTTTGTTGTAAAGTTGTAAAAACTAAAAATTGTACTATATATTAACTAAAAGTCGGATCAATCAGAAGTTTTTACAATTTTTTCTGCCGATGTACTGGCAAAATTAGAATTATTTTCATCTGAAAATCGATCTTTTACGTGGTCTGCACACTCGCTTCGAACTAAATTTCTCGTATTTTTTTATTCATTTTGCACAATAGTAGCCAATACGTTTACTGAGTGATGTTAGCCCTGCGAGCGATATTTTCGAACAGAGCAGGCCAGCGTACCGTTTGCTTTGGAGCTACAGTTTTAACTCAAATTGAAAAGATATACCCATTACAGTAAGCTATCCTTTTATTTGCTTCTATCTTTCTTAGAATCATAAAAGTAGCAGCAGATGTTCGACGCAGGTAGAGCAAAACTTTTATAAACGGCCGAAAGGTAAGTTGGCATGCCGCGCGGCCGATTTTGCCTGCCTTACACTTGACGCTGTAATCGTCTATAACTTCGAAAGTATTTGAAATTTTCCTCTGAAATTTTCAGGGAATATTCTTGAAATATAATACTTTCCGATAGGATACTTTCTCAAAAGTCGATTTTCCGACCCGAGAAAGTGTAATGTTTCCTTAAGAAACCTTCTCAAAATATAGAACTTATTAGTTTCCGTTTAGCCAAAAAAAAAACGAAAAATTCTAATGTATGTTTAATATTATACAGCCAGATTCACTAAAGGATCTAACAGTTAGACCTGATCGGTTGCCATGGAAGAACTTTTAGTTACGTAGTTACTTATAAGAAAGGAGAATTAGACTTTACCCACAAATAAATCAGCTGGTATATAATTTACAAATCTTTTGTGTATTACGTTCCTTTCCCTCATATGTCAAATATAATTTTTATCAATAAAAAACATTAAACATACAGTTCAATGCGGATGCCGGAGGCGTTTAATAAAATAACACGTTTCATAACCATTCATTTCAGACTAATTTAAATTAAATAATTAGAAAGATTTTATTATATCATATCAATGTAATTTTACACGCGATATTCTAATTACTAATCTTTATTTAGCTCCCAGACATTCTCTAGGTAACTTTTACTCTCTATAATCAGAATTTAAATAAATAATTTCTTATTATTTGCAAATGACTTGAATATTTTCGTTTTATTTCAATAGCAGTCTCACGTAACGCGTGCTGCAACAATAAATTGAGAATATTAATTCAATAATTTTTTCTATATAGATATTGAAATTAAATTAACGACAAAAAAAACTATTTACTATCAGCATTGAGCGAGTTTGTCACGGAAAAAAGCTTTGGGTTTTAGGTTAATTGAATTAGGTGGGTATGTAAACATTATGTCAACAAGGTTGCGCCGGAACACTCCGTTATTTCCTTAAAAAAAAACTATCGTGAGCGTAGGAAGTCAAGGCCAAAATTTAGGTAGTAATTAAAACTGAAATCCTGGTGAATTCACCCTGAAGATATGAGTTCTACATTCCATATGAAAAAGTTCTTGTAGAATGTGGTGTAAGGGGGTGACAAGCTGAGCCATATATGGATGGACTGTAATAGAGCGACGTATGTACGTGGGGTTATATATCTATATATATATATATATATATATATAATATATATATATATATATATATATAATATATATATATATATATATATATATATTATATATATATCGAGTTAAAACGTTTTACGACGTCTTCCGATTCCTAGTCTCCACTCGTCTCTGTCTTGCCACAGGTCCTTCCCCAGTTGTCTTACTCTCACTTCGCGGTCTATCCCTTCTCTCCAGCTTTTCCTTGGTCTTCCTCTCTTACGCCTTCCATTAGGTGTCCAGTTAAGAATTTGCTTCGGTAATCTGTTGTTGTTCGTTCTTTGGACGTGTCCATACCATTTCAGCTGATCAACTTTGATGTCGTCTACTATTGAGTGTGTAATACCCATAATCTCTCTAATCCTGTCATTCCTTATTTTTTCCATCCTTGATTTTCCGGCGGAGCGTCTCCAAAAGTCCATTTCAGTTGCTTCCAGCATTTTTTCTGTTCTCTGTCCAAGTAGCCAGACTTCACTGCTATAAGTTATAATGCTTTTCAGAATACTGTTGTAGATATTTTGTTTATTCTTCTTGGATATATTTTGATCCCATAGTACGCTATTAAGTGACCTAATAGCTCTTCGTCCTTGTGTATTTCTTTCTTGTATCGTTTGCTCTGCTGTACCATTGTGTGTGAGAGACATACCTAGATATTTGTATTTATCGCAGTGTTTTATGGTTTGCTGTTGATCCTCGAGTACTAGATCCCGTCGCATACCGCCAACACACACGTACTCCGTCTTTGTTAGGTTTACTTCAAGACCTCAATGTTTATATTCTTCAATTAACTTTCTGGTCATGTATTGTAGGTCTTCATGATCTTAAGCCAGTACTATTTGATCATCTGCGAAGCTCAAAGTATATAAGGTCGTTCGATTATTTAGTGGTATACCCATATTTTTACATTTTCGCTTCCATGTTTTTAAAGTTTGTTCTAGGTAGATTTTGAAAAGTGTTGGTGAGAGGCAGCAGTCCTGTTTTTAAGTCCTTTGTTAACTTGGAAATGTTTTGATAGTTTATTTTTAACTTTGATTTTTGTAGTGTTTTTTTCGTACGTTTGTTTAACAGCTTTAATTAAGTTAATATTGATGTTTGTGTTTTCCAGCGCTTCCCATAGCTTGTTTGGTAGGAACACTATCATATGCCTTCTTCAGATCAACAAACAACATATGTATTTCTTGGTCAAATGCAGTCTTTTTTTCTATAATCTGAGTAATGCTGAAAAGATGATCGACCGTAGATCTTCCTGCTCTAAATCCGACCTGTTCTTCCGCTTCAAGATCCCTGTATTCGCTTTCAATCTTCCTTGTGAGCAGTTTCCCATACATCCTTGAGAGTGTGTTAGATACCGCAATTCCTCGGTAGTTATCACAATTATCTTTACTACCCTTTTTGTGAATCGTCGACATATAAGATGCTTTCCATTCTTCTGGAGTTTTCATTCCGTTAATACATTTTTGGAAGATTTGAGTAAGATGTTCAAATAGATTTTCTGTACCGTACTTTATGAGTTCAGGAGGTATGTTTCCCGGGCCTGCAGACTTTCCGTTTTTTAACGACTGACAAATGCTTTTTACTTCGGCTAGTTTTATTCTGATTGGGGATGCTGTCAGTTGGATACTAGGGCCCTGTGGTTGTTGACCTAAAAACTGTGTTCTATTTTCTGTCAAGAGTTGACTAAAATATTTGTCCCATTTTTCCGGACTTATTGGTGAGATGATCTCTCTTTTGGTATTCTGTCTTAGTGACTTTAGTAGTCTCCAACTTTCAGTGCTTTTCCTTCCTTCAAGGTATGCATTTATTCTTGAACAGTTCTTCTCCCAAGCTACATTTTTCTTTTGTGTTATCTTTTTACGGACCTTAGCTTGAGCTTCTTTGAATCTTATTTTATCTGCGTTGGTCTTCGAACTTAAGTATTGCTTGTGGGCTTTTTTTTTAAATCGATTTCTGTTTCGATGTCCTGGTCCCACCAATAAGGTACTATTTTTCTTTAGACTTCCATTCTCCCAGTGCTTCGTACGCTGCTTGGTGGATACAGTCTTTCACATATTGGTAACATTCCTCTGGAGTGTTGAAAGTTACTTGGCCTAGTTTTTCATCTAATCTTCGCTGGTATAGTTCTTTTACACTCTGATGGTCCAGACCAGACAGGTTGTATCCGAGTACGTTCATCTCCTCTGGTTTCTCGTCCTTCCTTTGCTCTGTTTTTGTGCCTGATCTCCATGGGAATATAATTTTTGACTTTACCATATAATGATCCCTGCCGCACGTTGGTCCCCTGTATGATCGAACATCCTGGACTATTAGGTCTATCTTCTGACGTATTATAATGTAATCTATGATTGACCTTAGGTTTTTGGTGTTCTGTGTCCATGTATATTTGTGTATTAATGGATGCTCAAAAAACCCATTGAGGATCTTCAGTTGGTTGTGTTCCGATAGGGCGATGAGTCTATTACCGTTGTCTTTGATGGTGTCCTCTCCAAATTGTCCAACAGTTTCATCGTTTTTTTCTTTTTTCCAGTTCTAGCATTCAGATCTCCAGTTATTATAATTTCTCTCGAACTTCCTATTTTTGTTATTTCTTGTGAGAGTCTTTCGAAGAATTTGTCTTTCTTGTTTATTAGTGCGTCGTTGTTTTCCGCATACACACCCAGCCATTGTATGGCTTTTTATATTTAGATTCATTTTTATTATACGTTCATTTATAGTTTCCCAGGATGTTATACACTTTCTCAATTCTTTTTTAATAAGTATTGATATGCCTTGCTGGGCTCTTCTATCTTTAGTTACTCCGCTATAGAAGTGATCGTACTTGGGGTTGGATCAGCAACTATTTACAGAAAGGAAACGCGGTCTTGGCAACGAACCTCAGAATCACAAAGGAAAAGAGCCCTTAGAGGTCGATGAAGACTTTAAAAACGCCATAAGAAGAAAAGTACACCATTTTTTTTATTAAGAAAAAAATACCTACACTACATAAAGTTTTGCAAGAAATCAGAGAAGTCCAGATTTGAATAAATGGAAATTATTGAAAATCCTTCATAACCTGAATTTTCGTTGGGAAAAACATAGTAGAAAATCTCTTCTTTTCGATAAATCAGAAATAATTTGTTGGAGAAGAGAATCTCTACGAACAATCAGAAAATTTCGAGCCGAAGAAAAAAATATTTTTTATTTAGATGAGACTTGGATTAATGCGGGGCACACAGTGAAAAATTATTAACATTACAACCCTCTTCAAGAGAAGGTCGCAGGCTAATTATAGTATATATTGGTAGTGAAAATGGATTTCTCGACGGTGGCTTGTTGGAAATCGAATGAAAGTCAATTAAAGATTACCATCAGGATATGACGGCTGACGTTTTTGAGGGGTACTTCCAACAAAGGATTGAACGTATACCAGCAGAGTCAGTTATAGTATTAGACAGTCCCCATACCATTCTCGATTATTAGAACCACTCCTGACAAATTCATGGAAGAAAGCAGATATTCTTCAGTGGATAAGAGACAAAAATCTCAAACATAAAGATGGTGTTTTAAAAAGCGGAACGGAAATTGGGAAACAAAATAAGGCAAAGTTCACAAAATACGCAGTCGATGAGATGGCAAAGAAACGAAATATCACAATGCTTAGATTACCTCCATATTATTGCGAATTTAATCCCTTAGAGTTAATTTGGGCACAAATGAAAGGTTTCGTTGCAAAGGAAAAAAAAAAACACTACGTTCAAACTTCAAGATGTAAGGCAATTATTACTCGCCGGAATAGAGAGGATCAAAGAGGATAATTGGAAAAATGCCATTCGATATGTTATAGAAGAAAATAAAATATGGAAATCGAGAAAACTGTGGAAATAGAACCTTTAATTATCCATTTAAGAGAAGTCGAGTCTTCAGATTTTGAAGATGATGATTGTTTTTGATTGTAATTAAAGTACTTATGTATCGTGAATTGTGAATTTGTATATATACATAGATCTATAGATCAAGAAATTTTTGGTAATAAATCTTATATTTCTATACCTTTATTTTTAAGATAATTTTATTTATTAAACACTAAAAGCAGGTTACGCTCGAACGGCAATACTACCGATGAACCCTCATTTACATTTTGTGACTCTATTGTATAGAAGAGGTTTTCTGCCTAAAAGAGGGTGAACCCTTAAGAATAATTTAAAACAGGTAGCAAAATCCAATAAAGTGCATAAGAAATCTTTTTTTTTTTTTTTTTTGGGCGCACCCCAACATGTATTTGCATCTGCAATGAGAGAATTCTGCTAGCAGCTCCAAACAAATACACTTTGGTAATTATATCACAAGTAGCCACGGAAAAATAATAATAAATTGCGCCTAAAGAATTGAGTGAGAGGCAGCTATAACGTAGTGGTTAAGGTGTCTACTTTCTACGCCAGCAACCCGAGTTCGTATCTCGGCTCGGGAAATAATAACAAAAATAGATAAATAAATAATAAAATAAAATAAAATTTACAATGTGACGGTCACCTCCCTCAGGAAAGCAATGGCAATCCACCCGTAGTTTCATGCCTAGTAAAACCCTCTCATTTTGGTTGTTCGGAACCGGCATTAAACTTTGCGAAAATACTTTAAAAAAGCACCAACCATAGACAAGAGAGTGAGGGTTGCCTACGTCCGTATTGGATAGGCCACTTCAAGAACAAGAAAGAATTGTGGTTTTTCAATATTTACGTTAACAATTGTAGTAAATAGAACATAAAAAAAAACCTTCTTAAAAGTTATTTTATATTTTACCAAGAGTTTTACCTTTTTGTTTCGGAATGCTACAAGAACAAACTACATTTGAAATTTAGTGTTTTAAAACCAAAAGTCCGTGCAAGTCAAACCACGATCATTTTTGAAAGAAAATTCTCCGCATGCCAATAACTGTTCTACAGGACTATAGGCCAAACTTGGAGTATTCTATATATACCTTCTGTCCAAAAGAAACCAAGCTAATCGAAAATAGGAGAAAATAATTACGTCAGCTATTATATTTTTGTTGCCGAAAGCGTTAACATTCATTAGTGTTATGTGTGCTGTATTATGATATTTCTTCCGTTAGAAGCTTAGTTATAGTAATAAGAGTGACAGTGTAATTTAACTGACGATGTATTCTTTGCACTGTTTTCATTTGTGTTGCCATTTTCTGATTTGCCCTGTTTAATCTCAGCAGGGACCTGGAGTACTCAGGTTTAGGCCTCCGTATAAGTTTCTTAGGTTGTCTTATTCTTGGTACCTCAAAACCAGGCTTTCATAAACTTATACTTTATTTTGATGCGGATATTATTATTAAAATACTCAACAGAAGTTTCTCGAGAAGGCGTCCCAGTGTCCCAGCATCCCAACCTGTACATCAGGGACGCCTTCCGACTCCTACCTCAAGCTAGCCGCCAGTTCCCTAGACCCGCTGCTGCTCTCGGACGAAGACGACGACCCCCCTCGCCCGCCGTGACAAGATGAATGTCATCCTAGGTTAAGTTTAAATTAGTCCTAATTTAAGTCTTGTTACATCCTAGTTTAAGTTAGCGTAAGTCTTAGTCTAAGGTAGTTTTAGTCTTAGTTCTAAGTCCTAGCTTTAAGAAACTTCATGTATATAACAAACACATTTCCTAGGTTAAGTTAGCATAGGATTCCTATTGTAAGAACTTAGGTTAAGATAGAATAAGTTTACATTTAGTTATAGAAATTATTTTTATATACTTTCAAAAATTATAAGAAAGAGGCCTGGCCTAACTTAGATTCCAATAAAGACAGTGATGATTATTAAAATATTTCTTCTTGTTTGGTTATATTGGTAAAGTATTCTCTGATGACCGTCTTTGTCTTCTGCTATCAGCACGGTGTCTTAAACATAGCATAATATTTTTAATTTCCTTATCTCCCATTGTAGATCTCCTTAGTTTATGTACCCGTTTTACCATTTCATTCATAATTATATTAAAAACCAGTGGGCTCAAAAATTCGCCTTTCTTGCGTAGCTCGTTAGTAGCACCGACTTGGCTTGCACTTCACAGTGTATTTGTTTGAAGTCGATAGCAGAATTCTCTCATTGTAGATGCAAATACATGTTGGGGTGCGCCCAAAAAAAAAAGATATTTCTTAGGCTTTTTACTGGATTTTGCAACCTGCAAGTATTTTAAGTGTTCAGCCTATTTTAAGCAGAAAACCTCTGCTTTACAATAGAGTTATAAAATGTAAATGAGGGTTCATCGGTAGCATAGCCGTCAGAGCGTAACCTGCTTTTAGTGTTTAATAAATAAAATTAACTTAAAAATAAAGTTATAGAAATATAAGATTTATTACCAAAAATTTTTTAATTTATAGATCTATGTATATATACAAATTCAAATTCACGATATATAAGTATTTTAATTACAATAAAAAACAATCATCATCTTCAAAATCTGAAGACGCGACTTCTCTTAAATTAATAATTAAAGGTTCTATTTCCACAGTTTCTTCGATATATTCGTCAAGAGTCCACATTTTATTTTCTTCTTCTATAACATGTCCAATGGCATTTTTCCAATTATCCTTTTTGATCCTCTCTATTCCGGCGAGTAATAATTGCCTGACGTCTTGAAATTTGAACGTGGTGTTTTCCCTTGCAAGGAAACCTTTCATTTGTGGCCAAATTAGCTCTATGGGATTTAATTCGCAATGATATGAAGGTAATCTAAAGGTAATCTAAGTACTAGGATATTTCGTTCCTTTTCCATCTCATCGACTGTGTATTTCTTGAACTGTGCCTTATTCTGTTTCGCAATTTTGAGAAGTTCCGTTTTTAACATACGATCCTCATGTTTAAGATTTTTTGTCTCTTATCGATTGAAGAATATCCGCTTTCTTCCAGAAATTTGTCGGGAGTCGTTCTAATAATCGAGAATGGTATGGGGCATTGTCTAATACTATAACTGATTCTGCTAGTATATCTTTAATCATTTGTTGGAAGTACTCCTCAAAAACATCGGCCGTCATCTTCTCATGGTAATCGTTAGTTAACTTTGATTTGAATTCCAACAAGCCACCGTCGAGAAATCCGTTTTCACTACCACTATGTGCTATAATTAGCCTGCGACCTTTTCCTCATTAACCCAAGTCTCATCTAAATAAAATATATTTCTTTCTTCGGCTCGAAATATTCTAATTGTTCGTAGATATTCTCCAAAAAATTATTTCTATATACGAACATTTTTCTATCGTGTTCTTCCCAACGAAAATTTTGGTTATGAAGGATTTTCCGTAATTTCCATTTTTTTTAAATCTGAAAAGTCATGGTCTTCTCTGATTTCTTGTAAAACTTTATCTAGTGTAGGTATTTCTTTCTTAATAACAAAATGGTGTACTTTTCTTCTTATTGCGTTTTTAAAGTCTTCATCGACCTCTAAGGGATCCTTTCCTGACCGCGTGTTCTTTCTTTCAGACATCTATAAATAGTTGCTGATTCAACTCCAGTCATGTCGGCACAGGTTTCCACAATTTCATGGACTGGGCTTGTTGGCTGTTGATGCACTAGGGCATCGTGGACGTTAAGTATTATTGTTTTTTCTCGCATGGAAAATGCAGATTTACAGACTCTGCGAATTTTGACCGGGGCAAAACTGAAAGTTGAAGCCATCGCTGTTCTGATTTGAACTCAGCATAATATAGGTTTTTTCTTTATTTTTATACTTACACAGAATATTTTTATTGCATACTTAGGTACTTAGGCACCTACCTAGCGATAATTACTTTGTTTAATTATATTCCAATAACTACTAAAAATATGCAATAATTTTTATTATACCTATTATCATTAAGATTTATAACACTGTAGATTTCTAATTCTTAAGAATTGTTACTTGTACTCGTTTAGGCCTTTATCATACAAATAAGATTTTTAGTTTCATCATTTTACTCATTAAAATAAACTTTGAAATGCATTGATTTATATAACTTATTGTAAAGTTTAGAAAGCATGTAATAAAATATTTTTTAGAAAAAGGTCGTACTGTTGTATAGAGATAGAAAATAAAGGTGATTAAAACTAAAAATGCAAATAATTGATAGAGTAATTTGGGACGTTTATGTTCTTTTTTTAATGTTTATAACCCAAGTTTTGTGCTTTCAACTCCAAACAAACTGACTTTAGTATATATCTTTTTTTTATCGAAAATTCATCGTTTACTACTAGCTTGGGTAATTGATTTTTAATGTTGCATATTTAATTGAAGGACACCAAGTAAATTTAGTGACCCATTTTGATTACATATCTTCGTCGGTACGCTGCCTTTAGGACATCTGAAATCGAAATTTCGATAAAGAAAAATTTCGTCAGAAAATGTGGGCCACTTAAACAAAGATCCGAGATTAAGATTAGTAAACGGCACAGGTTGCAATGCGAAAAATTTAAATATAATTGGTCATATATACGTTACGACTACGTATATCGATTCAATTGTTTTATGGAAGGTAGTTTGGGTAATGCGATTCGGAGATTACGCAAGAGAGAAATTACCGATCAAGTGATCATTAAAAAAGTTATTGTGTAGCCTGAGGATTGATTTCGTAGACTGGAGCTTTGGGAATATGCGAATCGAAAAGTACGGTTTTTTTTTCATTTGCCAAGTTTAAAACACGTTTCGTTAACTTGGCTATCATCATCAAGAGACGATTATCTTGAGCAAAAGCAGTATACTTGCAATTACTTGACTACCTTATTTAAACTTTAAATGCTATTTTTTTATCCCACAGTTATTATTGAGCTGTGAAATCAGTAAAAACTTATGTCTTATATAACACATGTTCGGAACAACGCAATTGAACATTTTGGAGAATATCGAGCGGTTGCACTTGATATATCCAAAGCATTTGATTGTATTTGGAATGACGGATTGTTGGCTAAGCTACGCTCTTATGGTATCTCTGAAAAGGTCTGTTTATAACTCTCTTGTTTCCTCAAAGAGCTTACGAGTGACAGTCATTTCTATATATATATATAATATATATATATATATATATATATATATATATTATATATATATATATATATGTATATATATATATATATATTATATATATATATATATATATATATATATATATATATATATATATATATATATATATATATATATATATATATATATATATATATATATATATATATATATATATATATATATATATATATATATATATATATATATATATATATATATCAATCGGTTTTATAACGTCTTCCGTTTTCCGATGCCTAATTTTCACTCCTCCTGGTTTCTCCATCCCTCCTCCTCCAGATCTCTCTCTAGTACTTCCTTGTTGATTCCTGCTCTCCAGCTTTGGCGTCGTCTTCCTCGCTTTCTTCTCCCATGAGTGTTCCAATTTAAGATCTTTTTAGGTAGTCGGTCTTGTGACATTCTCTGGACATAACGTACCATACTAACTATTGGTTTCTGATTTCGTCCACTATATCGTGCTTTATTTCTTAAAGCTCGTCTTATCATGTCATTTGGTATGCGGTCTTTTCTGGATTTTTCTGGCTGGTCGTCTCCAGAAATCCATTTCTGTAGCTTTTAGTATTTTTTCTGTTCTTTCCTTCAATGGCCACACCTGGGAGCTGTAAGTTATTATACTTTTCACTATTGAGTTGTAATTTCTCTTCTTATTTTCAATGGTTATGTTTTTGTCCCATAATATATTATTAAGCATTGCAATCGCCTTTCTTCCTTGGATATTCTCTCGAATATTGCTTCTTTCCAGTGTTCGATGGTGTGTTCTGTGGCCAGTTTCAAGTCCTGCTGTTGTCCTCCGACGCACATGTACTCGGTCTTTTTAATATTGACTTCTAGGCCCCACTTTTCATATTCCTCCATAAGTTTTCGTGTCATGTATTCCATATCATCGATGTCCTGAGCGACTACTACCTGGTCATCCGCGAATGATAACGTGTACAATGTAGTATCGTCATCCAGTGGTAATCCCATCCTGCTGCATTTCCTTTTCCAGTTCTTCAGTGCACTCTCCAAATAGATTTTAAATAGCGTTGGGGGTATACAGCAGCCCTGTTTGAGACCCTTTGTGACCTGGAAACCTGTTGTTATACAATATTTGGTTTTCACACTGCTTCTTGCGTCTTGGTATAAGGATTTTACGGCTTTAATTTTCGGTGTTTACATTACTCTGTTGTAGTGTTTCCCACAATCTCATTAGGGGCACGCTGTCATAAGCCTTTTTTAAATCAAGAAACAAGACATGGACTTCCTGATCAAATGCGGTTTTCTTTTCTAAGATTTGTGTCAGTGAGAAGAGATGGTCTATTGTGGATCTTCCTGCTCTAAAGCCTGCCTGTTCTTCAGCTTCTACGTCCGCGTATTCCGTTTCGGTTCTATTTTGAAGTATTTTTCCGTATATTCTGCTAATTGATCCTAAAACCGTTATTCCCCGATAGTTATCGCAATCATTTTTGTCTCCCTTCTTATGAATTGTTGATATGTATGATATCTTCCATTCCTCAGGTACTTCTGATGTGTTAATGCATCTTTAGAATAAGTCCTTTAAAGCGCTAAATAGCTTTTCAGTTCCGTATTTTACTATCTCTCCTGGGATGTTTCCTGGTCCTGGAGCTCTACCATTTTTTAGCGTCCTCGTATAACTATATTTGGGTTTCCATGTTGGGTACTTTTAAACTCTGGTCTATCTTCTGTTAGCATATTTATAAAGTATTGGTTCCATTTTTCTGGTGTTATTGGTGAGAAGATTTCTCTTTTCCGTTCTGTTCTCATATTTTTAAGAAGTCTCCTGCTTTTTGTGCTTTTTCTTCCTCCTATTAAATGTTGAGTCTTGAACATGTCTTTTCCCATTGGTTGTTTTTTTTTTGTCACCAATCATTTTCCCGTACTCTAGCTTGGGATTCTTTAATTTTAATTTGTCGTTTGTGCTCTTTGAACTTAAGTATTTGTGATAGCTTTTCCGTTTTTCTTCAATTTCGTATTCAATTTCTTCATCCCACCAATATGGTTTTTTCTGTTTTTCCCTTTTCTCTTGGTACCCTAATGCTTCCAGTGCGGCTGCGTGTAGGCTTTCCTTTATATACTTATATTCTTCTATATTAACAAATCCCGTCCGTTGTATCTTTTGGTCCAGTCTACTCTTATATAGATTTCTTATACTTTCATTTTGTAAGCTGTTTGTATTATATCTTATTGTTGTTTCACTTGTTGTGTAGTGTGTTCTTGTATCTTCCAGTTTGCTTTCCCGTGTTGTTCGTGAGGTTATCTTTCCTTTCACAAGGTAGTGGTCGCTGCCACATAAGGTCCCTCTTTGGACTCTTACATCTAAGAAGTTTAATCTAGATCTCTGTCGTATTATCATACAGTCAGTAATACTTTTTAAATCTCTTGTTGTTTGTCTCCACGTATATTTATGCATATCTCTATGCTGGTAGTGTCCGTTTAATATTGTAAGGTTGTTTTGTTCACATATCTCTATAATTTTTCTTCCGTTGTCGTTAGTAACTTCTTCGCCATATTGTTTCAATTTTGCGTATTTCCTCATTTAGTTGTTTACAAAATGAATCCTTGTTATTAGCCAGATCATCGTCATTGACAGCGTATACCCTTAGTTGGGTTGTGATATTACCTAGTATTTTGAGATTTATCTTTATGATTCTTTCACTAATCCAGGTAGTTATGAATTTCCTCAGTTTTCTGTGTATTAGTATGGATACTCCTTGTTTTTGCTCTATCTTCTTTGGGCACTCCACTATAAAAGTTATCGTAATGCCCTCAACTTTCGGAGCCTTTTCCTTTCTTCTTTGTTTCCGTCAGTACTGCAATTTCGACTCGAAGATTTTCTAATTCATTTACAACTTCATTTACTTTCCTGCAGAGACCTTGTATGTTCCATGTACCACATATCGTTGTCCTTCTCTTTGCTGTTTTCGTCTTCGTATATCCATTCGATTCCGAGGCTTTGGAATAGGTTTTTTAACAGGGGCTTTTTTTACGTAGGGTAGGGAGCCTACCGCTACAACCCTCCTCCCTTGTCCGAGCTTGGGACCGGCAGTGACAACTGTAAGCTACTCTCTACATTTTTTTCTAATACCTTTACTATAAGCGCCGGTATACCCCAAGACTCTATACTATCTCCTACTCCCATTTTTAATTATGTTAACGATCTACTGGAAAGAACTAGGAATCCAATCTACAGCTTTGCAGATGACAGTACACTGCAGTGCTTTTAGAATTTCCCTGCAGGACGTGTGCTGTGCTCATAACTAAAAAAAAACAAAAATTAGTCAATACAAACAGAAGCAGAATGCCTTGATCATTCGATATGATTCTTTAAAATTTTACATTGATGCTTCTTTCTTTCTAGAGCCCCTCTGTTGGCAAAAAGAACAAGATATCGATTTCAAATTTGACTGCATATAGCATTTAAGGTAGGAGAGCAACCTATAGATTTTGAACGATACTGCTTCAATAGTAGAGAATAAAGTCGATATTTTGTATACTATCAATTGTAGTATGACAATTTTTCCTTGTTTTCGGTTAAGATGACGAGCATAGTAACCGATAATCAAGCATATAACATTTTTAAAATCATATACAGTAAAGGTTAAAAACTAAACCTTAGTAGTAGTTCTCGTTTAATAATCTATATGTCGATTTTCTCGGCTAATTGACCTGTCAACTTGAAATTTGGAATATATGTTAATATATATTCCTTGCAGGGCGTTTTATGACTGAAGGTTAGTATCTCAAAAAAGTTTTTCCTAGATAACAACTGACAAAAGAGAAATAAAAATAAAAACACATTGAAATACGTAAAATTGGTAGTCTCGCGACATAAACTATAATTTCGTACACAGCAGGGTTTCCAGACAGCAAGATTAAAGGCAGATTTTGTAAGAATCTAAGAAAATGAATGTGATGATAGTATTTGTTTATTAAAAATAAATGATATTTTGAATGTAATTCGTATTGTGCTTAATTTAGTCGCTTTGTATGTATATATATGTTTATATATATATATATATATATATATATATATATATATATATATATATATATATATATATATATATATATATATATATATATACAGTCAGTCCATACACCACCTGCTCTCTATACTATTTTTCTGTTATGTTTAACTAATTAATTGGAACTATGAGGAAACATGTTTAAATTAATATTTGAAACTTAACCAACGAGAAATTAATTAAATATTAAAAACAACTACGGAACATTTTACTTAGAAGTTACATCATTGTTATAAAAATGTAAACAAAATTAATGTCAAAAAAGTCTCCATATACTCAAGAACTGCACTGAAAAAAACACATTATAATCAGCCGCATTTTATCAAGCTATCTATTGCTCGCGAAACTGAAAACAGATGAATAATTTTCGGCCATACTTTGTAATCTGTCACTTGTTGCTAGTAATTTTGCAGTGAGAGTTTTCAAAGTAGTATTAAAAATGAGCGAGAGAAATTGTGAAATTCCATTTCAATTTCGAAAGATCATAACTGATTTGTAGAAAGATGGAAAATCATATAGAAATATAGGAATAATTGTTAAAAAGTCGCATGCTACTGTTCAGTACATCGTAAAACCAGTATAAATCAACGTGTTCCTATAAAATTCGACCAGACTCCGGTCGTCCCAAGAAACTGACTCCACGTAAGAGGCCAGTATTGTTAGACAAATAATTATAGATCCCAAGAAAAGTGCACCAAAATTAAAAGAAGAAGTACAAGAACTATTTTCGAAAAATGTTTGTTTACAAACAGTGAGAAATTGTTTACACAGGGCAGGCTATAAGGGGTGTGCAGCTAGGAAGAAGCCGTTAATTTCGGAAGCTAATCGCAAAAAGCGGTTAGCTTTTGCTAGGGAATACGTTTACCAAACCTCCTGAATTTTGGGAAACCGTAATCCTTAGTGATGAAACTATAAATAACCTTTTTGGGTCTGATAGCAGAACTAAGGTTTGGGAGAAAGAAGAATACCGCATTCGATATTAAAAATATTTTTTCCACGGTAAGACAAGGGGGTGGCAGTGTTCTGCTTTGGGGATGTATGGTACCATGGATCCATAATATGCGAGAGCAGCTTTTTATAGACTTCCGCAATCGCCCAGTATTATCCCCCCCCCCCCACCGAGCATTTATGGGAGGAACGAGGCGTTCACAAACATAATGTTTCAAATAGAGAAGAATTAAAAAACAGAATATCGAACGAATGGGAGAACATGCCAACAGAAGTTACTAGAAAGCTGGTTTCGAGCATGACGAAAAGGTTACAGGAGATTATCAAGGCCAATGGCGGTCCCACTAAATATTAGTTTAAACGAAGTTATTATTTTTCGTTAAACTCCGTCAAACTATTATTGGTAATTGTTAAGTGTATGGAGACTTTTTTTACATTAATTTTGTTTACATTATTATAACAATGATGCAACTTCCAAATAAAATGTTCCGTAGTTTAAACATGTTTTCTCATAGTTCCAATTAATTAGTTAAATATAAAAGAAAAATAGTATAGAAAGCAGGTGGTGTATGGAGACTTTTTGGACTGACTGTATATGCAGTTGATCACTTAAAATAATTCTTGGGTTCATAAGAAATATAAATTTAGACAGTATAGTAGATTTTTATATAAATTTTTGTTTTTTTTCCAGGTATAACAAGATACAGGCAGGCTAAATAATTGGTAAGATAATTCTCAAATTTATACTTCGTACGTTAAAATTTTGGTTATGACGATTTTATTTTAAATCTAAGTTTTAATATTATTGCCTGCCATGCTTTGTAACTAAAATATCTTCTTGAATTGTAAGTAGTTGCTGTTAATGAGGGTATCATTTTTAATGAGGGTATTTTTTAAAGTGTTTTTACCAGAATTTAAAAATAATAATTTCTTACATAGCTACCATCTACACTCATAAACTTAGTACAGCGTTCCTTGAGTTATTTTATTTAATCCAAAAAGGAACCTTTTTCTTTGCGAATTAAATAGCGTCGCTACAATGGCTTTCAACTATTTAACTAAGGAAAATTTTCATCCCCTGAGATCTTTCTTCAGATGCTTCAGAAGACGACCGAGATTTCGCCTAAGGGGATTGCAATAAAACATGCAAATCTTGTCGCATGTGTTAATTTCCTGCGTCAAATCCTGCGTTACTTGGCGCCACTGAAACTGTTTAAACCTGCTTCTTCGTGTGCAGCAAGCCACTCGCTTTGTCCTGGCATCCTCAGAGAGCATCTGCCTTATCTTAATTGTGTTGGAACGGTATCGAAGGTGATCTTCGACAATTCTACGCATTGTTAACTCGCATCCTCCCACAATCAATACCAGTTTTCGTAACAATTGCCCTAGGTGCTCCAAAATCAGCGGTTGAGTCCTTTTGATGACTTCATGGATCCTCGCGGTACATTCTTTTAAGTGGTGTTTTGTCGCCGGCAGACTGAAACATTCATTGGACTTTTCTTGAGCCTTGTACTTGGCTACAACGTCATAAATAGTAACTGAATTATTTCCTGTGTTGATCGGTCAGCGTGAAGGCTTTTAATGATCGCGACTCTTCAATTATACGCCGCACTTATTTTCGACATGGCGACAATTTTGACACTAATATAATTTACCTCAGTCAGTTTGCTTACTCGGAGGCCAACGGCAACCTCTGATGTAGGCATAATATAGCCGGAGAGTTCAATTGAAATTGGTCCGGATATATATATATATATATATATATATATATATATATATATATATATATATATATATATATATGTATATATATACTTGATTAGTAGAAATTTTTGGGTATAAAGGTTCTATGAAAACAGTAGCTTGGTTGTGTAGCTTTTAATTTATTTTTAACATATTTTTCATTGGCATACGTTTCAGTCTTTAAAAACCTTCTTCCAACTAATGTCAGTATCTTTTAAAATTATATATTGACATAAAGTAACCTTAATATATTTTAAAAACAAAAGAAACAAAGATAAAAACAATTAATAGTCAAATAGTTAAAATTGATTGTCTATAAACAATGTCAATATCTTTTAAAATTATAAATTGGCATAGAATAACTTTAACACAAATTAAAAAATGAAAAAAAAAAGAATAACAATATATAGAAAAATTAAATTTCACGTGGTTAGAGTTACATAATTAATTGTCCGTCCTGCATGTGAATAATTTCTGAGATGTATTGTTTTAAATATTATAAATAATTTTAATCCAGCTTTTAAACTATGTTAACACCAACCACGTAAGTAAAATTTAATTTCTCTATATATTGTTTAGTCTTTTTTTTTCATTTTTTAATTTCTGTTAAAGTTACTCTATATCAATTTATAATTTTAAAAGATATTAACATTGTTTATAGACAATCAATTTTAACTATTTGACTATTGTTTTTATTCTTGTTTCTTTTGTTTATAAATTATATTCAGGTTACTTTATGTCAATATATAAATTTAAAAGATACTGACATTGGTTTTAGACAATCAATTTTGACAGTGAAGTAGGTTTTTAAAGACCGAAGCGTATGTTAATGAAAAATATGTTAACAATAAATTAAAAGCCACACAACCAAACTACTGTTTTCATAGAACCTTTATTCCCAAGAATTTCAACAAATCAAGAATATTGCCTAAGGTTCAAGAAAATGCCGTATTAAGAATATATATATATATATATATATATATATATATACATATATATATATATATATATATATATATATATATATATATATATATATATATATATATATATATATATATAGGAGAAGGGTAGTCTTGAAGGACTAGTTAAACAGCAGTATTGTGTTCTTGGGGTAAGCGGTCTTACCCCAAGTTTTGGACACCTTTTTAGCTACGCCAAGCTTTCGAAAATATTTCATTTTCTTCATCAGGGCTACAATTACAGTAGAATTTCAGTATTTTTGAGATTAAAAGTAAAGAACAACCCTATTTTATATGTAACATTAAAGTACTTACTGCTAAGTGGTGTGTTGAAAAATTGTGGTTTGTGGCGGCACTTTATTGCACTTATTCATCAGAAAAAATAGAAAAAAACACAAGAAAACTCGACATATTCATCCCTGGGAAATAAAATAAAATTTTACTTCATTTTTGTGGGAAGAGTACAGAGAATTTGTGGTCGCAAAATGATTTTAATTTTTAAAGGATTTTTTTGTTATGTTATCTTGTCATTTTGCTAAGGGCAGTGAGTGTATCTCTTAGTTAAGTTGCGGTTAATTTATATTTGAAAATAGAATGACGTTGACATTTTGTTTGATCGTTTTAAAGTTGAAAAGTTAGTGAAAATTAGTGGGATCATTATCAAAGAGATATTTGTAATAAATTGGAGAAAATTAGACTCAGATCCTCAATGTCAGTTTTTTTATTGATCCATCCACCATCTCCCTAAAGATTCTCCTGCCGAGATTTCTCTCTTTACATAGGATTTTGGTTTCAGCAAAATTAAATTCATGTTGGGCAAGCGCACAAGAGTTTTTCTTTAATCTGCAATCACTTTTGTGGGAAGTGATTCTGTCCTTTAGGACTCTAGATGTTTGTCCTATATAGATTTTTTTCATACTGAGAGCAAGGGATGCTGTAAACTACTTCTGAAACTTTTGTAACTTCATCTTTGTCTTTTAGACAAGTAAAAATATTGTTGATAGTTTTTTTGTGTTTAAAAGCAATTTTTAAATTAGGTAATTGGTTGAACAGTTTAGTTGTTTTTGTGGAGATTTCTTTTATGTATGGAAATGAAAAATAAGATTTGATTCGATTTTCAGAGAGGAAAGCACTAATATCCGGTGTAAGATTGTTGTTTTGTTGTACAGGGGGTGTGGTCGAGTTAAATAATAATTTATGTATTAATTGGATTGGATAGGAGCTGATGCGTAGAGTGTCTCGTAGTTTATTTAGATTTTTCAGTCTGAGGGAGGGATGAGAGATTCTCTCTATTCTTGACTTCAAGGAGTTAATGTATCTTCCTGAGTAGGTTGGTTTGGTATACCAATCTACTATGACGGAGTTATCTTCTTTTCTGATTAGAAGAGTGTCTAAAAAGGGAACACTGTTGTTTGTTTCCTCTTCAGTGGTGACCTGTAGTTTGGGATGAAAGTCATTAAAGATTCTGAGAATCTCATCCATTTTGTTGCGAGGTATTGAGGTAATGATATCAAACCGCGAATTTTTTTATGAATGGTAATCCACGTTCAACCGAACTCGATCAATAAAAAAACTGACATTGAGGATCTGAGTCTAATTTTCTCGAATTTATTACAAATAGGCAGTCATATCTCTTTGATAATAATCCCACTAATTTTCACTAACTTCTCAACTTTAAAACGATCAAACAAAATGTCAACGTCATTCTATTTTCAAATATAAATTAACCGCAACTTAACTAAGAGATAGAAACACACTGCCCTTAGCAAAATGACAAGATAACATAACAAAAAAATCTTTTAAAAATTAAAATCATTTTGCGACCACAAATTCTCTGTACTCTTCTAACAAAAATGAAGTAAAATTTTGTTTTATTTCCTAGAGATGAATATGTCGAGTTTTCTTGTATTTTTTTCTGTTTTTTCTGATGAATAAGTGCAATAAAGTGCCCCCACAAACCACAATTTTTGAACACACCACTTAGCAGTAAGTACTTTAATGTTACATATAAAGTAGGGTTGTTCTTTACTTTTAATCTCAAAAATACTGATATTCTACTGTAACTGTAGCCCTGATGAAGAAAATGAAATATTTTCGAAAGCTTGGCGTAGCTAAAAAGGTGTCCAAAACTTTTTAGTTCTTTTCCAAAGACCGCTTACCCAAGAACACAATACTGCTATATATATATATATGCTATATATATATATATATATGTATATATATATCTATATATATATATATATATATATATATATATATATATATATATATATATATATATATATATGTATATATATATATATATATATATATATATATATATATATATATATATATATATATATATATATATGATATATATATATATATGTATATATATATATATATATATATATATATATATATATATATATATATATATAATATATATATATATATATATATATATTATATATATATATATATATATATATATACTAGTCGTGCCCGCGGCCCAGCTCGCGTGGATAAGCGGTTCTGGAGTGATAAGCGCACTAACGGACAAACAGTCAGACAGGCAGAGAGAGAGACCTTGCATTTTATATATATTATAGAAGATTACAGATAACCTGGTTAGAGAACAAATGTGTGAACTTAAAATAAACGTAAATTGAATAAATGGTTCTTGAGTGATAAGCGTACTAATGAATAAAGATACAGACAGACAGAGAGAAGTTGCATTTTATATATATGATAATAGATAAGATAATAGATAACCTGGCCAGAGAACAAATGTGTGAACTTAAAATAAACGAAAATTGAATAAGTGGTTCTTGAGTGATAAGCGTACTAATGAATGAAGATACAGACAGACAGAGAGACGTTGCATTTTATATATATGATAATAGATAAGATAATAGATAACCTGGCCAGAGAACAAATGTGTGAACTTAAAATAAACGAAAATTGAATAAGTGGTTCTTGAGTGATAAGCGTACTAATGAATGAAGATACAGACAGAGAGACATTGCATTTTATATATATGATAATAGATAAGATAATAGATAACCTGGCCAGAGAACAAATGTTGTGAACTTAAAATAAACGAAAATTGAATAAGTGGTTCTTGAGTGATAAGCGTACTAATGAATGAAGATACAGACAGACAGAGAGACGTTGCATTTTATATATATGATAATAGATAAGATAATAGATAACCTGGCCAGAAAACAAATGTGTGAACTTAAAATAAACGAAAATTGAATAAGTGGTTCTTGAGCGATAAGCGTACTAATGAATAAAGATACAGACAGACAGAGAGACGTTGCATTTTATATATATGATAATAGATAAGATAATAGATAACCTGGCCAGAGAACAAATGTATGAATTAAAGAAAAAAAAAACATGTAAATCGAATCAGTGGTTGTCAAGTCATAAGCGCACTAACGGACAGAGAGACAGATATTGTTCCATATTTAATGGTTTAGGCAGTGTATTGCAAGAAAACGCGCTAGCGGCAAACTTTTTTCCGACTTAATTCACTATTATCGTCACTGCTTGTTCCTTATGTTACCTAACTTAATAAAATATATCCTATATCCTGGCCAGAGAACATATGTATGTTTTAAAAAAAAAAGGCCCGTAAATCCGATAAGTGGTTCTCGAGTGATAAGCGCACTAACGGACAGACAGAGAGACGTTGCATCATATATATTATAGATATAGATGTGAGTGTCTGTGTGTGTGTGTGTATGTATGTATCCATAAATGTTTAAATTATCAGAACACATTTTCTCCAATATACTGACAAATATCTTGTTTATTTAATAGTTTAAAATACGAGTACCAACCGGTCATGAAGTATTTACGCACGTCAACAAATTCAGTTTCCATATTAACCAGAGCTTTATCTATGGCTTATATTTCTTTTGCGTTGCCCGAATGCATTCCAACTAATGCATTGTCGCCATTAGTGTGAGGGTTTATTAACAATATTTCTCAGTTTTTACTATTTGTGTGGCTGTATGTAACTTTTATTACACATTTCAGATTATGAAATATGTATGACTGTAGATAACAACACCATCATGAGTAATTTCAAGTTATTAACAGGGTTTTATCAATTCCTGCGACGCCTACGTGTAAAAGCATAAATAGTGGAATGACTGGAAAATCTTCACTCTAACGTCTAGAGTAGTACTAAAAAATTACCAAGTTGTAGAACCATTTTCGATCATATTACTTGCAAACCAATTTTTTTTTACGCTGAACACATAATTCCGGTGCTATCGAAGCAATATTAGCATTTTTATGGGAAGACCACTTGTCAAATCATTTTTTTAGAGCTTGTTACATGTTTTACCATTTTGTTTACAATCATAATGACCATTAAAAATGTTGTTAGCCAAGTAGTGAAATTGTCTTCAAGTTCATGTTTCTGGTAGAGGGTTTACTTTGAGATAGGAATTTTTGTAAATTTAAAGGGACACAGATTTGAAAATAACTGGCGTTTTAAAACTAATAACCGGACCTGCATAATTAGTGTTCCGTACGTTGATTTCTTTTAAAATAAAAATGTTTGTTACGGAGCTAAAGTATAAAATGATCAGTGACTTCACAAAAACATCCCAAATGAGTTTTCAACAAAGTTTTTTTCCGATCTTTAGTGAATACCAGATAAATTATTAAAGTTAATGCACTCGTGATAATTTTCGTTCAATTTACACCTTATAGAGATTATTCTAGAATTTTTTCAAAATTTTTTGATCGGTACCTTGCCAAATAACTACCGACCAGTCGCACTGCTTTCAATAATATCGAAAGTCATCGAAAAGGTTACACAGCCCCACAAAAAAAAAAGTGGGGTATACTTTTGATGCGATATATCAGATCCGTAGTATTTTTGCCCGCTGATCACGAATCTGGCGTCAGAATATCGCCATCACATCTCAATTTTTTTCTAACCTCAAAAAATAGGTAAAAATTAGTAAAAATTAAGAAAAATATACTCCTAAAAAATTGATTCAAGCTTTTTCATGAATCCAAAGATGTATTAATATGTATTCGGATACGCTAAGCTAATATCCATCGGTTGGATTGAGTCATACAGTTCTGTTTTCTTTCTAACCTCAATAAATCAGACAGATATAGTGCTTCTCGAATGCAAAAACGAATTCAAATTAAAATTCAACCGATTCTTACCAAATTTGGTACACGGGGGTTTTTTGGGCTGCTGATCATGAATCTAAGGTCGGATTTGCAAAATTCAAAATGGCGGATCCAAGATGGCGGACAAAATTTTTGAAAACCAACCGATTCCTACCAAATTTGGTATACAGTTGGGGAATCCTCAAACCTGATACTCTTAAAACCTAAACCCTGAAACCTTAGACTCCCACACCCTGTAACCTCAAAAAAATAGACCTCAATAACCCTGTAACTTTAAAAATGAGACCCAATAAACTCAAAACCAGGACTTCTAAACCATATACTCTCAAATAGTAGACCCTTAAGCCCTAGAATTGCGAAGGTTAGACCCGCGCCTAACTTTCCTTTTTTTGGCTGTATCTTGTTCTTTTTTCCGCGAATGACCTATTCAAAGGCTTTCTGCCCAAACGCTTTTGAGGACTTGTTTCTCTTTTTAGCGACCAGCAATAGTCCGCTAGCATATGGTCATCCCATCGTCCTTGATACCGATTTTCTATGATTTTCAGATCTTGGTGAAAACGTTCCCCTTGCTCCTCACTGTAGTCACCAACATTATCTGGGAAATCATCGATGTGGGAGTCCAGGAAATGTAATTTTAGATTCATTAAGCAACCTAATGTTTGAAAATTTTTTACCATTTTCTCGACTATTTCTTTGTACTTAGGACTTTTATTATTTCCCAAAAAGTTTGTTGCGACTTCTTTAAAACTAAGCCAAGCAGCTTTTTCAACTTTATTCATTTTAGTAACAAATAATGAATCTTGAAACAATTTTCTTATTTGTGGCCCGTCAAATACGCCTGCCTTAATTTTAGCTTCAGAAAATTTGGGAAATTTTTTATGCAAATATTTGAAACATGGGCCGTTTGTATCTAATGCTCTCGCGAATTGCTTCATAAGTCCAAGCTTAATGTGAAGCGAGGGAATAAGAACTTTTCCTGGATCTACCAATGGTGGAAACAATACATTATTTTCACCAGGAGTGAACGATTCTCTTGTTGGCCAAATTTTTTTCTTATAATGACGTTCCCTGTCTCTGCTATTCCACAGACATTTATAACAGGGATAAAGTGTAAACCCTGACTGTTGGCCAAGCAATATTGTTACAATTTTCAGATCTCCACAAATTTTCCAGTTATGATCAGCATATTTTATTTTTATCAAAAGCTGCTTCATTTTTTTTCATATTGCTCTTCCATAACTGTGGAATGAGCAATCGGAATGGGAGCGTAAACGTTGGTATTATGCAGCAAAACTGCCTTAATGCTCCGTTTAGAAGAATCAATGAACAGTCTCCATTCTTCAGGATCGTATGAGTTATTTTGAAATTCATCCATTAGACCTTTTACATCGGTACAATATGAAAGTGACAATTCCTCGTCCATTGTGAAATATTTTCGAAATTCTTCATCTCTGTTTCTATAATAAGAAATCGTAGTTTCTGGCTTAAGTAAATGTCTTTTCTTTAAAAAGGAAGCATGATGCTCTGAACCATCTTTGGATAAGCCTAAATCTCTGACTAGATCACTAAGTTCTGACTGTGATACGAGTATTGGTTCTGGTTTACGGTTGTATGGTAGAAATTCTTTATCTGTGTCACTAGTATATGATAGGTTGTCACTAGAACATTCATTAGTAACAGTGTTTGAATCTTTTTCGACAGTCTCAATGTTTTCGGCATGAACTAATAAGGTGAAATCATTTGTTTCCATAACATCAGCATCAAGTGGTTCAGGAGGCGGAATTAGTTTAGTTGGTCTTGTTACTGTCGAAACATCGTTATAAGTAATAGTGCTTTTATTTTTCGGTTATGCCTAGATACAACATTCATACAAAAGTAACAATCATTTTCACTGTATGGTCTATTCCATATTGCTGGTCTGGAATATTTAATCGCCTTCTTATTGATGTACAACATTATTTTGCAAGAACTGCAAATGATGTGGGGAACCCAATCTGTATCCTGGTGCTGTTTTTCAATGTTAAAACAATCCTTATATAAGGTTTTAATCTTATCCGTTATCGGTGACCCCATTTTACTCAATACGTGTTGACAACTATAATAAAATAAAAATATAACAAAATGAATCACTGTTTTTATCGCACTTATGAAAAGTCCTTGTACCGTGAGACCGTTTTCTTGTAGCATTATACTCTACATGAGCCAAGTCACCCCACACATGAAGAGCTACGGTCGCTGGATGACGACGGCTGCGGGCCCACTTTCCCACCCTGACCAACCGCCGATACTGGGTTTCCGAGTCCCTGCATCGTAATTATCTTTCTTCTACCTGCCATGACGGCATCTAAGCCGTTATCCAGGGACTCTGCCGGCTAGTGGAGTAACACCGTTGCCCACCGTCACCACATGGAGGTGCCCTGGATGCAGGTAGAAGAATAAAAATCGACCGATGAATTTTCTCGGCGTTCAAAATGGCGCGAAAACATCTGCCATCTTGAATTTTGCAATCCAACCTCAGATTCATGATCAGCGACCCAAAAAAATCCCCGTGTACCAAATTTGGTAAGGATCGGTTGAATTTTAATTTGAATTCGTTTTTGCATTCGGAGAATCTATATCTGTCTGATTTATTGAGGTTAGAAAGAAAACAGAACTGTATGACTCAATCCAACCAATGGATATTAACTTAGCGTGTCCGAATACATATTAATACATCTTTGGATTCATGAAAAAGCTTGAATCAATTTTTTAGGAGTATATTTTTCTTAATTTTTACTAATTTTTACCTATTTTTTGAGGTTAGAAAAAAATTGAGATGTGATGGCGATATTCTGACGTCAGATTCGTGATCAGCGGGCAAAAATACTACGGATCTGATATATCGCATCAAAAAGTATACCCCACTTTTTTTTTTTGTGTTTTATTAAAGTTAATGCACTCGTGATAATTTTCGTTCAATTTACACCTTATAGAGATTATTCTAGAATTTTTTCAAAATTTTTTGATCGGTACCTTGCCAAATAACTACCGACCAGTCGCACTGCTTTCAATAATATCGAAAGTCGTGGAAAAGGTTATCAATCAGCACCTTCTAAAATATCTTGAACTATTCAATATTATTAGTGATCACCAATATGGCTTTCATAAACATAGATTAACAGGAGATCTTCTGACTTATGTAACACATGTTTGGAACAACGCAATTGAACACTTTGGAGAATCTTGAGCGGTTGCTTTTGACATATCCAAGGCATTCGACCGTGTTTGGCACGATGGACTGTTGGCTAAGCTACGCTCTTGTGTTATGTCTGAATAGTTCTGTTTGTGGCTCTCATGTTTCCTCAAAGAGCGTTCTTTACGAGTGGCGGTCGACGGATTTCTTTCTAACACCTTCACTATCAACGCCGGTGTGCCCCAAGGCTCCATATTGTCTCCTACTCTCTTTCTCATTTACATTAACGGTCTGCTGGAAAAGACCGGGAATCCAACCTACAGCTTTGCAGATGGCAGTACGCTTGTCTTTTCTTTCACTTTGAAAGCTCAGACATCGGCTACTCAGGCGAATATCCGCAGACAGCAGGAGGTCGTTCAACTTAACAAGGACCTGGAAGAAATTCTATCTTGGGGTGACAGTAACCAAGTGGAATTTAATGCTACAAAAACCCAGGCTCTGCAAGTATTACATTATATATATTTTTAAACTCGTCTTTTTACAAACTCTCATTTGACACCTCACACACTCGATGACCTGGTAAAATTTTCAATTCTAATTTCACCCCCCAAAACTAACCCCTTAAATCAAAATTTAACTTTCAAAACTACACGGCTCTGATGAAGCCATCAATTCCTATATTAGTGCCAAATTTCAACTTTCTATGTCAAATAGTTTCTGAGAAAATCGGGTGCGACAGACGGAAAAACACCAAAGTGATTTTATAAGTGTTCCGTACGGAACACTAAAAATGTTATACTACACAACAGTTATCATCACTATACCAAACACGTTAAGTTCGCACTCGGCGTTCGTTTCACTAATCATGTTAACATCATCAGGAGCGATAATTGAACGACGATTGACCAGTCAGTGGTCGCTTCTGATGATGCTAGCATGGTTAACGAAATGCGCATGGAGTGCAAAAATAAAGTGTTTAGTGTAGTGGTGATAACTGTTGTGTAATTTGTAAAAAATGTTACCAAATATGTTTTTTTTTTAGTTTTCTTTTAAGTATAACTTTTATTCTGTTTTCTTTTGAAAAAGTAACATGAAAGTATTGATAATGTGGTATTTCCGTCTTATTTTTACTTTTCTCGTTACAGAAATGTTTTATAGGTTTATCAGTCCTTCTGTCCGTGTATCGGTCGGACTATTGGTTTGTCTGGTGGTACGATAACTCTCGAACTAAATGAGTTATCTACTTAAAATGTTAAACACATATAGTTCTTAAAGTAAGAATGCAATTTAAAGTGTGATGAGCGATATTACTTCAGTGGAAGTGGGTGAAAAAAAGAGGTCGAGGTGTTAAATTTTTTATAATTTCAATTACCCGATTTTTTTTCCTAATTTCTGTTTGGCTTATTCTACAAATTTTAAAAATTGCTCTCACACAACCAAAAATATAAGGGATTAGGAAGATGGGAGAGGAATCAAGAGGTGATTGCTTCGAATATATCATGTTATAGATCCTTCTCAGGATTCGTATAATTGAGAAAATTAAAAACAATGTTATTTTTCATTATTTCGAATTTTAACAAAAGCCCTTCCGCCGCATAACTTTTATTTTTGTGATTACTATTTCACCAGAAATTATTCACCATTTAAAATGTCCGATAAAGTCAAATTGAGTATTGTGTAGTTGTTTGGAGTTGATAGCAGAATTCTCTCATTGTAGATGCAATGCTGTTGTTTTGTATTATTTTTAAGGGTTCACCCTATTTTAGGCAAACAACCTCTGCTATAGGGCGCAGGTAATTTCCACACCACGAATCCGTTTATGACCTAGACATATTTAAGGGATTGTAGTTGCAGAAGTAAATTCCACACCGAGTACTTTCAGGTAAAGGATGAGGGTTGATAAATGGGTGGTGGTACGTACCGGCCTGTTCAATTAAATCATTATTAAACCCTTCTACATATCAGTTTAGTACATATTATTAATTTGTGATTATTACTTGGTTGTGCGTATATTTTTTAAAGTGTTGCTAATATGGAAGCAAAGGTAATAAAAAGTAATCGAGGAAAGGACATGTTATGTGTAAATTACTACACTTACTTTCGACAAAAGGTGCTAAAATGTGGAGAAACATTTTGGAGATGTTCAAAAAAAGATTGCAAATCAAAAGTGAGTGAAAGGCCATCTAAAATTATCCGACAAGAACTACAAAACACTCTGCCTGAAACAGTAACAGAAAAAGATGTCGAATATATTAGAAAAAACGTTTATAACCATAGACGAAAATTTTTGCCAGGACGTAATCCAAGAAGTGCTGAGGAGGCGCATAGTATTTTAGAGACATTTGAAATCAAAACTAGCAAGGGTGAGAATTTTCGATATATCAATGAACTCGAAAGGGGCATTATTGTTTTTTCTTGCACTACAAATGTCAATATGTTGTGTAAAATATCCAATATATATATGGACGGCACCGTTTCATACTGCACTAAATATTTTACACAGTTATTTACAGTGCATGGTTTTGCAAACGGTCATTACATTCCATTATTATTTTGCTTATTGCGTGATAAGAGAGCTGAAACATACAAAAACCTCTTCACATTATTAAAATGTAAGATTTATTCAACAGGTACACTGTATTTCAATCCAGAGAAAATTACTATTGACGTCGAAAAATGTATTCATAAGACAGTATCTGAAGTTTGGCCAAATTCTAAAGTGTTAGGATGTATATTTCATTTACACCAATCTTGGTTTCGCAAGATACAGAATCTAGGTCTAGCTAAAGAATATTGCTACAAAAATTCTGAAATTGGTCGTTGGTTAAAGTATTGTTTCGGTTTGTCCTATTTAGCACCCGAAGAATTAGATGACAGTTTTGCATACGATTTATATTCTATAAAACCTGAGGATGAACGTTTAAATAAAGTTTGTGATTACCTACTAGAAACGTATATAGAGGAAGGAGCCGATTTTCCAGTTGAAATATGGGCAGAATCAAGTCCATCTTTAACTCGAACGACTAACTGTTGTGAGTCCTTCCATTCCCATCTAAATAATTCTTTTTAGTCTATACATCCGTCTCTGTATACTTTTATTGATAGGCTGAAAGAATTTCAGATTAACGTATATATAAAAATACAAAGTGTCGACTAGTCTAAAATAAGTAATAATCATAATAATTAAAAATTAAAACTTTTAAAAAATCTTTATGAACAAAGACAATTAGGAAATATTAATCGTTTCCATTTTTTAAAATGTGTCTCCTATTTTTCTCAACCTGTTTTGTAAATATATATAAATAGATATGTATAGGTTTGTAGCATTATCTAGTACATGTAAGGAAATTTGTCCAATTGTATTTTATGTATTTAGTAAAAACTTCATGTTTTATCAATATTATTCTACTATGAAATAAAATTTTTAATAAATTTGATTTAAAAGAAATCCGTCCAATTTTATTTAGATAAATAAAGCATAATTATATTTGGTTGGTGTGGAAATTACCTGTAAGATTTAAGCACCCTTATAAGGTTAGTGCGGAATTTACCTGTTGTATTAAGGGCGCAGGTAGTCTTGGTGTGAAATTTACTGACGCCGCTGCTATACAATAGTCATAAAATGTAAATGAGGGTTCATCGGTAGCATAGCCGTCCGAGCGAAACCTGCTTTTAGTGTTAATAAATAAAATCATGTTAAAAATAAGGTTATAGAAATATAAGACTTATTACGAAATTTTTTTTAATCTATGGGTCTATATATATATATATATATATATATATATATATATATATATATATATATATATATATATATACAAATTCACAATTCACGATAAATAAGTACTTTAATTATAGTCAAAAACAATCATCATCTTCAAAATCTGAAGACTCGACTTCTCTTAAATTGATAATTAAGGGTTCTATCTCCACAGTTTCTTCGATATATTCGTCAAGTTTCCACATTTTATTTTCTTCTTCTATAACATGTCGAATTGCATTTTTCCAACTAGCTTCTTTGATCCGTCGTTCTAATAATCGAGAATAATACTCCCCAAAAACATTGGCCGTCATCTTCTCATGGTAATCTTTAACTGACTTTGATTCGAATTCCAACAAGCCACCGTCGAGAAATCCGTTTTCACTACCAATATATGTTATAATTAGCTTGCGACCTTTTCCTGAAGGGGACTGTAATCCAGTGGACTGACTTAATATTTTCACTGTGTGTCCCTTATTATCCCAAGTCTCATCTAAACAAAATATATTTCTTTCTTCGGCTCGAAATATTCTGATTGCTCGTAGATATTCTCTTCTCCAAAAAATTATTTCTATTTTATCGATAAGGACAGATCTTCTATTGTGTTTTTCCCAACTAAAATTCAGGTTATGAAGGATTTCCCATAATTTCCATTTTTTTAAAATCTGGTAAGACCTGATCTTCTCTGATTTCTTGCAAAACTTTATGTAGTGTAGGTATTTCTTTCTTAAAAAAAAATGGTGAACTTTTCTTCTTATTGCGTTTTTAAAGTCTTCATCGACCTCTAAGTACTCCTTTTCTTTGTGATTCTGAGGTTCGTTGCAAAGACTGCGTTTTCTTTCTTTTAGAAATCTATAAATAGTTACTGATCCAACTCCCGTCATGTTGGCACAGGTTTCCACCATTTCACGGACTTGGTTTGTTGGTTGTTGATGCACTAGGGACGTTAAGTATTATTGTTTTTTTCTCCCAGGGAAAATGCAGCTTTACAGACTCCGTGAAGTTTGACTTAGGCAAAACTGAAAGTTGAAACCATCGCTGTTCTGATTTGAACTAAGCATATTATAGGTTTTTGCTTTATTTTTATACTTACACAGAATATTTTTATTGCATACTTAGGTACTTAGGTACCTATCTACCGATAAGTACTTTGGTTAATTATGTTCCAGTAACTACTAAAATCCCCAATAATTTCATTGTACCTGTTATCATTAACACGTTGACTGCCAACTACGAGATAACTCTTAGATTGCGTTCTTTTCTCGGACGCCAACTCGTCCTGTTTTTACTTGCCATTTTTTTGTGCAGCTACGATTAAACTCGAAATATATCAGTGCTAATCTCGATAGATGGCTTCTGGGAAAAGAACAAAAAATCAATGCTGGCTTGCATGAACAGAAAATTTATTAAAAAATGAACAAAAAATATAATTATAAAAATTAGTTCAAATTCAAGAAATAAAATAATATTTTATTGTTTGTAGAACTTCTTAAAACAATCTTCCACACAAAGGGCTGGCTTCTCTTTACAGGCTGGACAGAAATAACGCGTTTCTCGGCGTTTTTTTGCTTGGGTACATATATGACATGGCTTTTTCGGACGCTGTTTTTTTTTCGTAGGTGGTAGACTCTCTAAATAATGGAGCTCTTGCAATTTAATTTTTTTTCGAAACTGGTTGAATCTCTTCTCCAATCAACGTGACGACGAATTCTTCTCTGAACTTTATCAGTTTTATTTTAGAAGATGTTACCTTTTGAAAAATTTTGTGAGCATTGTGTATATATATCTCTATAATATGTAATGAAACCTTTTTGGGCCATCTAATAGTCTTTCTTAGAGATGAGTAGTACGAAAGCATTTGATCTGATCGGTCAATGCCAGACATTCCATTATTGTAATCTCGAATTATATTCGGTTTCATACAAATTTTTCCATTGCGATTGGGCACCTCTACCATTTCAACAGCATGCATGTTTGAAATGCTAAGGGCATCTCGTTTGTCTTTCCATTTGCATACAGTAACAGGACCATTTTGCTGCCAAATACACTCCCCTTTTTTCAGTTTACGATTTACCACATCTCTGGGGTTTCCTTTTCTGTTATTTCGTAAGGTTCCACACACATAAGTTTTTCGTGTATTTAGCAGTTTTGTAAGAGTAACAGAATTATAAAAATTATCCATGTAAACCGTGTATCCTTTATCGAGATGGTCCTCAAGTAAATGTAAAACAACGTCAGTAGTGTGACCTACATTATTGTCAGTTTCCTCAGATTTTCCGCTGTAAATCTTTATTTTCATTACAAGACCGTCGGACTCACATAGTTCATACAGTTTGATACCATATTTGTGTTTTTTATTTTTAATGTATTGGCGGAAAAGCAATCTTCCCCGCCATAGCATCATGGATTCGTCAATACAAATATTTTTATCTGATACATAGTTTTCATGCATAATATTATTGAAATGATTTAGTATTGGTCTCACCTTGTATAATCTGTCGGCAGATGGTATTGAGTTATCAACCAAATGAAAATAACGAAGTAACAACTGGAATCGATTTCGACTCATATGTGAGCGCCAAAAGTTTACATTATATAGCTTGTTTGTGCTCCAGTAATGTTCAATTGATGGAAAAGTACAAGGTCCCATTTGCAACAAAAGTCCAATAAAAACTTTCATCTCTGCAGCACTGATGTCTTCCCACTTTGATAACCTATTAGATTTTTTTATTTCTTTGCGTTTTTCAATTTCTTGCGCAGCATATAAATTAGTTTGTTCCACCAGTAATGCAAGAAATTCATCCGAAAAAAATAAGTCCACCAGCGTTTGTACTGTAAAATTTGTCGTATCCAATTTCACACCAACATTTTCTTGGAAAATAAATAATTCAGGATTTTGTTGAATTTCTGTCCACAAATCCTCATTCGCATTTGATGTTGTTGCTTGGGAATCATCGTCATTATCTTCAAATTCGGGATCAACTTCAGGTTCGGAGACGACTTCGTCTTCACTATCACTTGAATTCTCAGAAGGTTCATAATCGCTACTGTCGTTACCATCCTCGCCAAAAATCCCGTCAAATTCTGAATCACTTAGATTTGCGTAGTACTCAATTTCATTTTGAGTCAGTGGTCTTTTCTTATCCATATTGCGTTCTTGATAATTTAATTATAACAATAATTATAAAACAAAACACTCAAGAAAGACGTAAATGTGATGCACTCGACAATTTCTGAGATACTACTGGCGAATATGGACGCGTATCTATGATTCAGCTTTAGAGAAGCGACAGGTCGAAGCGCGTCTGTGCGTGTCTGCGTGCGAATTAACTCGTAGTTGGCTTCCGCGAAGAGATTTCTGTTACAGAAGCCAACTACGAGATAATTCGTAAGACCTTTTTTTTTAAAAAAACACATTTTTTATGCTTTTTGATGATAACTATGCACTAGAATTAGAGTTTTTAATAATATAATGTGATTAAATCAAGTTGTCATTTTAGGCCAGATTTCTGAAAATTGCCGTGGCAGTCAACGTGTTAAGCGTTATAACACTGTAGATTTCTAGTTCTTAAGAATTGTTAATTGTACTCATTTAGGCCTTTATCATAGAAATAAGATTTTTAGTTTCATCATTTACTCGTTAAAATAAACTTTGAAATGCTTTGATTTATATAGCTTATTGTAAAGTTTAGAACGCATGTAATTAAATATTTTTTAGATAGAGGTCGCTCTGTTGTACAGAGATAGAAAATAAAGGTGATTAAAACTAAAAAATGCAAATAATTGGTAGAAAAATTTCGGTCTCTTATGGTTTATGACATTTTAATGTTTATAACCCATGTTGTGTGCGATCAACTCCAAACAAACGGTCTTTATATATTTTATTGGGAAATGTAAATACAAAACATCACATATTTTAAAGTTAAATATATACATTTGATAATCAATAGGTCGGCATTCAAGTTATAAACTAAAAGTTTTGACCAACCTAGGGTTATTATATTTCCGAGGCCTGTCGACTGCGTTGTATTGATTTAAAAAATGACAAAGATGTAAGATCAGGAACAGTAAAATATGAGAAATGTCATTTTAAAAACATAAACTATAATTCGGCAAACAGTGGGGATCTGAACCGCAAAATAAAAAGAAGATCTGTCATCTAAAATACCAGGGAAAGAATCTATTAGACGAAAAAGAAAAAGAAATGTGTCGACATTAAATCATCTAGAATGGGACTAAAAAAGTTTCGTGGACATATTTATTACTTTTTTAATGATTCAAATGGGCCGAAGACAATTGCCGAAAAGCAATTTTTGGTTAGAAATAAGTGTCTAAGGAATTTTTTATTTGTTTAAGTGTCCGATATCAGTAAGGAGATTATTATAATTAAAGAATATAGAATGAGAAAAATTAAAAAACCGTAAATCTCCCGGCGAAGACTAAATAGTTAATGAACTACCAAAATATGACATGTGGGACACTCTCTGGTTAAGCAACTCCAGACACTTACACAGAAGATTATAAGATCGAATAGAATACCAGACGAATGAAGAACAGCGACAGTTATAGTAATGCACAAGAAGGGAGAAAAAGAAGGTCCAAATAACTATAGAGCCATAAATCTACTAAACTGTACACTGAAATAACAACTAAGATTATTACAACAAAAATAATCGCGAGAATATAACTGGAAGAAGAACAGCAAGGATTCGGAAGTATTCATTGTGAGATAGGTAAAAGAAAAATCCATAGAATAGAACATTCCAGCATCCTTGTGCCTGATAGGCTTAAAAAAAGGTTTCGACAGTGTGCAAATAGAAGACGTTAATCATCTATTAAATAACAAGAACATCTCATTACATCTAATCAAAACTATCGAGAATATACAGTCAGTCCAAAAAGTCTCCATACACCACTTGCTTGCATGTTTAAATTAATATTTGAAACTTAACCAACGAGATTTAGTATTAAAAACAACTACGAAACATTTTATTTAGAAATTTTTGTTATAAAAATGTAAACAAAATGAATGTCAAAAAAGTCTCCATACACTTAGAATTACCAATAATACTTTGCGGAGTTTAACGGAAAATAACAACTTCGTTTAACCCAATATTTAGTGGAACCGCCGTTGACCTTGATAATCTCCTGTAACCTTTTTGTCATGCTTGCAATCAGCTTTCTAGTAACTTCTGCTGGCATGTTCTTCCATTCGTTTAATATTCTGTTATTTAACTCTTCTCTATTTGAAACATTATGTTTGCGAACGTGCCGATTAAGTTCCTCCCATAAATGCTCGATGGGGTTAACATCGGGTGATTGCGGAAGTGTATGAAGCTGCTGTCACACATTATGGATCATCCCTTCTTGCACCAAGTTTGCGGTATGTTTCGGATCATTGTCCTGTTGGAAAATGTATCTTTTTTCGAGTGCTAATTTTTGGACACTTTCTCTTAAATTATCTCTCAAAATATTCAGATAAACATGCTGATCTAAGGTACCGTTAAAAAAATGTAAATTTCCAACCCCTCCAGCGGACATGCATCCCCAAAGCAGAGCACTGCCACCCCCTTGCCTCACCGTAGAACAAATGTTTTTATGTCGAATGCGGTATTCTTCTTTCTTCAAACTTTAGTTCTGCCATCAGATCCAAAACGGTTAATTTTAGTTTCATCACTAAGGTTTACGGATTTCCAAAATTCGAGAGGTTTAGTAACGTATTTCTTAGCAAAAGCTAACCGCTTCTTGCCATTAGCTTCCGAAATTAACGGCTTCTTCCTGACTGCATATTTTTTATAGCCTGCCCTGTATAAACAATTTCTCACTGTTTGTGAACAAAGATTTTTCGAAAATAGTACTCGTATAGTAAATCCCAAGATATAAGATCCTGCCTTTTTGCTTTTTCAATGGGGCAATAAACGACCCTATTAAGGTTTTGTGCATAGTTACCAGATATTACGATAAACGTATTTTTATGTTATCTGCTTTGTATACCGCCCTTACTTGCACCTGCAATCATATTGGATCTATTTTTACCTATATATTTACTACCTGGCAACCCGGTTTGGAGCCCTTTAAGTATTTGATAATATAGGCCTAATGACCACCGGTCCCCATTTTAATTATGTGGCGTCCGTGGGAAAATTGCAATAGTGGCTATCGCAAGAGAAAACATTTATCACTTGACGCTAAACAAATTGTGAAAAATGTTTACGACAGTTTGGTAAAAAGAAATTTGAATAAACAAAGTGCTTTGCAAGAAACCAGTGAACTAACAAAAACCCTAATTTCTACGATTAACGGTATTGTAGGAAAACCATCACTCAGGAACAGGAAAAAACGGAAACATTTTCGAATGCATCATGTACACGATTGTGAAAAAAGACGTTCTCAGGAGAAAAATATATTCTATGTATGAAGAGCAGTTGGTGCCGAACTAGACAAAATAAAATTAAGACTGGTGCAGGACAGGACCAATATACATTGTGGCCGATCAACCTCTCACAGAATTCTCTTAAGAATGGGATTCACGTTCCGGAAAATCAACAAAAGGCAAGTAGTGATGGAGTCACAAAGATTACGAATCTTGCGACATATTTATTTACAAGGAATTAAAAAGTATCGATCAGAGAATTGGCCAATAATTTACCTTGACGAAACATAGTTGGATACCCATGACACTGTGCAAAAAGGGTGGGTTGACAGCAGAACAAAATGTCAGACTAACGCACCTTCAAATTAAAGTAAACGAATAACCATTTTGCATGCTAGATCTGAAAAGGGCTGGGTTTCAAATTGTCTACTATTATCTGCAAAAAACATAAAATATTCTAGTTTGGACTATCATGAAGACACGGCCGCAGAACTTTTTGAAAATTGGTTTCAAAATTCCCTTTTGCCAAATGTTCCCGAACAGAGTATTATAGTTATGGACGATGCAAGTTTCCATAGTCGCCTACTAAATAAGGTTCTTAATGCAGCCGATACCAAATCGGAAATACAGGAATATATGTTAGAAAATGACATTTATTTTGACTTTAGTTATAAAAAAGTGATTTTTTGGAAGTTTTGAAAGACTATAAATTGAAAAAGAAATATGTTTGTGATAGTATGGCTGAGAAAATGGGACACACTGTTTTGCGGCTTCCTCCGTATTATTGTGTGTTTAATCTAATTGAACATATTTGGCATCAAGTTAAATGAAAAATAAGGGCACAAAATGTTTCTCCTACTTTAAGCGTGTCAGTGGTTGAATTAGTAAAAGAAGTTATAAATGATATCCTTGTGAAAGCTAGAAGAATTCCATTCAGCACGTTGTTAAAGTTGAAGGATTCATATATTTATGTAAATAATATAAAACACCTGATAATTACCTCAGCTGATGACAGTGATAGTGAAAGCGAATTAAGCTTAAGTTAAAATATATTTTTATTTATACAATATGTCCCCTCTTGTGAACCCCATTCATTCAAACTGTATATTTGTACTTCTTATCCATTTGTTTTTACACGCATCTATAAATAAACATCTCCAAGAACACTTATAATTTTATTTATTTGTATTAATGAATAAAATTCTTAAGTCCATCTCTGCAACCTATCATAAACAAAAGGTCATAATTTTTATATTGCCCACTTAAAACGGCAAAAATCAGGTTCTTATATTTTGGGACAGGCTATACTTCTTTTAATTTTGATGCACTTTTCTTGAAATCTGTAATTATTTGTCTAACAATACTGGCCTCTTCACATGGAGTCAGTTTCTTGAGACGACCGGAGCGTGGTCGAATTTTATAGGAACTTGTTGATTTATACTGGCTTACAATGTACTGAACAGTAGCATGCGACTTTTTAACTATTTTTCCTATATTTTTGTACGATTTTCCATCTTTCCACAAATCAGTTATTACGATCTTTCGAACTTTAAATGTAATTTCACAATTTCTCTCGCTCATTTTTAATCCTACTTTGGAAATCAACTGCAGTAGATAGCTTGACAAAATACGGCTGATTATAACGTGTTTTTTTAGTACAGTTCTTGAGTGTATGGGGACTTTTTGACCTTAATTTTGTTTATATTTTTATAACAATGTTGTAACTTCTAAATAAAATGTTCCGTAGTTGTTTTTAATACTAATCCGCGTTGGTTAAGTTTAAAATATTAATTTAAACATGTTTTCTCATAGTTCCAATTAATTACTTAAACATAACAGAAAGCTGGTGGTGTATGGAGACATTTTGGACTGAAGGTATATAAAGACAATACAGTAGTTGCAAGTTTAGCAGAAGGAATGACAAAACCAGTCAATTATGAATCTGGAATCAACCAGGGAGACTCTTTAAGTCCAGTTCTGTTTAACATTGTTATGGATAAAATTATAAAGAATGTCAAAAGAAAGAAGGCTAACAGAGAACTTCGAAATTTCCAGAACGAAAGCGAGCGAACTGGTTGTTGTTTTCAATATCTTGACATCGTAAACCACACACATTTGTTCACGAGACTGCGCGGCAATTTTCATTCATTTTCTAAGCGTAACTTTGGACTGAATTTACAAATATAACAACTTTTTTTTTTTCACCCGTTACTTAAAATGTATATATATATATATATATATATATATATATATATATATATATATATATATATATATATACGTATATATATATATATATATATATATATATATATATATATATATATATATATATATATTTGATTGAATGTGAAACATTGTTGAAACGCAATGAAACTGATCCATTTTTGAAACATCTCATTACAGGCGATAAAAAATGGATCATGTATTACAATAATTTGTGAAAAAATCGTGATCGAAGCTATACAAATGGTGGCAAAGCCATGGTTAACAGCAAGGAAAGTGATGTGGTGTGTTTAGTGTGACTGCAAGGGAATCGTGAATCATAAACTGCTATAGTTGCTTGGTTGAACGATTCTTTCTGATTTCTACTGTCAATTAACTAAATTACTGCGATCAATTGGGAGCCAGCAGCCGGAGATGATCAACCGAAAAGTCGTTGTCTTTCATCGCGACAACGCCAGACCACACGTATCTTTTATTACTTGGCAAGATTTAAGAAAGCTTGGGCTGCCAAGAAGAACAATTATAAGTTATGCGGACGACGCGCCTAAGATCGAAAATAATCTTCGAAGACTGCTATACGAATTCTACATAGCAGCAAAACAATATAATATGTCAGTCTGAAATGAAAAAAACCAAGACAATAGTAATAGCAACCGAGCCGATCAGGTGCAAGTTGGTAGGGGAAGATAAGCCAATAGAACAGGTGATGGAGGTCGATTACCTGGGCATCAAAATATCTAGTATCGGAAAAATCCACGAAGAAGTAAAACATCAAGTTAAAAAGATACAAGTATAACACAGATGATGCTGGAATCAACTGCAACGAGAGTACTTAGAAGATGTACAAACAAGACACTGAGGGATAGAGAACGAAGTGAAGATATAGGAAGCACATGTAAAATAGAAAATATCGACCAGTGGATAAGGGGAAGAAAAGTGGAATGAGATCGATACAGGAAGAATGGCGAACAATAGGATAGTACGGATAGTACGGATAATAAGAGATAAGTCACCGAATGGAAGAAAATTAATGGGACGTCCAAGAAAGAGATAGAGCGACTATTTATAGAGCAGGAAACAAAGAAAACAGGCAATAGTGCCTAGCTATAAGTCGGAAGAAGAAAATAATGTGAATTAGTCTAACTACCATAGAGTAATCAAATGTACCATCGTTTCGTACAAAAATAAACTAGGTTATTAAAGTTAAAACTATGTTTTCTAGTCTAAAAAATATTTTTTTGATTCCAATATCGTTCTATAAATATCCTGATAATATGGAATGACGTAATTACCTGAAAACGGTCAAAGACAGATACTGATCGGATACTTACAAGCAAAAATAAACAAAGAAAAAACCCTGAAGGAAGTTGATCCATTAATTGGAGTACATTTGAAAAACATAAAAGAAAAATCGAATAAAAATAGGGTGAAAGTTTGAAGATATAAACTTGAATTCGACAAACTCCGGAAACTAACTAAGATAAAAACAAGATTTGTCATCCAAAATATCACAGAAAGGCTCTATTAAAAGATAAAAAGAAAAGGAATGTGATGACATTATATTTGTGTATGTCTTTTCGTTTCCAGGAAAGGGTCTGTAATCAACACAACATAGTTTTATTCTTTAACAACATAAAAGCTCTTTCGTTAGAAATGAATGTTTACAAACTATTTAGACATGTACATATAATAAAACGACGGCCAAAAAAAAGATGAAACAAATTAACTCCTTCAGAAAATAATAACGAGATTACTGAGAAGGGAATTGGTTAATTAAATTAAATCAATTCTTAGATCACGCACATTTCATATAAAACTGGGTAAGGCGCCGTAAGTGTAAATTCTTGAAGATCCCTGAAGATGAAATATCGGCAAATAATTTCAATTTAGCTCTATCTCTGATTCTCTTTCTATTAAATGGGATCTTCCTCACGGTTCGATCTTGTCTTCTTCTTACATTGATGATTTTTCAATTCCGAAGTTGTGGGATTTCTTGCGAGGTAAATTGCCCATCTTTTTTATGGTCTCCCCGATGGGTGTTTGTCTGCTGATTTTCCCTTCAGAGCTATCCTTGGTAGTTTATGCTCCTCCATTCTTTTTACGTGGTTATGCTACTGTCTTCTTCTTTGTGTTCCCCATCTTACGACGTCTTGCACGCCACAGCGTTCTCTGATGTCAGTATGTCATATCTTATCCCTTCTTATTTTACCAACTAACTAACCGGATTATATGCAACATAAAAATCTTGAAATATGCATGCAAATATGCATGAAAAATGCTTAACATATGCATGAAAAGGGTCAAAATATGCAATATTAAATAATAATAAAAATAGTAATTTTTAGTTTTTTATTTCAAAATCAGCATAAAATTAACAACTTATCGACGATGTTTAAATTTAATTAACAATTATTTAACATTTTTTAAAATTATTTAACATTTGTATTCTGGTACACGTAGACAATAAGGTATTGTTCCAAATGTTGGGTAGTAAGATTGTGTCTTCGATCACTTAAAATATTTTTATAAGTGGAAAAAGACCGTTCCACATCCACTGAGGTAACTGGGCAGTATTTGAATTTGGGTGCTATGTTAGCACTTATTGTTTCTGGCAAAAGTTCACCCGTCCCATTAATAAAACTATCAATTTGACACAAAGGTTCAAAGCCTGGGTTATTGCACAAAATGTTTTCAAACTTTTCTTCAACTCTACGTAGGAATACATCTGGCAGTGTGGAGTTTATTTGACGGATTTTATTCACTAACTGAATTGATTCGGTCAACGCCAAACCTCGAGTTTCAAGCTTTTCAATACCCGCAGGTATGTGGGAAAAGTGAGTGCTAATCAAATATAGTTTTTTTTTTAATATCAGAATCGTTAAATGCTTCCTTGAATTGACGAACTGCCATAACCTCTGCACTATCGAAGTCATTTACTACACCTTTGATGGCCTCGAAATGTTTATTGTAAAATAGTACATCTTCAATCCATGTTCCCCATCGAGTTACCACTGGTTCGGGAGGTAAAGGCACATTTGGCGGTTTTTCTTTATAGGTGTTATTGCGAGCAGGTGCCCTAAGAAACACTTTCTTTGCTGATGAAATAAGTTTATTTACATTTCCAAACGTGGATCGTACTTCTTCAGCGAGTCGATGGACTCCGTGAGCAAAGCACCTACAATTAAATTCGCAATATAGCGACCACAACTGTCGGTAGTTTCATCAGCTGAAATCCAAATAATGTCATCCTTAAGTTCATTACGTATTTCTTTCAGAACATGTTGGTAAATTGTTGGTATGTAATTTTTACGCAATGTTGATTCGTCTGGTATTTTTTGATTCAAGCAATATTTTCTCAGAAAATCTTTGAATGTAAGATTTCTAAGTTTGTAGAGAGGAATATTACTTGCAAGCAATGCTTCACATAAATCCATGCTAAAGTGGTTTTTTTGTTTGCCTATAGAAGTGGAATCACTGCTACTTGCTGCTGTTATAAGTTGTTGTCGTGGGCCTTTTTTTTGCAATCATGCGATATGAAGACTTGTATTGACATGCTGGTCATTTTGAAACTCTTTTGTGCACGAAATATTTTTCTCGCAAACTCGACAATATAAAACATTTCCGTCGTATATAAATGTTCCAGGATAATCAGCTACCCACGAAGAGACACTTTTTTATGGGTGGCATGGTACACGTTAAACTTTAACACAACACGTTAAAAATTGCAAAAAGACTACACTGATGCAGGCGCGTCAACAATAATGTTAAAACTGATATCTTGTTTTAAAATATAATTTCGTCTTCGAGAAAATTGTTTATTTGATCCACGCTCAAACAAATATTCTTAGAAACTAACTACTTCACTTAATATCCCGACCAAGAAACAAAGGAATAAAATACCGTCGTAATTTTGGGTATTCCCTTGGCACTATAACCTAATCGATGTTAAGACTATTGTAGGTAATGTCCCGGCGATAAGATCTGTTCCAGACGGCGACATTAACAATACCCTGAGCAATTCAGTTGCCTAGTAATACCGAGAAATATTGTAAATATAGGGAAAATATGCATCATTACTAGATTTTGGGTAAAATATGCAATAATCGGTGAGAATGGTCTAAATACGCAAATGCATATGAAAATTTGCAAATGTATATAATCCGGTCTCTAGTGATGAATAACGAGCTGGAGGTTTAGGATTGGAAGCTTTGAGCTGGATCACAGAGCTACATAATCTAAAACTGAATCTCTTAAAATTGAAAATAGTGTACTTTAAAGGCACTAAAGCAAATTACGTGTAGTAAGTAAGCAGTAGCAGGCACGTCATTAATAGGAATGAATAATTAGTTACCCTTTACGACTTCCCACTGTCAAAAGCAAATACACTTGCTATGGATAGTAGTTTCACATTTAATAAATAGGTACACAAGGATTAGTGGTACAGATTTTATTGTGCCATTTATAGTGAATTTTTGAATAAGATATGAACGACAAGAATGTGAATTTAGTAAAATTGAATATCGATCGGTGTCAAAGTACCCCTTTTTCAAAGAACTGTCTGATAAAGAAATTTACGACGGTATGTTTATTGTGTAACATTAAAGAAACAATGTTCTTCCTACGCCATTATCAAGAATTGTATTGCAGATTTCAAAATCAATGACGAACACCGTGCTGAAAGACTCATTTCTATGTCTACCTGAGAGACTATTGAGGTTGTGCATGATATGATTTTGTATAATCGACGAATTGGACTAAAACGTATAGCAGAGACTCTAAAAATTTCACACGAACGTCTTTTTTCACATTTTCCATTCTGATCTAGGTACGAGAAAAATATCAGTTAAATATCTACCTGCCAACCAAAACGACTAAGAGTCATAACATCCAATTTATTACAGGACACTTCCGATTTAGAAAAATCTCGTTAAATCTGAATGATTTCAGTACACTGGTCAATATTGAAATTTTTTCCTGAAATTTTATATGTATTATAAGGTACAACTGAGGTACATTTTTTTTACAGATTACAGAAAAAATACAGGTTTAATGCTATCAGCTCTACCTTTTTGTTCATATAAAATTACAATTTTCTTCATAAATGGAACAAAAATACATTTTTTCTATGTTTAATATAATTACACACTATGAAACGTACCTTTATACGATTTTCTTGAATTTACGGTTTAAGGATCATCTCTTTGCAAACAGTAATCGGCCATCATATGGATGTCCCACCTTCCTTTATAACGCTCTTCCAATCTTGGTGAAATCTTTTCCCCTACTCTTCACTGAAATCGCCAATATTTTCGAGGAATCGATCTAAATGAAAATGTAAGTAATAAATCTTGATACTCACGTTGCAGCCCAGATCTTTCAAATTGGATAACTTAACTAACTCAGAATAGTTGTCGGACTTATTGTTTCTGAGAAAATTTTTAATCAAGCTTTAGACTCGACTTCACTCATTGAATTTACAAAGTTTGGGTCTTTCACAAGTTGTCTGATTTGTGGCCCATCAAAAATACCTGCTTTCAATTTTTTTGTGCTTAATCCTGGAAACTTGCGTGAAAGAAAAGCAAAACATTCGCCGTTTTTGTCAAGGGCTTTTACAAACTGTTTCATAATGCCCAATTTGATATGAAGTGGTGGCAGTATAATGCGGTCTCGATTTACTAAAGGCAAATTAATAACATTTTTGGTCCCAACTATCAGTCCCTCGCGTATTAGCCACTTTTTTGAGACCAATGACGTTGTTTGTCGCGGCTATTCCACAGACACCCAGGTATTTCGTGTATCCACCCTGTTATCCGAGAATAAAGTTCTCTCTCTCTCTCTCTATTCGTTTCCTCAGTCTTGAGGGTCGTGATCTCTCTGGAATGACTTCACTGTTCTGTTCACTATTTCTCTCCATTTCTCTCGATCTTCTGCCAAGTGCAACGATACATGGAGTGGTTGATCCATAACTTGTTTTATTTGATCTGACCATCTTGTTGGCGAACGGCCTCTACTCCTTTTACCCTGGACCTCTCCCATTATTATTAGCCGGTCTACATTATTGCGTGGCCTTCTAGCTACATGTCCAAAATACTGAAGAATTCTTTTCATGCATAGTGATGATAACCTTACACTTACATTTAGTTCATTCAGTATAGATTGATTAGTTCTTCTGGCGGTCCAGGATATTCTCAACATCCTCCTATAGCACCACATTTCAAAGGAATCAATAGATTTACGTTCCTTTACTCTAAGTGTCCAGGATTCTACACCATATGAAAATATTGGAAATACTAAGGTCTGTACGAGATTTAATTTCGTTCCTTTAGTTATGTACGGACTTTTCCATATCTTAGTAAGTCTCGTCATAGCATTTCTTGCTAGGGATATTCTTCTTTTTATTTCATTCTCGCATCCTCCCATACTACTTACGGATGATCCCAGATATACAAAGGTTGTTACTCTCTCAATGCCATTGAGTAAGTCGGATCTTACTATTTGGTCAGACTTATCGACTATCATCAGCTTCGTTTTGTCCCTATTTATGGTCAGACCTAGTTTCTCACTTTCTTGCTTTATCCGATTTAAAAGTGTAGCCATCTCTTCCTCAGTCGCTGCAAATATGGTGGTATCATCAGCGTAACGCAAGTTGTTTATTCGCTCACCTCCTATTAGGATTCCACCATCCCATTCATTCAACGCATTTCTCATTATAAATTCACCATAAACATTAAATAATGTAGGAGACAGAACACAGCCCTGTCTTATACCTCGGCGAGGATGAAACTGATCGGATATTGTATTGTCTATTCTCACCACTGCAGTGATGTCCAAGTAGGGATTTTTAATCAGTTTAATCAGATGATAAGGAACACCCATTTGCTCTAGTACCTCCCAAAGCTTTTTCCAGTTGACAAAATCAAAAGCCTTATTATAGTCTATGAAGCACATTACCATAGACACATTATACTCTCTACATTTCTCTATCAATTGTCTTATGTTAACAATCTGATTTCTTGTGCCTCGTCCTTTAACGCATCCCGCTTGTTCTCTAGAGATTTGTTGGTCAACATAATATCTTAAACGATTATTTATGATATGTAGCATTACCTTACTTGGATGTGATAATAGAGATAATGTACGATAATTACTACATTTACGGGTAGAGCCTTTCTTATGTAGTGGTATTATTATAGAGGTCGTCCAATCTTTCGGCCATATTCCAGTTTTCCAGATGTTATTACATATTTTATAGATCATCCCCACTGTGTCATGATCTAGTTCCTTAAGAATATCTCCCGTGATGTCATCGTAGCCAGGTGCCTTATTGCTTTTCAGTTTCTTAACAGCATCCTCTACTTCACTCCTCATTATTTCAGGTTCTTGCTGCGTGGTATTGATCTGTTGGTGTATGTCTTGTTCTTGTGCATCATAATAAAGATCTTCACAATATTCTCTCCATCTGTCTATTATTCTTTCTTTCTCTGTAAGCAGTGTTCCATAGGTTTGAAATCCTTATCTATCTCTTTAATTTTTTTAAAGAGATCTTTAACTTGATTTTTCTCTGCATATGCTTGTACTTCTTTACATTGGTTATTGAGATATGTATTCTTATCTTGTCTGCAGTTCTTCTGTATAAGTCGGTTTAAATCTTGGTACTCTTTTATCTGCTGATCATCGTTTAGTCCAGTTTTCTTTACGTTTTTCCTATGCTCTATAAGTTGCCATGTTTCTGCAGACATCCAAGATTTTTTAATACATTTTCTTACTCTTCGGGATGCTATTTCTTCGTGGGCATCTTTTATCGATGTTTTCACTTTGTTCCACATCTCTTCATTATTTCCAGAATCTTCATTATATTGGATATTTCGGATATTTTTATTTACTAGTTCCGTAAATTGTTGTTTTTCTGGAGGATATATCTTCATTCGTTGCACCTTTATATTTTTTTGAGAAGCTTTGAGTTTAATACGAAGAACTGTAACTAGAAGTTGATGGTTGGAATTACAGTCTGCTCCTGGGTAAGTTCTCGTGTCCAGTATAGATGATTTCCACCTTTGGCTTATCATTATATAATCTATTTGATTTCTGTATCGATCTCCTGGAGATTTCAAGTATAAAGACGGCGGATATGATGTTTGAACAGGGTATTGGTGATAGCCAGAATAAAGTTAACCATCTTTAAATCTACACAAATGTGCCAGTCGTGGTCTCGATAATTTTTTTTTCCATTACTGAAGAAATAGTGGTATACTCTTCTTTCATAGTAGTAAAGCGTGCAATAGGTATAGAACCATACTTGTTGCCGTTATGAAGTAGCACATACTTTAAGTTTCTCTTGCTACTGTCTACAAAAAGACGCCAATCATTTAGTTGGTATCGTTGTGAACTCATCTTCTCCAAAATACCTCTGACATCATTACAAAAAACTAAATCATTTTCTCTAGAAAAATATGGAAACAAATTCTTTTCTCGGGTCCGATATAAAGTAATTCTAGTTCTAGGTACAAGTAAATTCTCTCTTTAAACGAGATGCCAAAATTTCAGAAGCTTCTTTTGACAAACTTAGATCCCATCCTAAGTCATTCAATTCCCTTTGATTAAAAGGTTGAGGATCTGATAACTGACTACATGTGAAATCCGAATCAGTATTGTTCATTGTGTTGTCTTCAATTTCCATAAGATCTGGTTTTTCGGAGCATTTAGATAATGCTCCTTGTATCTCATCAGAGTATAGAAGAGGTTGTAGAGCGGAAGGTAAGTTAGGATATGACTTTATTTATGCCGTTAATATTTACAACGCAAAAATAGCAGTCGTCATGGTGATTTTAGGGTTCCTACCAAATCATCGGTGTGTTAAATTTCCACTTCTTTTTCTATTTGACCATCGCCGCAGACACACAATACAGTTCTGGCACCCATTTCTTGTCTTGTTATTTGAAAGTGGTTAAAACATGTAGTTTTAACGAAGTCCGAGATGGGTTTCGATATTTTTCAATATAGCTTAAACAATCTAGATTGTATAAACAACGTCTACATGTCGAAACCATAACTGAAATTAAAAAAAATAATTATTCTGACTCGGGTAGATCTTAAAAAGACTGCAGGTGTCGTCTAAGTTAGGATAGACCGAAAATATGAGCAGTCAGAGAAAAACTAATCTGTCATTCAAAATCAGAACACTACAATAAGCTCAAAACTGAAAAAAAAATAGAAGAAAAAACTCAAAAAAAAAATATTTGTTGACCAGTGTTGTTATTGAGTCGAAGAAATAACTTGAAATTGAGAGAAATCGCTAGCTTATTAAATAAATTTACTTAAAGTTATCAGAATAATTCTCCTCGTAACTGAGCAAATTCATTTTGGACAAATTTTAGCTAAATTTGGTAGAATATTTGCTGATTTTTGCTAATCGCTAGTAATTTAAACAAAGTTCCAAATCCTGCTAACCAGTGAAAATTTGAATTATTTCAATGAATATTGAATAATTCCTTACTTCCATGGAAATACAAATTTTTTCTCAAAAACACGGGGAGAAAATCAAAAACTCAGCCCAACCGATCGATTGGCAATAAAAAAATGGATAGTAAAAAAAAATGTGTCATGATTAAATGAAAATTACGATCTATAGAGTGATTTTCCAGCGAAAAACGCCGTTTTTTTTTTCATAAGAATTAATACTCCTTCTGGAAATTCCGGAAAACTGTGAAGAAAAATCTAAAATCTAACTCGACAGATCGATTGGTCATGAAAAAACGAATAATTAAAACAATATCTTTAAAATTAGGACCTGTAGGGTAATTTGAGTGGCACAGTGAGGCTTCGTCCCACTGTGCGCCGGAGCAATAACAAACCACCCGTAGTATCATGTCTAGTAAAGCAATCTCACTTTGGCTGTTTAGAACCGGCATTAAACTGTAGATCCCCTTGTCTGTGAAACACTTAAAAAGCACCTACCATAAGCAAAAGTAGAGAAAGTCGTCTACGTCCGTATCAGAGACTCTCTAAATGAGGTGAAACAAATGTGAAATGTATCTTAATTAGTAACCAAAAATTAAATTTACGTTTAACTGTAAGAACTATGACCTCAGTTTTTTTACTTTGAATTTATTGAAATACAGTGAAGTCTGTTTATAACTAACCCGTTTATAGCGAATTTCCGGTTACGAACTATTTTATAATGCACGAAAAAACTTCCATAGGGCCAATGCAAATTTTTATCGGTTATAACGAACCCGGTTATAACGAACTACCGGATAAAGCGAACCAAATTTGGATGTTTTGTGTCCGTTTATAACAGACTTGCCACTGTCTGTGCTCGATATCGCACGACTTGATCTAGGGAATTTACCGAAACTCGCTGAGAACCCCTATTCTACTTGTTTCCGCTGCGTCGCTAGTTTGAGCAGTATTGTTTTCAATTCCCTTGTGTTATGCAGTTCTAATGCATATTTGATCAAAGTAGCAAAGTGAATGTTTAAGTTTTTATTTTAAAATGAGTACACAAAAACGTAAAGCGTTTACTTTAAAAGACAATCACGATATTACAAGGAAAATAGAAAATGGAGTTAAACAAAATGATGTTTGCAAACAATTGAATTTAACTAAATCTACGGTTTCTACCATATGGAAGAAGAAGCAAGAAATCTTATCAATCCATGATAAAAGAAACTTTAGTTGTAAAAAAGTAAGAAAATGTACACATGACCAAGTCGATAAACGACTCCTTAAATGGTTTATTCAAAAACGACATGAACATGTTCATATTACCGGCTATACTTTACAAAAGAAAGCTAGTAAATTGGAAAGAAAAATAGAGAACACCGAGTTTAACTGTTCTAGAAGTTGGATTGAACGATTTGAAAAGCGACATAATATTAGTGGGGGTAAGATAGTCGGGAGAAACTGCAGGAGTGGATGTGACTGTTGTTGATCAGTAGTTGGTCAATGTATGGACGGAAATTAGAGAAAGTTGTGAATATGCGGATCAAACGGGTTTGTTTTACAAGATTGCGCCGGATAAGACATTAAGATAATTGCAAATATGTCTGGAACAGAGAAAAGAAAATTGTTGGCGATAGGTCCGCCGATCCCAGGTGTTTTAAATACAAACATTTACCAGGGCAGTACAAATCAAGCAGTAAAGTCTGGATGACAACAGAAATTTTTAAAAACGAACTGATCGAATGGGACAAAGAATTAAAATTCACAAACAGAAAAATATTACTTTTGATTGACAACCGTCCAGCGTACTCTGAAGCTGTTCTACAGCAAATACAATTGGTTTTTATACCTCCAAACACAATTACAAAGCTCCAGCCTATGGATCAAGGTGTGATACATTCTTTGAAACGTCATAAAAAGATTTTATTTATGAAAATGTTAAGAGACAATCGGTAAAGGTAACATTTTTTCTGTAACTCTCTTGGACGCTATAAACTTTATCCATATGACTTGGTAAAGAGTCAGTAGAGAAAACATTCCAAACTGTTTTAAGCGTGGCGGATTTTTAAGGAAGGAGTGCAGATATGATCAGATGATAAGCTACCTTTGACTCAGTGAATTCAAAAACATTGGGAAGATCCTATTGATTGTCTAGAATTTGTTTACGATGTTGACATTCAACAAAGTACAGTGAATTAAAACGATGTTTAATCACTTTAATTTGGAAGAATATGTATGCGCTGATAATGAATTAGTGACGAGAGAAATATTAACTGATGATCAAACTGCGACATCAGTGACTTCTGGAAAGATTTTTAAGCGATAATGACGACGTAGATGAGCTTGGAGAAGGAGATAATATTTATGTTCCATCCATTTCAGAAATGACTGAAACTCGCAATTTTTTGGAATCTGGTGAAGTTCCTGAACATTTATGGAGTAGTTTTTGTCACCTTGACAATTATATAAACACCATTTCTTTTTCAAGTAAAATTGTACAAACGAAAATTACCGATTTTATTGTATAAACTACGTATTTTAATGTTTTCGTTTATACTCGTATATATACCAACATACATAATAATAACTTTAGTGTGACTTGTTTTATTTTCCTTTGAATATTTTCTTTTAATTTAATGATCATTATTATTATTCATTTTTTTAAGCATTAGCGCCTAATCTAAATAAAAAACTAGTAAAAAATAATATTAGATTTTGTTTACTGTGTAACGAACTTCGGATATAGCGAACCATTTTTTGTGATTTTTTGGAGTTCGTTATAAACGGACTTCACTGTATTTAAAATTTGAAAAAAAAAGAAAGGCAGTGAAATGTAGATAAAAAATAATAAAGAGTTATTAGGAACTAAATTTGAATTCGGCAAACCGCAGGGATTCTAACCGCAAGGTAAAAAATGAGATTTGTCATTCAAAATATCAAGAGAAAGGATCTATTCGGAGACAAAGGAAAAATGAATGTGTTGACATAAAAAGAATTTTCTAGGAAGGGGCCTAAAACTAACACAGACATTTTTATTTTTTTAACGGCCCGAAAGCCCCAAATGAGCTGAAAAAATGGCCGAAAAGCACTTTCTGGTTAGAGACGAATGTTTACAAATTATTTAGGCATGTAAAAGTGGCAAAGCGAGGCGAAGAGCAAGAACCGAGGTCTGAAACCGCTCGAAAGCCATACCTGGCTCGGGAATTTATCTGATCGAGCGCTGAAAGTTGAAAAGTCGTCAGTCGCGTTCGAATCGTCGAGCAGAAAAGTAGTGTGTGTGTACGTGCAGCACGTCGAACTTTTCGAAGTTACACCGTGAATATGAAAGCTTTCGGAACAAAAAATCGTTGCACCCGATACGGCCGGTGCGACCATCGTTTGGAAGATTAGGTTCGTGTTGAAGAGTGAAGAATGATCTGCTCTCGACGAACCAAAATGTAGTTCTTTTGTTGTTCCAGAAGATTTATTATTTCATTCAAACTTCTTTAAATTATTGAGTCACCATTGTCTGTGATACTTTTAATTGAAAAAAAATAGGGACGGGACGTTAATATGTGTAGCAAACATCAGCAAGGATGTTTCTTTCAAATTACATTTTAACAGTGCTAAAAAGGATATTTCTATGAAGTTCAGTGTGCAATGTTTATCAGTGATGTTTCTGTGATATTATTTTGGTTCTTGTATAGTGGAGGGTGAATTTCTTTAGCAAAATGCCTTTAGGATATTTTAAACGACTTTGCAAACGGGGTGAGTTCAATTGTGAGAGTTGCACACGTAGATCTAAATCAATTTAGTTAGCAACCCTAAATTACTACTAACAACCACCCTTTTAATGGAATAGTTTTAGTGAAGTAGCCGTGCTTTTACTAACAAATACTAACGTAGACTTTGTTTCTTTTCATCATGTTGTTGAGAAAGAAGAGAATGGTCAAGAGGCGACCGTAAGAACGAAGAACGGACTTCTTTTGTGTTATCGTAGGTATGTTTTAAACAAGTTTTGTATTCTTTATACGCGATAGGAAGATTATTTTCATTTTTTGCGGGGCCGAATGATGTTCGCTTACGTGAAACTTGTAAATATGATTGGATATTTCGTTTTACCGCTATAAAGAAAATTAGTTGTTTTTATTAAAAACATGGCAGAATACCTCTGAGGATTTTTAATTTTACCGAAAATAATAAAAGCATTAATAAATCAACGGCTAATAATTATAAAAATACCAGTCGAAAAACTTACCCCAGTGGAAAATTCAGTTTATTAGATTTAGGCTGAGTCGATTTAGTTAGGAGTTGTTCCGATAGATATTGACTAAAACAACAGATATTTTAATATAATTAAAACGATATTGATAATGCCGTTTTTCTTTTTCCTATCATTTTTTTCGCAAAGATAAGGGGATCTCTGCTCTCAGCATCCGTCGGTTTCCCCGTCTTTGTGTCGGAAAGATAACTCTCGAGCCAAATGAAATATCTATTTCAAATTTGGTACACATTGGGTGATTGCAAAAGTTTGTGCTGAACCAAATTGAATACAACACATTTTCATGAAAAATAGGGTTTATTAATCAATAATGTACTTTCCATCATTTTCTAACACGTAGGCTGAAAATTTTTGGGTCTAGCTTCTTAAAACACATTTTTTTTTGGAAAATTCGAGAACAATACAACCGATCCAATGCTTTTCTAACATTTCTATACCTTTCTTGTAGAAGGATTTGTCTTTGCGTTCAAAATAAGTCTCAGTTTCGGCGATAATCTTTTCATTGGAACCAAATTTCTTTCCCGCGAGCATATTTTTGAGGTCTGCGAATAGATAATAATCGCTGGAGGTTAAATCTAGAGAATACGGTGGATGAGGAAGCAATTCGAACTTCATTTCATGCAATTTTGTCATCGTAACCATTGAATTGTGACACTGTGCATTACCTTGATGAAAGAGCACTTTTCTCTTGTTCATTTGGGGTCGTTTCTTTGCGATTTCTGCCTACAAACGCACCAATAACTTTATATAATATTGGCTATTTATGGTGTTTCCCTTCTCAACATAGTCGATGAAAATTATTCCATGCGCATCTCAAAATACAGAGGCCAAAACTTTCCCAGCCGACTGTTGTGTCTTTGGTCGCTTCGGGCTGCTTTTACCAGTTGGTGTCTACTCAGCTGACTGCCGGTTTGATTCTGGGGTGTAGTGATGGATCCATGTTTCATCCATTGTCACGTATCGCATGAAAAAATCCTTTTTATTGCGCTTAAACAGGTCTAAACAGCGTCAGAATCATCAACACGTTGTTTTTGGTCCATTGTGAGCAAACGCGGTACCCATTTCGAACAGAGCTTTCTCATGCCTAAATGTTCATGCAAAATATGAACAATTTTGTGGAATTTTTTTTATGTTTTTCGGTGTAACCATCTCATTTGGGCGACCAGAGCCTTCAGCATCATTTGTGTCTGTACGACCGCGTTTAAATTCAGCATACCAGTAAATGACGAGTGATTTTCCAGGGACAGAGTCCCCGTAACACTTATCAAGCCATTGCTTTGCTTGAACGGTATTTTTTTCCCATCAAAAAACAGTGTTTAATCAAGACACGAAATTCTATTTTTTCCATTGTTTTGAAAAATATCCAAAATAGCGTCTCTAAAACCACTGTAACTTGTAAACTAATCGTCGAAATGTCATGAAATTTTGACACGTATCGTCTGACGGTTGGTACTTCCTAAAAATCATATGGATTTTTGAAAAGGGCGACATCTGTGCGTCAGACCAAAAACTTTTCCTACTTGTTATAACTGTTTCCAATGATTTTACAAGTTTTTGAATTCCTTCTTTGTAAAAACTGCGTGATTTCTCTTCGTAAGGTAGTTTTTGACTTTTTCCATGGAATAAAATTTTTTGCCATTTAAATTATTTCGAAGAGAACGAAACAGATGAAAATCTAAAGGGGCAAGGTCAAGGAAATACGGCTCATGCTGGAGGAATTCCCATTTTAATTCCCTAAGTTTTTGCAGTGTTTGTTAAGCGACGTGTAGTCTAGCGTTGTCATGGTGAAATATGATGCCTTTTAGATTAACCAAATTTGGACGTTTTGCTTGACTTTCAACATTGTGTTGGGTGAGTTGTTCACCTTACTTCTCCGCAGTTATTATTTGGCCACGTGGAAGAAGCTCGTAAAAAATTATTGTTTTGCAATCCCACCAGACACATAACGATACTTTTAATTGGATGCAACTCAGCCTTTGCCATAGATTCTGCTGTTTCTCTTCCTTGCTTTTTCTTATTATGTTTTTATAAACAACCCATTTTTCATCTTCAGTTATAACTTGATTAAAGAAAAGTTTGTTTTGTTGCCGGGCGATGAGAGAAATGGCTGTAAAAACACGGTTCATTTTGTTCCGTTCTATCAAAACGTGCAAAACCCATATATCTAGTTTCGAAGTGTATCCAAGATGCTTTATATGATGAAATGCAGTTAAATCGTCACCATTTAGTCTCTCAGCAATTTTTTCAGTGGTAATCCGTAGATTATTATTCACTAAGTCACGAATAAAGTCATTATCAATTCCAGGAGATCGCCCAGAGCGAAGTTTAACGTTTAGATTGAAGTCACCATTTCCAAATCGATCAAACCGCTTTTTAACTATCCTAAGAGCATGAGCACGATCCAAATAAACGTGTTGAATATTTTTTGTTCCAGTTCCAACATTCACTCCCTTTTTAAATTCATATAACATGACGAAAATGTAACTTTTCATTTTCCATTTTGAATATTAATCTTGCATACAAATTAATTTAAATGAACTTTTTTTTAAGGTTTATGAACTTACGGCGCATTTAGATAACTGTCAGTTAATAATCTATAATATATATAAAATGCAAAGTTTCTCTGTCTGTCTGTCCGTTAGTGCGCTTATGACTTATCCGATCTACATGTTTTTTTTTTAATTCATACATTTGTTCTTTGGCCAGGTTATCTATAATCTTCTTTTATATATATAAAATGCAACGTCTCTCTGTCTGTTTGTTTGTCCGTTAGTGCGCTTATCACTCGAGAACAACTTATCCGATATACGTGTTTTTTTTTTAATTCATACATTTGTTTTCTGCTAGGTTCTTCTATAATCTATAATATATATAAAATGCAACGTCTCTCTGTCTGTCTGTCTGTCTGTCCGTCCGTCCGTTAGTGTGCCTATCACTGGAGAACCACTTATCCGATTTACGTGCTTTTTTTTAAACATGTTTAACCATTAAATATGGAACAATATCATGTAGCACAGAATATCTATAATATATAAAATGTAACGTCTCTCTGTCTGTCTGTCTGTCTGTTAGTGCGTTTATCACTGGAAAACCACTTATTCGATTTACGTACTTCTTTTTTTAAAACATACATATGTTCTCTGGCCAGGTTATAGGCTATATTTTATTACTATAGGTAGCATAAGGAATGAGTAGTGACGTAAAATAGTGAATGAAGTCGGAAAAAAGTTTGCCGCTAACGCGTTCCATTGCAAGCATAGCCTAAACCATTAAATATGGAACAATATTATGTAGCAGAGAATATCTATAATCTATAATATATATAAAATGGAATGTCTCTCTGTCTGTCTGTCCATTAGTGCGTTTATCACGCGATAATCACTTATCCGATTTACGTGTCTTTTTTTAAATTCATACATATATTTTTTGGCGAGGTTATATAATAATAATAATAATCTATATCTATAATATGTATAAAATGCAATGTATCTGTCTGTCTGTCTGTCCGTTAGTGCGCTTATCCCTCGAGAACCACTTATCCGATTTACGTGATTTTTTAAATTCAGACATATGTTCTCTGACCAGGTTATAGATATATGTTTTATTACATCTATAATATATATAAAATGCAACGTATTTCTGTCTGTCCGTTAGTGCGCTTATCACTGGAGAACCACTTATCCGATTTACGTGCTTTTTTTTTTTAAACATGCTTAACCATTAAATATGGAACAATATCATGTAGCACAGAATATCTATAATATATAAAATGTAACGTCTCTCTGTCTGTCTGTCTGTCCGTTAGTGCCTTTATCACTGGAAAACCACTTATTCGATTTTCGTGCTTCTTTTTTAAACATACATATGTTCTCTGGCCAGGTTATAGGATATATTTTATTACGTTAGGTGACATAAGGAATAAGCAGTGACGATAATAGTGAATCAAGTCGGAGAAAAGTTTGCTGCTAGCGCGTTCTCTTGCAATACACTGCCTAAAGCATTAAATATGGAACAATATCATGTAGCAAAGAATATAATATAAATAAAATGCAACGTCTCTCTGTCTGTCTGTCTGTCTATCTGTCTGTCTATCCGTTAGTGCGCTTATCACTTGAGAATCATCCGATTTACGTGTTTTTATAAATTTATACATATGTTCTATATAATTCAATATAAGCCTAGATAATGGCAGATACGATGAGATAATGGGAGATAAGTCGAGATAAGCCTCGATAATGGGAGATAATTGGAGATAAGTATAAATAATGGGAGATAAGGAGAAATAATGGGAGATGAGCAGAGGTAAGTCTAGATAATGGGAGTTATGGCGAGATAATGGGAGATAAGGAGAAATATTGCGAGATAAGTCGAGACAAGCCTAGATAAGTCGAGATAAGCCTAGATAATGGGAGATAAGGTGAGATACTGGGAACTAAGGAGACATAATGGGAGATAAGGAGAAATAATGGGAGATAAGCGGAGATAAGCGTAGATAATGGAAATTATGTAGGGATAATGGGAGATAAGGAGAAATATTGGGAGATAAGGGGAAATAATGGGAGATATTTTATTACGTTGGGTAACATAAGGAATAAGCAGTGACGATAGTAGTGAATCAAGTCCACGCGAGCGGAGCCGCGGGCCCGCCTAGTATATATATAAAATGTAACGTCTCACTGTTTGTTTTTCCGTTAGTGCGCTTATCACTCTAGAACCACTTATCCGATTTAAGTGTTGTTTTTTTTTTAAATTCATACATTTGTTCTCTGGCCAGGTTATCTATAATATTCTTTAATCTATATATATATATATATATATATATATATATATATATATATATATATATATATATATAATATAAATAAATAAATAAATAAATAAATAAATAAATAAAATGCAAGGTCTCGCTGTCTGTCTGTCTGTTTGTCCCTTAGTGCGCTTATCACTCTAGAAATACTTATCCCATTTACGTCCTTTTTTTTACATACATATTATCCCTGGCCAGGTTATAGGATATGTTTTTATTACGTTAGGTAATATAAGGAATAAGCAGTGGCGATAATAGTGAATCAAGTCGGAAAAAAGTTTGTCGCTAGCACACTCTCTTGCAATATTTTGCCTAAACCGTTAAATATAGAACAATATCATATAACAAAAAATACAATATATAAAATGCAACGTCTCTTTGTTTGTCTATCTGTCCGTTAGTGCGCTTAGAACCACTTATCCGATTTACGTGTTTTCTTTAAATGCATACGTATGTTCTCTGGCCAGGTTATATAATAATAATAATAATTTATATAATATATATAAAACACAAGATCTCTCTCTCTCTCTGTCTGTCTGTTCGTTAGTGTGCTTATCGTTCGAGAACCACTTATTCGATTTACGTGTCGTTTTTTTTCAATTCTTAATTTAATATTTATCAAAAAAAATCTATAATATATATATAAAACGCAACATCTCTCTGCCTGCCTATCTGTCTGTCTGTCCATTTGAACGTTAGTACACTTATCACTCGAGAATCACTTATCTGATTTATGTGCTTTTTTTAAAACATACATATCTTCTCTGGCCAGGTTGTAGGATATATTTTATTACGTTAGGTAACATAAGGACTAAGCAGTGACGATAATAATGAATCAAGACCACGCGGGCGGAGCCGCAGGCACGTCTGGCATGATTATAAAAGAAACATCAGTAGCTATAATATGAGATATAAAGTGCATACTTCTGCCATCTATGAAAATCGGGCACGAACTTTAGCAATCACCCAATGTAATTCTTGAAGTAGGAAAGAACTATATATTTTTTTAGCCGTATTACTTTAGGGGAAGGGTGTGAACGGGGTAAAAGTCTTTAAATATTGTGTAGTTTCAATAATACTACGGAATTTTTAGGTTTAATTAGATAGTTGAACACATAAGGGGTTAGAGAGCATGCTTCGTATATATAGCATTATACGACCTTTTCAGGTTTTTTGGAGTCAAGTAGTCATTCACTTTTAATATCTTTCAAGCTTTTTCTTTGTTCAACATTGCTTATAATTAATAAATCTGTATCAAGTATCTGTAATATAAAATATAAAGTTGTTACGGTATGCTTGAATTTTGTTTTTTGGTGGAACAGAATCAAATTCAGTGCTTGAGTGGGTAAATTACTTCACAATTTTTTTTTAATATCGAGAAAGCCATTAACAAGTATGTAGTACATTTTTGGGGCTTAACGACAGGCCGATTTTTTATTTTTAGGAAACTTCCACCTCTCTGTGTATTTTAACAAAGATTCGGATAGCATTTAGTAACACGTAAGCTGACAAATTTTTGATCTAGCTACTTAAAACTCTTTTTTTTTGCAAAATTCGACTTTATTCATCAACATCCTTCAAGAGCGATACAACCAGTCCAACGTTTTTCTCACATTTTTATACCTTTCTTGTAGAAGGATTTGTCTTTGCCTTCCAAATAGGCCTCAGTTTCGGCGATAACTTCTTCATTAGAGCCAAATCTCTTTCTCGCGAGCATTTTTTTGAGGTCTGCAAATAGATAATAGTCGCTGGGGACCAAATCTGGAGAATACGGTGGATGAGGAAGCAATTTGAACTTTAATTTATGCAATTTTGCCATCGTAACCATTGACTTGTTACACGGTGCATTGTTTTGATGAAATAGCACTTTTTCTTGTTCATTTAGGGCCGTTTCTTTGCGATTTCTGCCTTCAAACGCACCAGTAGCTTTATATAATATTCGCTATTGATGGTTTTTGCTTTCTCAGCATAGTCGATAAAAATTATTCCATGCGCATCCCAAAATACAGAGGCCAAAATCTTCACACAGCCGTCTGTTGTGTCTTTGGTCACTTCGGGCGGCTTTCGCCGGGTGCTGTCCACTCAACTGACTGCTGATTTGATTCCGGTGTGTAGTGGTGGATCCATGTTTCATCCATTTTTACATATTGCATGAAAAATTCCTTTTTATTGTGCTTAAACAGATCCAAACAGCGCTCAGAATCATCGACACGTTGTTCTTTTTGGTTCACTGTGAGCAAACGCAGTATTCATTTCGAACAGAGCTATCTCATGCCCAAATGTTCATGCAAAATATGACCAACACGTTCTTTTGATATCTTTAGAGTATTAGCTATCTCACGCAATTTCATTTTACTGTCATCTAAAACAATTTCGTGGATTTTTTTGATATTTTCCGGTGTAACCACCTCATTTCGGCATCCAGAGCTTTCAGCATCATTTGTATCTGTACCATCGTGTTTAAACTCAGCACACTAGTAAATGATGAGTGATTTTCCAGGGACAGAGTTCCCATAACACTTATCAAGCCATGGCTTTGTTTGAACGGTATTTTTTTCCCATCCAAAAACAGTGTTTAATCAACACACGAAATTCGATTTTTTCATTGTAGCGTCACTAAAACCATCGTAACTTATTTATTTATTTACCAAAAGCCCAACAAAAGTAATTAATAGGGCCGATAACATAGCTATTACACAACATCAATATGAAACAATTCAGTATAGACAGTAACTCAAGACTAAAATTAACCTTATAGTTTAATAAACACAATGATTGATATCATGTCACACACCATTACAGTTATTAAAGTAGGTTCAAGTAAATATGGAAGAAGTCATTTTGAATCATGGAGAGATCACATGCGTACGACACTTCATTATAAACAGAACATATCCCATAAACAGGAGATGCATACAATACATTGTGTGCGGAAGGTAAAAGAAGTAACCAACCCGATTTGTAAATCTTGGGACAATAAATTTCAATTCTTCCAGCAGTGATAGACACTGAATCTTACCATTACTATCCAGCTTATATAGGAACATTACCCTCGCTTCTTCAAGCTCAGAAAATTGAACCTTCCCAACAAGATATCGTTGTCTATACCAACCTGCGGGTATACTCTATCTACTCTTCTAGATATATACTTCAAAGACTTCCTTTGAACCCTCTCCAAAGCAACAGTATATTTACTATAGAATGGTGCCCAGACAACAGGTCCATATTCAAGCCTGCTTCTAACCAATGCATTAAATACTGTAATAGGAGTCGCAATATTCTGAAAATACTTACAATTTCTGATTACAAACCCCAGCATCTTGATCGCATCCGAAACCAATATGCTAATCTGATGACTGAATTTCAACCTAGAATCAAGAACAACGCCCAAATCCCTGAAAGTTTCCACTCTGCAACTCATTAATACCAATATTATATTTATAGTTCTAGTAGTAACTTGTAAACTAATCGTTGAAATGTCCTGTATCGTCTGAAGATTGATACTTCCTAAAAATCATATGGATTTTTTGAAAAGGGCGACATCTATGTGTCAGAACAAAAACTTTTCAGCTTACGTGTTATACCTAATGAAGTACGCAAATTCACCTGCTAAAAAGGGATCCTTTTTTAAGAGTATTTTTAAAGATATAATTTGATATATTAAGTTCGCAGATCTTTTCAGATCCAATAAATTTAAAATTAGTTCAATCTTATGCCGATCTCAATAAATCACTTGGAGTTCTGATTTCTAAGTAAGTATTTATCTAATTTTATCCGTGTTTCCCTTTTGTTGTTTACTTCGGAAGTTTTTCATTTGATGGATCAATGTAATAATGGGGATTTGATTTCAAGTTTTCTTTAAAAATTTATTTCTTTTATTCTTTTAATTTATTATTAACTAATCAAATCAGTTAAGTTAAAACTATTCCTAGTTTGCTCAATCTATTTGTTGACAATATATTTAAGCTTGCCCTTAGATTAAACAGGTATACAAAAAAAACCCTCTCTTTTAAATGAGGCACGTGTTTTCTTAAGTATCTTTCCAGAATCCAAAAAAAAAAATCATAAAAAAAGGCATTCACCGTGAGGTTTTTTTCAGATAAAAAACACACTTAAAGTTGCCAGAAAACTATTAAATTGAAAAAATAAATTTTAATAAGTAATATAAAACTGTATAATCAAATTATGGAATAAAATTATTATTTCGGAAATCTTTAAATGTTCTGAATCTACATTTAACATAAAAACTTAAAAATATTAGGTTTTAATGTTTATGCTTAACAAAAAACATGCATACACCACCTTTAATTAAGCTACGTATCAAAATGCTGTTCAAAATAAATACACTCCTTTACAAAATTAACGCAACAATATATTAAATCATACAAATCTTTATAATGAATTAATTTTAATAATTTTTTATGAACATTGGTTACACTAAAAGTTAGAAAAAACTTATTCGGATACTTTAAAAGTGAATTAGCTACCAAATTTCTCTATAAGATTCGAATTAAAATTATTCTTAAGACCTAATAACAAAATCGTTGAAATGAAAAAAATAAACTGGGACACTAGTAGCAAAATTAATGGTGTAACTGGGACACTAGTAGCGTGTGTTGCCTTCTCTACTTCGGATGACAGCGTTTATGCGCCTAGGCATGCTTCTAATTAAATTTTGGATAAAATCTTGAGGAATTTGCTCCCATTCTGTGATAACTACATTTTCAAGTTCCCTCAGGTTTCTAGGTGCAGGTATATGACGTTTCACATTTTTCTTAAGGTGATCCCATACATGTTCTATCGGATTCAGATCCGGGCTTTTTTTGGTGGCCATTGCATACTCGGTATATCAACTTGATTAAGATAATCGAGTACCTCCCTAGCCACGTGAGGTCGAGCGTTGTCTTGCATAAACAGGAAATTGGGCCCCACACAAAATGACCGAAAGGCATCTCATGTTCTATTACAATATTCTCAAGATAGTAGTCAGCATTCATGGATCTCGTACGGACAGGAACTAACTCTGTGCGAGTATCAAAGCAGATGCTACCACAGAACATAACAGAGCCACCGCCAAATGGAATCCTTGCAGAGATATTGCAAGGAGCAAACCTCTCTCCTGGTTTTCGCCATATTCGCTCACGACCATCTGGATGTTTTAGACTAACCCTAGTTTCATCTGTGAAGAAAACTTGTTTCCAATCATTCACAGACCAGTTTTCGTGATCTCGAGCAAAACGTAACCTGGCAAGTCTGTTCTCTCTAGTAAGCAAGGGCGCAGTGGCTGGTCTCCTACTGTTTAATCCAGCTTCATTTAACCGTCTTCTAACTGTTTTAGAAAAAAAAAATTGTGACATTGCGAACAGCTTCGAGTTCGTTTCTTATTATAGAACTAGTGACACTCCTGTTTCTTAAAGCATATTGTCTTATAAAACGTTCATCTAGGTCGCTAGTGCATCGGTTTCGCTCTTGCTCTAGCCTTCTAGAATAAGTTCCTACTTCATTCAAGCGTCTTACCATTCGACTTATTGTGGAACAATGTTTGCCTAACAAATTGGCAACATAACTCTGACAATATCCCTGGTCCAATAAAACTGAGGCTCGCACTACCTCGTGTTCAGTTAAATTCCTTGTTCGATTCATTTTTCTAATTCTTCGGGGTCAAAAATAAAACACTCTACCACAAAAACGTATTACTTTGAAAAAGGGAACAATTTTATAAGCTTACTTTTAAAGAAAATCTATCGCATTATTACAGAAAATTGTTTATCTTCTAAAAAATTCTTTAAAACTGTAAATCTAAACGAATTGTTTTGATTTCTGTCATGAACAACGAAACAAAATATGCATAGCCTACTATTCAAATACTCGATAAACTTTAAAACTGACATAAGAAAAAGATAAATTAATTTTCAGATTGTTGCGTTAATTTTGTCCAGGAGTGTATGTGCAACTGCTAAATTAAAAAATTGTTTTTAATTTGCGTTAATATTGAACAAAACTATTATTTCTAGTGTTTTTTGAAGCTCTTAATTCTGACTTGACATCAAAAAATAAAGTTTTATGTTCAGTTTCAACAAGAAACTCGCTCTTAGTACTTACAAGGGTGCTATGTGATTGGTAAAATGCTTTTTTAAGTAAATAACTGCAACGAAATACAGTGAAGTCCGTTTATAACGAACTCCAAAAAATCACTAAAAATGGTTCGCTATATCCGAAGTTCGTTATAAAAAGTCGACAAATTATAATATCATTTTTCACTACTTTTTTATTTAGATTAGGCGCTAATGCTTAGAAAAATGAATAATAATAATTATTAAATTAAAAGAAAACATTCAAAGGACAATAAAAACAAGTCACACTAAAGTTATTATTATGTACAAGAACTACTCGATATATATTCAGAAACATCACGAGATTCCAAAAAATTGCGAGTTTCAATCATTTTCTTAGTCATTTCTGAAATGGATGGAACATAAATATTATCTCCTTCTCCAAGCTCGTCTTCGTCGTCATTATCGCTTAAAATCTTCCCAGAAGTTACTGATGTCACAATTTGATCATTAGTTAATATTTCTCTCGTCATTAATTCATTATCAGCACGTACATGTTCTTCAAAATTAAGGTGATTAAACATCTTTTTATTCTCGATTTCTACTATACTTCGTTGAACGTCAGCTTCGTAAACAAATTCTAGACAATCAGTAGGATCTTCTCGATGTTTTTCAATCCACTGAGTCAACGGTAGCTCATCATCTGAGTCATATGTATATTCCTTCCTTAAAAATCCGGCATGCTTAAAACAGTTTGTAATGGTTTCTCTACTGACTCTTTGCCAAGCCATATGGATAAAGTTTATAACGTCCAAGAGAGTTACAGAAAAAATGTTACCTTTATCGATCGTCTCTAACATTTTTATAATTAAAATGTTTCTATAATGACATTTTAAAGAATGTATCACACCTTGATCCATAGGCTGGAGCTTTGCACTTGTGTTTGGAGGCATAAAAATTTTATTGGCTGTAGATCAACTTCAAGGTGCGCTAGACAGTTGTCAATCAAAAATAATATATTTCTGTTTGTGAATTTTAATTCTTTGTCCTATTCGATCAGTTCGTTTTTAAAAATTTCTGATGTCATCCAGGCTTTACTGTTTGACTTCTACTTTACTGGTAAATGTTTGTTTTTAAAACACCTGGGATTGGCGGACTTTCCTATCACCAACAATTTTCTTTTCTCTGTTCCAGACATATTTGCAGTTACCAACACAGTAATCTTTACTTTTGGTAATTTTTCCACCAGCACAATTCTCTCCGACAAACTTTAATGACTTATCAGGCGTCATCTTGTAAAACAAACCGTTTCATCCGCATTAAAAATGTCCACATATTCATAACTTTTTCGAATTTCCGGGCATGCATTGGCCAACCACTGATCAACAACAGTCATATCTACTTCTGCAGTTTCTCCTACTATTTTACCCCCACTAGTATTATTCGCTTCTTAAATCATTCAATCCAACTTCTAGAACATTTAAACTCAGTGTTCTCTATTTTCCTTCCCAATTCACTAGCTTTTTCTGATAATGTATAGCCGGTAATAGCAACATGTTCATATCGTTTTTGACTAAACCATTTAAGGAGTCCTTTATCGACGGTCATGTGTAGATTTTCTTGCTTTTTTACAACTAATGTTTCTTTTATCATAGATTGATAATATTTCTTGCCTCTTCTTCCATATGGTAGAAACAATAGATTTAGTTAAATTCAACTGTTTGCAAACATCACTTTGTTTAACTCCATTTTTATTTTCCTTATAATATGGTGTTTGTCTTTTAAAGTAAACGCTTTATATTTTTGTGTACTCATTTTAAAATAAAAACTTTGCTACTTTGATCAAATATGCATTCGAACCGCATAACACAACAAGTGAATTAAAGATAATACTGCTCGAACTAGCGACGCGGCGAAAACAAGTAGAATAGGGGTTCCCAGCGAGTTTCGGTGAATTCCCTATATCAAGTCCCGAGATATCGAGCACAGAGAGTGCCAAGTTCGTTATAAACGGACACAAAACATCCAAATTTGCTTCACTTTAACCGGAAGTTTGTTATAACCGATAAAAATTTGCATTGGTCTCGTGGAAGTTTTTTCGTGCATTATAAAATAGTTTGTTTTAACGGGAAATTCGCTATAAACGGGTTCGTTATAAGCAGACTTCATTGTAATACTTTGGTTTAATATTAATAAGAATTAAAGACAATTTTTTTAATTGAGCGGTTGTACATATTTATTTTAAACAGCATTTTGATAGGTATGAGTATTTTTTGTTGAACATGAACACTAAACCTAATATTTTTAAATTTTTATGATAAATCTAGATTCAGAATGTTAAAGATTTTATTCCATAATTTTAATTATACAGTTTTACATTAATTGTTAAATTTTATTTTTTTGATTTTAATAGTTCTCTGGCAACTTTAAGTGTATTTTCTGAAAAAAAACCTCACGGTGGATGTCTTTTTTATGATTTTTTTTGAATTCAGCATAAAATAACCGGTCAAGTGTAAGTTGAACTTGCGCAATTAGTGTTCCGTACGTTGATTGCTTTTCAAATAAAAAATTTTGTTACAGAGGTATAAAATGATCAGTGACTTCACAAAACACACCCCAAATGAGTTTTCAACAAAGTTTGTTTCCAATCATTACTGAAATCTGATAACCTTGAAATTTTTTTATATACCAGATAAATTATTAAAGGTAATGCACTCCTGATAATTTTCGTTCAATCTACACCCCGTGGAGAATATTCCAGAATTTTTTCAAAATTTTTTGATAAGTACTCTTCGAGATAAGGCGGGGGACAGCGATTTTTTCGCATTTTTTTAAAAATAATACAAAGAAAAGTACGCGCAAGTATTACATTATATATATATATATATATATATATATATATATATATATATATATATATATATATATATATATATATATATATATATAATATATTTTTTTTTACTCGTGTTTTCATAAGCTTTCATTTGACACCACACTCGATAACCTAGTAAAAAAATTTTTTTGTCACTTCCCAAAACTAACCCCTTAAGTCAAAATTTAACCCCCAAAACTACATGATTCTGATGAGGCCATCAATTCCTATATTATTACCAAATTTCAACTTTCTACGTCAAATAGTTTCGGAGAAAATCGAGTGTGACAGACAGACACCGAAGTGATCTTATAAGTGTTCCGTACGGAACACTAAAAATACTTAAGAAAACACGTGTCTCACTTAAAAGACAGATAATTTTTTTTGTTTACCTGTGTTATTTGAGTTTTTTGTTGGAAATGTTGAGCAATCTTAAGTTTTTTTCTGTACTGTTCTCCATTGCATTGTTAATTTGTGAGAATGCCACTTATTTCCCAATAATTTTCAGTGTGGTAAGTACTGTCATTTATTGCATATATTGCCACAATAAGCACTTTGAAGTACTTTTTACGCAAGTTACCGCGATATACCTCTATTCACATAAGTAGGATCACCCATAATAATGCCAAGGATGTTATTACCTTTGGAATTACTAATCAATTCCAGTAGTATAATAATTTTAATTTCATATTGTTCGTTCAAAAATATCTAGAAATATTCAGTTGATACACCACATAACTAACACACTGTCAACAGTGTCTGTCGTAGCCGGCTCTAGCCATTTCTAGTTTTCACATTATTGTATGAAACATTTTTATGTCTAATTATAATTATAATCTGGCCTATACATTTACAGCTGCAAGGAGTATTTCTACAAGACAAATTAGTTTGAGCCTGATATATACAATATATACCTTCGGCTGGATACTCTAGTAACTAACACGCCTAATATCGAGGCATAATATGTATTTATAGTATTTTATTATTGTTTTGCACCTGGTTGTTAAGTTAAAAGGACCAAAAAAGAATGATGGTCAAGGGGCCGAGAACGCACAGCATTAGCAACGGTGAAGAACGATTTGAGAGAGAAAGACAGAGAGAGAGAGTTCTTTTGTTGTGTCGAAGGTATGTTTCAAACAAGTTTTGTGAAGGCGCTCTCTAATATCTTATACTATACCCGAGATGATGATTTCGATTTTTTAAAACGGTATCTCGTTGTTCTCCTTTATGCGAAAAATTGCATGATCTTCCAAAACTCATTTATTAAAATATGTAGCCAGTCATAATTATATGGATATCACCATTTAAAGTACATATTTTTTGGGGAAATACAATTTTTTTAAATGTAAACTCAGTAGACATTATGAGAGTGTATTTTTTTAAGTTATTTACTTAGCCATGAAAGAAAGCTCACAAAGAGCTTAAAAATACAGTGAAGCCCGTTTATAACGAACTCCAAAAAATCACTAAAAATTGTTCGCTATGTTCGAAATTCGTTACAAACAGTAAACAAAATCTAATATCATTTTTCACTACTTTTTTATTTAGATTAGGCATTAATGCTTAGAAAAATGAATAAGAATAATTATTAAATTAAAAGAAATCAGTTAATATTTCTCTCATCATTAATTCTTTATCAGCACATACATATTCTTCAAAATTAAAGTGATTAAACATCTTTTTAATCTCGATTTCCACTGTACTTTGTTGAATGTCAGCATCGTAAACAAATTCTAGACAATCAGTAGGATCTTCTCGATGTTTTTCAATCCACTGAGTCAATGGTAGCTCATCATCTGAGTCATATCTACGTTCCTTCCTTAAAAATCCGCCATGCTTAAAACAGTTTGTAATGGTTTCTCTACTGACTCTTTGCCAAGCCATATGGATAAAGTTTATAGCGTCCAAGAGAGTTACAGAAAAAAATGTTACCTTTATCGATAGTCTCTAACGTTTTCATAAGTAAAATCTTTCTATAATGACATTTTAAAGAATGTATCACACCTTGATCCATAGGCTGGAGCTTTGCCCTTGTGTTTGAAGGCTTAAAAACCAATTTTATTTACTGTAGATCAACTTCAGGGTGCGCTGGACAGTTGTCAATCAAAAGTAATATTTTTCTATTTGTTAATTTTAATTCTTTGTCTCATTTAATCAGTTCGTTTTTAAAAATTTCTGATGTTATCCAGGCTTTATTGTTTGATTTGTACTTTACTGGTAAATATTTGTTTTTAAAATACCTGAGATTGGCGAACTTTCCTACCACCAACAATTTTCTTTTCTCGGTTCCAGACATATTTACAGTTACCAACACAGTAATCCTTCCTTTTGATAATTTTCCGCCAGCACAATTCCTCTCCGACAAACTTTACAAACTTATCAGGCGTCATCTTGTAAAACAAACCCTTGTCATCCGCATTAAAAATGTCCACATATTCATAACTTTCTCGAATTTCCGGCATACATTGGCCAGCCATTGATCAACAACAGTTATATCCACTCCTGCAGTTTCTCCTACTATCTTACCCCCACTAATATTATGTCGCTTTTTAAATCGTTCAATCCAACTTCGAGAACAGTTAAACTCGGTGTTCTCTATTCCTTCCCGATTCACTAGTTTTCTCTTGTAAAATATAGTCGGTAATAGGAACATGTTCATCCCGTTTTTGACTAAATCATTTAAGGAGTTCTTTCTCGACTTGGTCATGTGTAGATTTTCTTACTTTTTTAGAACTAAAGTTTCTTTTATTATAGATTGATAAGACTTCTTGCCCCTTCTTCCATATGGTAGAAACTGTAGACTTACGTAAATTCAACTGTTTGCAAATATCACTTTGTTTAACTCCATTTTCTATTTTCCTTATAATATCGTGTTTGTCTTTTAAAGTAAACGCTTTACGTTTTTGTGTACACATTTTAAAATAAAAACTTACACGTTCACTTTGCTACTTTGATCAAATTTTGCATTAGAACCGCATAACACAACAAGTGAATTGAAAATAATAATGGTCGAACTAGCGACGCGGCGGAAACATATATATATATATATATATATATATATATATATATATATATAAATAAATACAATCTTAGTTGGGGAACTCGGCAAAAAGAGGGCGTGATAAGAGATCACACAATTTTCATAAAGCCAATATTTCGGTCCTGGATTGGGACCTTCTTCAGGGCAGAACTGAAAAGAAGAACAAAGCGTATTCACTGATCGTGTTTGGGACAAATTTAAATAAATGATGTTATCTTTAGGTTGTTACAATAAATAAAATTAGTGTAGAACAAGAATAAAATATTAGTTATAATAAATCAAAAAAACTCACATGAGAAGTGCAAAGATTTCGTTCCTGAATGGCCGTAGGTAGCTTATACATAAAAAAGTTGTTACATTAAAGAGTTGGTCAATCCATAAAATATATATAAAATACACACTAAAACACTGTAGATAAAATTATAAAAACCAAAATTAAAATATGGATGTCATTGGGAACCTTGGATGTTGAGAACGTTGTTAATTATTTCAACTATGACCACCACACATGGCCACCGCCATATAGGAAAGATGACAAGGACGACAGGAGACAGCTGACCGACAGAGATAAGGGGTTTAGTCAAGAAAACTCAATTAACCAGAATGCGGGGTCGAACCTGGAAGGAACCGATCAAAATTGGGAAGTGCATATGTTGGACCTTTAAGTGAGAAGGAGACCGGTATGGAGCCGAGGAAGGATAAGTCATAACCCAATTATAGGTAAAGGGTGAGCGAGGGAGCGAGAGAGAGAGAGAAAATAATGAGAGCACTCTTCGATTGTCTAACAAATTAATTATTAATTTCTTGTTGGAATATGATTGGAGGAAGAGATTGTTTGCAAAAACCAATGAAGATTGAAAGCAACAGGAGGTGATGAAGGGGTGACGTAGGGTACTGTCATTGGAAGGAAGACAGTAATCGCTAAGTGCACAAGTTGGCCCAGATAAAGTGGAAGGAATCTGTGGAACCCAGGATCAAAGAGAACCGTAAACAGAGAGAGGAAGGAGGAAAGAAACCCTGGAAATCACAAAGCCAAAAGAGAGAAGACTACCATTTCAATACAGATGGATCATAAAACACTTGAAGACAGGGAATTATCGTGTGGAGTTGATTTATCACAGGAGAGGAGGAAACTATATATGCTACTAAGACCATCTAGATCCGTTCTTTTATTGATATTAAGGTGATTCTCCTGGATATAACACATTTCAAGGAATTCTCTCTTGGAAAGACTGTTAGAGAAATGAAGAATTTTGGGTTCCATGACCATTGTCAACAGAATGGGTCGCCAAAGCACATCTGTGTGGATGGCATCTAGTATCGCTTTTATGGAGTGCAATACGACGATTCAAGGATTGAGAAGTTTGGCCAATATAGATTGATGGACAATTGAGGCAGGAAATTGAGTAAACTAAGTCTGACATGGAAAGAATTGGCAGCGGGGTCTTCAGCTTGCTGAAAACACGTCTGTTTTTGAAGAAGTAATATTTAGCAATTTTAATGTTCGGAATGATACGCAAAATGTGGACCAATTTGTTTGTAAGGCCAGGAATGAACGGTAAAGAAAGCAGCGACCAATTTATTTCGACTGGGGGAGTTAGAGGGGGAGGGGAGATATGCGGTAGGTGGAGGGGAGGGGGTTCTGGAGGAATTTGGTGGATATGAGTAAGCTTGTTGACTTCGTCTTTGGTTCTTAGTAAGAGTTTTCGATTGTATCCATTATCTATGAAAAGGTTTGTAAGTGTTTCTTGTGACTGGAGTAAGAAATCAGGATGGACTATTATTTTCAGTCTTCTATATAGGCCTTTGATGACGTTGACCTTCACCTTACAATCATGGCCAGAGTTTGCATGGATATATCTCCCAGAAGAAGTAGGTTTTCTATACCAATCAAGTTTGATGATGTTATGGGAGTCTCTAACGAGTCTTGTGTCCAGAAATGGAACAGCATTGTTGGTTTCTTCTTCCATAGTGAATTATAAATGTGGGTCGAATGAATTGAAAACATGAAGAACTTCTTCTTTGCCATCAGCTGGTATGGATAGAATCAAATCGTCTACGTATTGATATAGGAATGTCCCAATCCAGGACCGAAATATTGGCTTTATGAAAATTGTGTGATCTCTTATTACACCCTCTTTTTGCCGAGTTCCCCAACTAAGATTGTATTTTTAAAAATTTTGGTAGATACGGCAATCTTTTGCTTTCTTTCTTTATTATATATATATATATATATATATATATATATATATATATATATATATATATATATATATATATATATATATATATCGCGGGTTATTTACAGCTACTGTGGCCGTTTACCGCATCCTATTTTCCAAGCCTTCCTATCTCTAAAGGTTTCTTCCTTCAAATCTCGTTTTTGCATCGTGTGGTATGTCCAATAGTATATTATATGTGTATGTACAGTGTCGTAGTTAGGGCTTCGCAACAGGGGGCGCAGCCTCAACGGGGCACGTGAACAAGTCACACAAAATTTAAACAAGAGTTTATACTATACAAACGAACAATTAAGGGCGATAGCGCCTAATAGAAAACCCAAAAGAAAGGTTAAAGCAATGTTCGACGAAAAGTCCAAGGATGACGTCGCCACAACAACTTCATTTCAACATTCATTCAGCAAATGGATTGGAGATTTCAAAATTTAGTTGCTGTAGTTGCTTCTGATTTTGGTTTCCTACCAGGATTTTCATTACAGACAACCTCCCACTGAAGAATAGCTTTTGCTATTTCTGCGTTGTATCTTTTTCTTGGTCTTCCTCTTTTTTGTCGTTGCCGAGGTTTCCATTTCTATATTCTTTGTGGTAGTCTTTCCTCATTCATTCGCCTCATATGTCCATACCATAGGAGCTGTTTTCTTTCCACTTGATCTATTAACGAGTCATAGACTTTCATCTTCTCCCTTATCGTTTCGTTTGGAATCCTGTCCATAATAGTTAATAATAATTATAATAATTAATTACTCACTAAATAAGGGTTTTAACAGGGAAGGTATTTTTCTGTACAACTTTTATAGAATTATTCCGCAAAAATTAAATGTTAATTTCTTATGCCCTGACGGCATACAAGTTGCCCGAATAAGCCAACAATAATCAAAAGAATATTATTGACTTGATGCTTGCTCAAATACCTTCTCGTACATTGATCAGTTATGGTTACAACAAGTCTACGACCATTAACTTCTTTTCAAAATCAACCCATACATATTTCTACTATTACAAAGCATTTAAAATATCTCTCCACTCGAGATAACAATAGACTTTAGGTCTCGACTTGGGTCTATAGCCACATAATTTTGTATCCCTTAAAAATGGTCTTCTGAAGGGCTTTCTATTGTACAAAATCATTCACGTATTCTTTTTAGTTCATTATGCGCCAGGTGCGACGAATTTCTAAGGATAATTTCCAACTATTGGCATTTTTGTAAAATGATATTTTAAACGTTTTTGAGATAAGCGTTTGCCGATTTTTAAAATGATAAACCGTTTTTAATATGGTCTCGGAATTGCTTCCGCTCTTCTAAATATGATATACTGGAAAGTAATTTGAGGAATTTTGAAAACAAGTTGATGGAAGATTTCCAAAAATAATAAAATATTAGTAATATTATAATAATAGAAAGTTTAAAATTACAGCAAGGATTCATAAATCCCGTCATTGTTAAGTATTGGTGATTAGTATTTTAAAATGAGTAATAGCAATTGATGTTAATATACACTCCTGGACAACATTAACGCAACAATATATTAAATCATACAAATCTCTAAAATGAATTAATTTTAATAATTTTTTATGAACATTGGTTACACTAAAAGTTAGAAAAAACTTATTCGGATACTTTAAAAGTGAATTAGCTGCCAAATTTCTCTATAAGATTCGAATTAAAATTATTCTTAAGACCTAATAACAAAATCGTTGAAATTATGTAATTATGAAAAAAATAAACTGGGACACTAGTAGCAAAATTAATGGTGTAACTGGGACACTAGTAGCATGTGCTGCCTCCTCTACTTCGGATGACAGCGTTTATGCGCCTAGGCATGCTTTAAATTAAATTTTGGATAAAATCTTGAGGAATTTGCTCCCATTCTGTGATAACTGCATTTTTAAGTTCCCTCAGGGTTCTAGGTGCAGGTATATGACGTTTCACATTTTTCTTAAGGGGATCCCATACATGTTCTATCGGATTCAGATCCGGGCTGTTTGGTGGCCATTGCATAATCGGTATATCAACTTGATTAAGATAATCGAGTACCTCCCTAGCCACGTAAGGTCGAGCGTTGTCTTGCATAAACAGGAAATTGGGCCCCACAAAATGACCGAAAGGCATCACATGTTCTATTACAATATTCTCAAGATAGTAGTCAGCATTCATGGATCTCGTACGGACAGGAACTAACTCTGTGCGAGCATCAAAGCAGATGCCAGCCCAGAACATAACAGAGCCACCGCCGAATGGAATCCTTGCAGAGATATTGCAAGGAGCAAATCTCTCTCCTGGTCTTCGCCATACTCGCTCACGACCATCTGGATGTTTTAGACTAACCCTAGTTTCATCTGTGAAGAAAACTTGTTTCCAATCATCCACAGACCAGTTTTCGTGATCTCGAGCAAAACGTAACCTGGTAACTCTGTTATCTCTAGTAAGTAAGGGCGCAGTGGCTGGTCTCCTACTGTTTAATCCAGCTTCATTTAACCGTCTTCTAACTGTTTTAGAAGAAATTGTGACATTGCGAACAGCTTCGAGTTCGTTTCTTATTATAGAACTAGTGACAGTCCTGTTTCTTAAAGTATATTGTCTTATAAAACGTTCATCTAGGTCGCTAGTACATTGTTTTCGCCCTTGCCTTAGCCTTCTAGAATAAGTTCCTACTTCATTCAAGCGTCTTACCATACGACTTATTGTGGAACGATGCTTGCCTAACAAATTGGCAACATAACTCTGACAATATCCCTCGTCCAATAAAACTGAGGCTCGCACTACCTCGTGTTCAGTTAAATTCCTTGTTCGATTCATTTTTCTAATTCTTCGGGGTCAAAAATAAAACAGTCTACCACAAAAACGTATTACTTTGAAAAAGGGAACAATTTATAAGCTTACTTTTAAAGAAAATCTATCGCAGTATTACAGAAAATTGTTTATCTTCTAAAATATTCTTTAAAACTGTAAATCTAAACGAATTGTTTTGATTTCTGTCATGAACAACGAAACAAAATATGCATAGCCTACTATTCAAATACTCGATAAACTTTAAAACTGACGTTAAGAAAAAGATAAATTAATTTTCAGATTGTTGCGTTAATTTTGTCCAGGAGTTTAATTGGTGAGTAAACCAATTTAGGGGTACTTGCGTTTTAAGACCGAAATATATACATATACAGTGGCGAGCAAAAGTATGGAAACATTTAGATTCCCATCTCTAGTCTTAACATTCAAACGGTTTACAATTACAATATTTATTTATTAATCGTGTACATGCTAACAAACATTTTGAAGATTAAAACAGTTATTGTTTATTAGAAATGTGCTTAGTTTTTAACGTAACAAAATTATGCACAAACAAAAGTATGGAAACATTTTTGGTATAAAATAAAAATTCCACTAAAACGTCGAAAATATTTAATATTAGTGGCATATCCTTTTGCGTCAATCACTGCTTAACATCTTCTGCCCGTAGAGTCAATAAGCCTAGCACAAAAATCGGATGGTCTTTTTCCCATTCTTGTTTTAATGCGATCCAAAGTTCGTCCCGGTTTTTTATATTTTTTTTCCTAATTTGTTTATCCAGATAGTGTCAAAGATTCTCTATCGGGTTCAAATCAGGTGACTGTAAAGGCCTGCGCATCACCCGAATTCCTCGTTCAGAAAACCAATTCTTGGCCAAGCGAGATGTGTGTTTTGGGTCCATTGTCTTGTTGAAAAATCCATGACAGTGGCAAATCTTCTTCATAAGGAATAAAATTATTCTCCAATATCTCAAGATACATTTGAGCATCCATTCTGCCATTTATCTTTGCCAGTGGCCCCGACCAGACCGTCGAAAACAACCCCATACCATGATATTTCCACCGCCATGTTTGACAGTAGGTACAGGGTACTTTGGATCATATCTTAGACCAACTGGTCTTTTTATACAACCAGTAGAATCACTTCCAAAGAGATTGAACCTAGTTTCGTCACTAAAGATTACTAGAGATCACTGATTTTGAGTCCAGTCTTTATGTTCCTTAACAAATTTCCATCTCTCTTTTCTGTGACGCTTTGTAAGGAGTGGCTTTTTAACAGCACGTCTACCATAAAGATTTTCATATAACAGACGACGCCTAATCTGACATCAATACACCCTGATATTCTTGCCTTAGTTTTTTATTAATATCAACAGTAGTTTTCTTGGGATCATTTTTCGCTTTTCGAATTATAATTTTGTCTACTCTCTTACTTGTTTTTCTGAGGTCTACCACTTTTAAATGCCGAATCAACAGTGCTCCTTCTCGAGAACTTCTTAACAATTTTGCTGACAGTGCCTCTATGTATGTTTAAAGATTTTGCTATTTCAATTTGCTTTTTTCCACTTTGATACAGAGAAATAATTTTATGTTTCAGATCTGAACTGTAATATTTGTACTTTGGCATTTTGACAAAAACCGCACTCTTAAACAATGCTACTAAATAACTTCGTATCAACAATAAAGTACTCTTAAAGCAGAATGATAAAATTATTTCAATGCTTTCGATAACGACAAAACGCGTTTTTCTTAAAAACCTTGTCTGCCAGAAAAGATAAACAATAATAATATAAATAATAAAATTCTATAAAGAAATTGTCAACAAAACAAGACTAGTTTTTTTATTCCTAAAGGATAGTATTTTATATTTTTGATTAAGAAAATGTTTCCACACTTTTGTTCGCCACTATATATATATATATATATATATATATATATATATATATATATATATATATATATATGTATGTATGTATGTATGTATGTATTTGGGCTGACACATAGATGTCGCCCTTTTCAAAACTCTATGTGGTTTTTAGGAAGTACCAATTTTCAAACGATACGTTTCAAAATTTCATGACATTTCGACGATTAGTTTATAAGTTACAGTGGTTTTTAGTGACGCTACTTTTAATATTTTCAAAACAATGGTAAAATCGAATTTCGTGTGTGTTGATTACTGTTTTTTGATGGAAAAAATACCGTTCAAGCAGAGCAATGGCTTGATAAGTGTTATGGGGACACTCGTTATTTACTGGTATGCTGAATTTAAACGAGGTCAGACAGATACAAATGATGCGAAACGCTCCGGACGCCCAAATTGGGTGGTTATACCGAAAAACATCAAAAAAATCCAGAAAATTGTTTTGGGATGATCGTAATGTAAAATTGCGTGAGATAGCTGAAACATGGATCCACCACTACACACCAGAATCAAATCGGCAGTCAGCTGAGTGGACAGTAGCCGGTGAAAGCCACCCGAAGCGACCAAAGACACGACAGTTGGCTGGGAAGTTCTTAGCCTCTGTATTTTGGTATGCGCATGGAATAATTTTCATCGATTTTGCTGAGAAGTGAAAAACCATCAATAGCGAGTATTATATAGAGTTATTGATGCATTTAAAGGCAGAAATCACAAAGAAACGGTGCCAAATGAACAAGAAAAAAATGCTCTTTCATCAAGACAATGCACCGTTTCATAAAGCAATGGTTACGATGGCAAAATTTTATGAATTGAAGTTCGAATTGCTTCCTCATCCACCGTATTCTCCAGATTTGGCTTTCAGCGACTATTATCTATATGCAGACCTCAAAAAAATGCTTGCGGAAAGGATTTGGCCCCAGTGAAAAAGTTATCGCCGAAACTGAGGCTTATTTTGGAGGCAAAGACACATCCTTCTACAAGAAAGATGTTAAAATAGCGTTAGACTGGCTGTATCGCTCTTGAAGGAGACTATATTGATGAATAAAGTCGATTTTTGCAAAAAAAAGTATTAGAATAGCTAGACCAAAAACTTTTCAGCCTACGTGTTAGTCCGCTTAAGTCCTCCCAACGGGTGCATGCTAGGAATAAACGTAGCGTTAATACTTCACATCAGTATGAAGTTCAGCTTATACAACCCTTTTCAAGCTCCTGTACCCCTTTACTTATTTCCCTGCAGCACGAATGCTGTGTCCATAAAAAAAAATAAAGGTCGCTTCAGAAATATAGTGTAGTATACATCCTCTTTGGCGTTTTTAGAATCAAATCAGTCCCACTTTTTTTGCGATTATCTCACCATTAAAAGCTTGTTAATAAAAATATTAAAATCTAATGTTTAAATTAAATTAATCTTTATGACGAGAAAATCATATTCAGCTTTTATTTTAGAACTAGGTGTTTGCAATTTAAGTATTGGGTAAATATTTTTATCAATATTTTTTTTTGGAAACGTATATCTATAATATATATAAAATGCAACGTCTCTCTGTCTGTCCGTTAGTGCGCTTATTACTGGAGAACCACTTATCCGATTTACGTACTTTTTTTTTAAAAACATACATATATTCTCTGGCCAGGTTATAGGCTATATTTTATTACGATAGGTAGCATAACGAATGAGCAGTGACGATAAGAGTGAATGGAGTCGGAAAAAAGTTTGCCGCTAGGGAGTTCCTTTGCAACACACAGCCTAAACCATTAAATATGGAACAATATTATGTAGCAGAGAATATTTATAATCTATAATATATAAAAATGCAATGTCTGTCTGTCTGTCCATTAGTGCGTTTATGACACGAGAACCACTTATCCGATTTACATGTTTTTTTTTTAAATTCATACATATATTCTTCGGCCAGGTTATATAATAATAATAATATTCTATATCTATAATATATATAAAATCCAACGTCTGTCTGTCTGTCTGTCCGTTAGTGCGCTTATCCCTCGAGAACCACTTATCCGATATACGTAATTTTTTAAATTCATACATATGTTCTCTGACCAGGTTATAGATATATATTTTATTACATCTATGATATATATATATATATATATATATATATATATATATATATATATATATATATATATATATATATAATGCAACGTATCTCTGTCTGTCTGCCCGTTAGCGTGCTTATCACTGGAGAACCACTTATCCGATTTACGTACTTTTGTTTTAAAACATACATATGTTCTCTGGCCAGGTTATCTATAATCTTATATCTATAATATATATAAAATGCAACGTCCCTCTGTGTGTCTACCTGTCCGTTAGTGCGCTTAGCGTCGGAGAACTACTTATCCGATTTACGTGCTTTTTTAAAACATACATATGTTCTCTGGCCAGGTTATCTATCTATAATATATATAAAATGCAACGTCTCTCTGTCTATCTGTCTCTCTGTCCGTTAATGCGTTACGTGCTTTTTTTTTTAAAACACACATATTTCTCTGGCTAAGTTATAGGATATATTTTATTGCGTTAGGTAACATAAAGAATAAGCAGTGACGATAATAGTGAATCAAGTCGGAAAAAAGGTTACCGTTAGCGCGTTCTCTTGCAATACACTGCCTAAACCATTAAATATGGAATAATATCATGTTGCAAAGAATATATTATATATTCATCGTCTCTCTGCCTGTCTGTCTGTCCGTTAGTGCGCTTAGCACTTATTCGATTTACGTGTTTTTATAAATTTATACATATGTTCTATATAATTCGGTATAAGCCTAGATAACGGGAGATAAGGTGAGATAAGGGGAGATAAGTATAAATACCGGGAGATAAGGAGAAATAATGGGAGATAAGGAGAAATAATGGGAGGTGAGCAGAGATAAGCCTAGATAATGGAAATTATGGAGAGATAATGGTAGATAAGGAAAAATAATGGGAGATAAGGGGAAATAATGGCAGATGTTTTATTACGTTAGGTAACATAAGGAATAAGCAATGACGATAGTAGTGAATCAAGTCCACGCGAGCGCAGCCGCGAGCACGGCTAGTTTATGTATGAATGGTAAATATGATAATAAAATTATATTTTACTAAATGTTAAAATCGCCACACCCTAATACATTTAATCTTATTAAACCAAGATTTTACATTCTTTAAACGCGGAAATAATGCTATTCTTACTTTCGGATGTATACAACAGTTACATCCGTGTCTTCAGTCTCTTTTTTACCGTGATGTAACGTAAGAAACCGGCGATGTGCCAATCATTTCAGACACAAAACATGAAATAGAAAATTACATTATTTGGTTATGGTTTAGAATTAATTATTTTTATTAATTTAATGTATCAAGGCGTATTTTTAAATATACCAATATACCAAAATACGCAAAATAGGTCATATTGCCGTTAATATTAAAAATAGCTGGATAGATAGATAGATAGATAATAATTTATTTGTTTTCGTGTAACAATAGGTTACAATTATAAACCAATAGACATTAAACAATGTTAACTAAGTTTACAATAACCTGTAATTAAATAAAAGAATAGGAAAAAAAAAATAGTAAATAAGTAAAAACACTTTAAAAGCAAAATTACAATATACACTTCTGGACAAAATTAACGCAACAATATATTAAATCATTCAAATCTCTATAATGAATTAATTTTAATAATTTTTTTTATGAACATTGGTTACACTAAAAGTTAGAAAAAGCTTATTCGGGTACTTTAAAAGTGAATTAACTACCAAATTTCTCTATAAGATTCGAATTAAAATTATTCTTAACACCTAATAACAAAATCGTTGAAATTATGTAATAATGAAAAAAATAAACTGGGACACTAGTAGCAAAATTAATGGTGTAACTGGGACACTAGTAGCGTGTGTTGCCTCCTCTACTTCGGATGACCGCTTATGCGCCTAGGCATGCTTCTAATTAAATTTTGGATAAAATCTTCAGGAATTTGCTCCCATTCTGTGATAACTGCATTTTCAAGTTCCCTCAGGTTTCTCGGTGCAGGTATATGACGTTTCACATTTTTTTTTTAGGTGATCCCATACATGTTCTATCGGATTCAGATCCGGGCTTTTTGGTGGCCGTTGCATAATCGGTATATCAACTTGATTAAGATAATCGAGTACCTCCCTAGCCACGTGAGGTCGAGCGTTGTCTTGCATAAACAGGAAATTGGGCCCCACAAAATGACCGAAAGGCATCACATGTTCTATTACAATATTCTCAGATAGTAGTCAGCATTCATGGATCTCGGACGGACAGGAACTAACTCTGTGCGAGCATCAAAGCAGATGCCAGCCCAGAACATAACAGAGCCACCGCCGAATGGAATCCTTGCAGAGATATTGCAAGGAGCAAACCTCTCTCCTGGTCTTCGCCATACTCGCTCGCGACCGTCTGGGTAATTTAGACTAACCCTAGTTTCATCTGTGAAGAAAACTTGTTTCCAATCATCCACAGACCAGTTTTCGTGATATCGAGCAAAACGTAGCCTGGCAACTCTGTTTTCTCTAGTAAGCAAGGGCGCAGTGGCTAGTCTCCTACTGTTTAATCCAGCTTCATTTAACCGTCTTCTAACTATTTTAGAAGAAATTCTGATATTGCGAACAGCTTCGAGTTCGTTTCTTATTATAGAACTAGTGACAGTCCTGTTTCTTAAAGCAATATTGTCTTATAAAACGTTCATCTAGGTCGCTAGTGCATCGTTTTTGCCCATGCCCTAGCCTTCTAGAATAAGTTCCTACTTCATTCAAGCGTCTTATCATACGACTTATTGTGGAACGATGTTTGCCTAACAAATTGGCAACATAACTCTGACAATATCCCTCGTCCAATAAAACCGAGGCTCGCACTACCTCGTGTTCAGTTAAATTCCTTGTTCGATTCATTTTTCTAATTCTTCGGGGTCAAAAATAAAACAGTCTACCACAAAAACGTATTACTTTGTAAAAAGGGAACAATTTATAAGCTTACTTTTAAAGAAAATCTATCGCATTATTACAGAAAATTGTTTATCTTCTAAAAAAATTCGTTAAAACTGTAAATCTAAACGAATTGTTTTGATTTCTGTCATGAACAACGAAACAAAATATGCATAGCCTACTATTCAAATACTTGATAAACTTTAAAACTGACATAGGAAAAAGATAAATTAATTTTCAGATTGTTGCGTTAATTTTGTCCAGTAGTTTAGTAACAAAGACACAATGAAATAAGTGTCACAACGGAAAAGACAAGAAACCACCTCTGCTGACAGAGCCATCAAATCCCTGTACTAATTTCAACTGGATTTAAGAAAAATTAATTTAATGTGTAATAAGCTCCTTGAAGCAGATATTTGGTTAAAAGTCTCAAGATATACATAAAGATAATGGTTAAGATCTTTCTGTCTCTAAACACATTCCTACAGCTATCACGCGGCGTCATTCCAAATATACTTCTAACACTTCTTTCTGAAGAAAAAATCACTCTTTCAATTTCCGATGAATTACCCCAAAAGATAAGACCGTATCTAATTCTTGACTGTATGAAGGCATGATAGGCTGACAGAGCAGCATCGACTCCAACATTTTCAGAAATAATTCTTAACGCATAGCAATATCTTAAAACATTCAACGCAACATTCTCAATATGCGCTCTCCAGTCCAGTCTCTGATCTATTTCTACCCCCAAGAAAGAACCACGTTCGGACGATTGGATATTAATATTTCGATATGTAAAAGGTAAAGTGTTTTCTATTCTATTGCCGAAAAATAGGCATTGTGTTTTTTGACCGTTTATTAATAAGTCATGAGCCGAAAAGTATCCATCAAAAGCTTCGCACCCTCCTTGCACACTGGTCAGCATTGCGTGCGGGCTCTCCTCACTAAGTATAGTAAATTCTCCGGATATTCTACTGAGGTCATTCGTATATATAATGTATAAGAGAGGTCCTAATATTGATCTCTGAAGAACACCCCTCGACATCTCGATCTTGTGGGAAATTATAGGGCTACCAAAATCATCAATTTCCATAACCTGTTGTGTCCGATTTTCCAGGTAGGATGCTAACAAATTCAACGAATTTCCTCGAACACCATACGATTCCAGCTTGGAACATAGGGTATTATGATTGACACTGTCAAACGCCTTTGACAGGTCAATGCACATTGCCATTGTGAGCTTCTTGTTATTTAAAGAACTTAGTATATGAGTTAATGCTTGATAAACCGCTCTAACTGTAGATTTATTTTTTCGAAATCCAGTTTGGTTGTTGAAAATAAAGAGTTGCGTGCAAAAAAATTGATTAGCCTATTGTTTATAATTTTTTCAAATATTTTAGCTATGTTTGAGAGCAGCGTTATTGGCGTATAGTTTTTTCCTCATGTAAACCTCCTTTTTTGTGTATTGCTTTTACGAAAGCATTTTTTAGAAGTTCCGGATATACACCTGTATCAAAACTGTATAATGGGTATACCAACTCGTTAGTTACGAGCTCATGCTACAAGAAAAATCGAATTCATTTCATTTAAGTCTTGTGACAACCAAAAATTTCACCCTTATTGACTATGAGCTACTTTTTATAAAATATTTAACTATTTTGTCAACACCCCGTACGATATATCTAGTAAACATCGTATAAAATACATAATGCATGACGTATATACACACTACACTACATATACAAGAAGTTATAAGCTGCGTCAATGCATCAACGCTGAAAAGTGTCTTTCTTAGTATAAAGAAATCCGGCGGGGTGCTCTCTATGGACGCTTTGCTCGGCCTACTTTTCATGTGAAAAGGGAAAATTTTCCTTTGCATTTTCCCCGGGAATTTTCCGTTGTGATTTTGATTTTCCGCCTGCATCTGCAATCAGGACGCACTTAGGTGTACTTTAAGAGCCAACATGGCTTCCCTGGTAATTTTCTAAAGAAAAAAATAATTGATTAAAACGCGGTGCGTATGCAGGGAAGCGTAACGGTGAAATCGATTTTTCTTTTTAGGGTAATGAACATTTTGTATATGTATATCTAAAACTAACTAGCATCTTGAAATATGCTGTTTCCAAAGTAAGAAGATTGTAGACAATGATATATCTCAAAAGATAGTTGTTCTTTCGACTGAAATTGCTATTTCTTTCTCACTAAGACTTTTACATTTTCTGCCGTCACAAAATCCTTATGTCAGGATAAAAATTTCTTCGTCAGTCTGTCTTTCCGTCTTTCAATTTGTTGCCACTCTCGACCGAAGTGGGATATCAGTTTTAAATTTAATATATATAAAGCATCGTTGTGTAGAAAAAATTGTAGTCAGGAACACTTACCGCTCGGCCCTACATGTCTGACGCCAACTTCTAGAATCCTCGAAGGTAATAATCTTTTAATGTATTAAGTTGTTGGTAGTCCTTTAATGTGGAAAAATCGAGATCTGACTTTATTTTACAACTTATATTTGCAAGGAATGTATAACTTTATCAGTTCTTTTAACTAATTTTACTGATGAAACACACACGTACTATCTTATTTGGCGAGTGCTACATACGAGTACCAAGAAATCCAAACCCAGCACTTTATTATTTTTGACAGCATTTCCAATAATCTTCTTGTATTATATATATATATATATATATATATATATATATATATATATATATATATATATATATATATATACCCTACCGTCAGAAAGTATTTACCCACCTAGTTATTTCAGACCCCAAGACAACAAAAACCCAGATAATATATATATTTTTTTAATTTAGTGAATTATTATTTATTTTCACATTATTTACAGTCTAGAAAATCAGAAAAATATTCATGATTTTCCAGGATTTTTCTCATCTATGTGACCTCCTTTGTTTTTAATTACCACTTTACAGAATTTCGTCATTCCGTCCAGTAGTTTCTTCAGAGTCTCCTCGGTTATTTTAACCCATTCTGCTTGTAAAAGTTCCCACAAGTGATTTTCTGATGTTGGTTTGGTTGGGAAATGGTCCCACAGCAATTCGATGGGGTTCAGGTCTGGTGGTTGTGGAGGCCAAGTCATCACTTCCAGGACGTCATCGGATCTCTATTGGTCCAAAAGTTCTCTAATTTGTTTAACAGAATGTTTAGGGTCGTTGTCATGCTGAAAAATAAATTTCTCCTGAAAAATATCTCTTTGAGAAGGAAGCATTAGTATTAGCAAAATTTCTTGATACTGTTCTTTTCAAATGATTCCTTCTATTCTAAAGATTTTTCCAACTTTACCGTTGTCAAAAAAAACCCCAAATCATTACTGAACCTCCACCATGTTTTACTGTAGGCAACTGACAGGCTTCCAACATCCTCTCTCCAGCTGACCGCCGCACGTAAACTCGTCGATTTGAACCGAAAACTTCGAATTTAGATTCGTCGCTCCATAGGACGAAATTCCACTGTTCTGCTGTCCAATTTTCATGTTCTGGGGCCCATTCTAATCGTTTACGTTTATTCACTTGCCTAAGAAGTGGTTTCCTCACTCCAATTCTCCCCTTTGCTAACCTATTCTTCACAGTTGTCACGCTGATGGGGATGGGCCGCATCAGGTTTACTTGAGCCGTGATTTCTAGTGCAGTTAGGCGGCGATTACGTCTACTGGGCATTTTTATAGCTCTGTCTTCAGCGGGAGTTGTTTTTTTAAGGCCTTCCTAAACGTTTTTGGTTGAGAATTCCATGTCCCGCAGAAATTTTTTTTACGATGTAGTCCACCGTTCTCCTTGGCATCCGCTTATCACTCGCGATTTATCGACTCGAGTGACCATTTTGATGTCTCGCAATTATCAGAGCCCGATTTTCAACGGAAACTTCTTTCGTTATTAGCATTTTCACAAAACAATTGAGCCTGCATCAGTGGCAAAGTACTGTTTGCGAATGGTTAGTTTCCAAAAGGTCAATGGTTTTTATCATAAAATATCACTAGGAATTTCCATAATCCCTAGAAACTTGAAGTGAGTTCTTACTTCAACTGAAAAACCTGGAAATCTGCTCTAATTGGTTTTTAATTTTTGATTTTAACCAAAAAGGCTTATCTAAACAATTTTATGATGGATACTTGTTAAGAACAATTAAATTTACCTAATATAATAAAAGGGTTTAATTAGATATTAAATTTTGGCAGTTACATTGAAATTTCTAGGTGGGTAAATACTTTCTGACGGTAATGTATATTTATATGCCCCTCCATACCTTATATAAGGTATGGAGGGGCATCGATAATACAATCTCTTCAAGCTTTATTTAACAGGTGCCTTATAACAAATAAAATACCTTGGGTAAACGCTTTGATTGTGCTCATATTTAAAAAGGGGAACAAAATATAAATTGGAGAATTACAGACCCATCAGCCTGTTATCGGTACTATACAAATACTCACTAGAATTATAGTATATAGATTAATGAACAAATTCGACAGTTATCAACCACATCAAAAACGAGATTTAGACGGGAATACAGCACTTTGGACCATCTTCAAACAATTAGATTACTAATGGAAAAAGCAAATGAATGTAAGGTCACCTTGTGGATAGGAATAGTTGACTACGAAAAAACATTTGCTTCGGTAGAGATATGAGCATTCCTTAACGCCTTAAGTAACAGCAGAGTCGATGAAAGTATACATATATAAAAAGGGCTATTCACAAACAATGCTTGAAGAATAAACAAATAAAATCAAAATTAAAAGAGGAATTAGACAAGGCGGTTCGATGTCCCCAAAGCTATTCACGATGACTCTAGAAGACATGTTCAAATCGTTAAAGTGGGAAAATAAAGAAATACTAATGGACGATGAGCGATTAAATCACTTAAGGTTCGTAGATGATGTCACTCTGATCGCCAACACAAAAGCAGAATTACAAGAAATGCTGATGAAATTAAATAAGTCTCAAGAAATAGGTCTAAAATTAAACTTCACCAGAACCAAATATTTGAACAACGAAAGTGAAGATGTCAGCCAAGAATTATTAATAGAAGGTGAAAGAATAGGAAAGGTACAGACATTCATATATTTAGAACAAAAAAAACGAAATATCAAAAAATAATTTAAAGGCTGAGTTGGATAGAAGAGTCTCGTCAGCTTGGTCTGTGTTCGGAAGGTTACAATCTACATTTAAACTGGACATCCCAAATACAATAAAAGCCAGAGTATTCAATCAGTATGTACTACCGGTATTAACATATGGTACTGAAACGTGGGTTTTAAATATATATATGTCCTCCATAGCCTCGTCCACATCGTCTGTCCACGATCTTCTGGGTCTGCCTCTTTTTCTTCTCCCTATATCGTTCCACTCCGTTATTTTCTTTATCCACCTATTATCTTCGCTCCGTTTTTATGTGTCCATCCATTTTAATCGTTTTTCTTCAATGGTGTTTATTGCGTTCTCTTTGATGTTCATTCTACTTCTTATTTCTTCATTAGTTATTCTCTCCATACGTGTCACTCTACAACATCTTCTCTACCGCGTTAATTTTAGATTTATTTCTTTTGTTGATCGTCCATGTTTCTGACCCATATGTCATAATGCATTGTATTATTGATTTGTACATGCATGTTTTTTGTTTCTCTTTGTAATATGCTTGTCTTACAGGATCGAATTTAATTGTCTTATGCATGTCCGCGTTTGTCCTAATCTAGCTTTAATCGCTTCTTCTGATGTTGCGTTTTTTGAAATGATGGTTCCTAAATATTTAAATCTATCGGTTCCTTTGATTATTGTTTCGTTATCGACTTCTAAATTCTCCACGTTTCCCTCCATTGTTCTTAGATATTCCGTTTTATCAAAGTTTATTGCTAATCCTGCTTTAGTGTATTCTTCTTTCAGTTTTCTTACCATATAACTGAAGTCTTCCTCATCTTGCGCTATGATTACTTGGTCGTCTGCGAAAGAGTATATAAGTAATCTTCTCGTATTGGGACTCCCATTCCACTACATTTTTGCTTCCATTTTTTTAATGTTTGTTCGAGGTCTATTTTGAATAGTGCGAGGGATGTAGAGCATCCTTGTAATAGGCCTTTTGATGTTTGGAGTCTCTTCCCTATTTTATGTCCTATTTTTATATTGCATATATTAAATAAAAGTATAATAAATAAACTCCAGGTAACCCGAAGAATAATGGAGAATGCTAAATATTAGACTTCAAGATCGTATTCCTAACATCGAGATTCGAAAAAGATCAAAAGCGACAGATGTCATATAACGAATATGTATATTAAAGTAGAATTGGGCGGGGCATACCGCTAGAGGGAATGATAACAGATGGATACGCCGTATAGTTGAATGAATGGAGGCCTAGAGAATACAAAAGATGCAGAGGTAGACCACAGACAAGATGGACGGGCGACATAAGAAGATTAGTGGGACACGATTGGATGCAAAAAGCAAACAACAAAGCCCATTGGAGAGAACTTGGGGATGCTTACATCTGACTATGGATGGAATAAGCAAATGATGATCATTTTTACACTAAAATAATATATAGTAGATGCTCGATTATGTGAACCAATAAATACCGGGGTTTTCATAAAATCAAATTGTTCATATAATCAAAAAGATATTTTTATTTTAGGGAAATATTGTGTGATTTGTTTTTGAATTTTTTTTTGCAGCCAAACTTTTCTGCAAAGTCTTATTCCTGCATTTTCGAAATACCAATAAATCATTAATATTAAAAATATTTTTTTCACTCCAAATAATTGCCTTATTAAATGCGTTCAAAGCTTCCGACGAATTAATTTCCAATTTTTCATTATTTTCATTTTCATAGTCAGAGTCGTCATTGATTAAATTATTTTCGTCTTCATCGTTTTGCCCATCTAAATCATCTTCATTCCACTTCACAATATTCTCTCTCTTGAATATTCAACCTGAAAAATATTTTTTTTTATTAAATACACAAATGTTAACCAGATTTATGCAATTAACAAAATTAGTTCGCTGTTCGCTGACTTCTGTCAACAAATTCTGAACTTCTTTGAGCGGTTCCTCCATTTTATTTTTGTATTTCTCTTTCAAAATGCTGAGTGGAATGTTTTCTTCCGGATCAGAGTCATCATTACTCTTTTCAGTGAAATCTAAAATATTTTTCCAACATTTTTTTATCATGTCAACCTCAAGCTTATTCCATGCTAATGATAGGTTTATTACAGCATCTTTTATTGCTAATTGCTTTGTTTTGAGAGATTTTCAGATTCTGAAGATAAAATTGATGACAACAAGCTTGACCTGTAGTAAAATTTTGTGATTCGAAGAACATTTTGATCGACTGGCTGAATCAAGGGTGTTACATTTGGTGGCATGTAAATAACAAAGATTTTTCCATCATCGGTTTGTAGATCTTTTGCAGGCGGATTGCTTGGGGCATTATCCAATAACCGAATGACAGTTTCGGGTAAACCTTTTTGTTTTAAAAATGTTTTCACCTGAAAATGTATATACGCGAATTTAGTTCATTCGAACATTTCCATATTGCATATTCGCTGACTTACCTGAGGAACAAAGCATCTATAAAACCAATTCTTAAAAATGTCCACAGTCATCCAAGCATTTTTTGAATAATCGTAATCGAGAGGGAGAGTAAAGTTCTTAAAAGCACCTAGGGTTTTTTGGTTCGCCTAATATAAAAGATCTAACTTTATATTCTTCAGACGCATTTGTGCAAGATAGAAAAGTAAGTCGTGCTTTTTCAGCTTTCCTTCCTGAGGCGGTTTTTTCATCATTCATTACCAATGTTTTCTCAGGTAGCAGTCTCCAAAACAAGCCAGTTTCATCTGCGTTATAAATTCGATCATTTGTTAAATTCAGTTTACATATGACTGAACAAAGATCTTGTTTAAATGGATCTACTAGCTCAGGGTTTGTAGATAATTTTTCACCAGATATCTTCAAAAATCTAATGCCAAATCTGCGTTTAAAATTTTGCAACCAACCATCGCTTGCAGAAAATGTTGGTGTTTCCTTTAGAATTTCATGTAAGGATTTTGCTTTAAGCTTTATAAATTCACTAGTCACTGGAAGATTCCTTAACCTTTGTTTACAAAACCATTCATTCAATTTTTTCTCCATCCTAGGGCTTTCTCCCGACTTTTAACGTTTTTCTTTTAATAATACCAACGCATTTTGTTGTTACGCTTAGAATATTCGCTTTATTTTTTTTAATTGCACTAACAGTAGATTTAGCTATATCATACTTTTTTGCAAGGTGTGTAACACTCACTTCATTTTCCAAATTCTTTATAATATCATTTTTTTCTGATAGTGTTAACACTTTTCGTTTCATATTTTCCAATTGGAAGCACTGAAGTCACTAAATATTTAATATCAAATGAACAGACCGGACACCAAAGGTAGCACGTTAATCGCCTGGCAATACTAATCTAACCTAAATACATTCAAATAACAAGAATATTTTCTAAGAGAAATCCCCTATTAACACTGGGGAAGCACCGAAAATTGTTCATTTCATCGAGATTGCTTCTGTTCACTCTAATATTAAATTTCCACTGTTCACTATAGTGGAGGAGAGTTCATACAAAAAGGTGTTCACATAACCAACTATCTACTGTATTTAAGTTTAACCATCAATATAATTAAATAAATTATTCCGTATACCATCTTTAACTTTACAAAGTAAAGTTGTAAATTTTTACTACGTTTTATGACGACGTATTTGTATAATTTACGGCTGATTTAATTCTTTTCTGTGTGTAAAACTAAACCTTTCTGGGCCATTATACCGTAACACGAAAAATATTTAAATGAAAACATAATTTTTCGTCGGTGTCGGGCGACCGACCTACCTTCGGGAGTAGGTAACTTTAATAATGGATTTCAGCATACTTCCTCATTATAAATTCCCATTTGAAGTGTTAAATATTGAAATGTTATTTCTATGTTAATGAATCCGAGGACCATTACTCACTAAATGTCGTCATTGAGCATTGCCGGAGCAATGAGCAATGTCATTTTTAGTTGCGCCTTTCTTTTTGGGTGCGCTCGTTGCAACAATTATTTGCAAGTTAATATTTATATGATATTTCCGAGTGTGGGATTGTTGTTATTCCTTCGTGAATAATAGGTATTCTAAAGAATATTTGTCACTGATTTAATTGTGCAAGAATATATTGGCAATCTATTATTATTCTTAATAGTTTACCTTAAAAATAATAAAAAAAATACTTAGTGAATGTTTTGTTTTCTGTCGCTTAATATTGTTTTCTGTCGCTAAATTCGATTACACCAAAAACAAAATGGTCTTCAAAAAACGACCTCTTGTTACTAATTATAAAATTTAATTTTTCCTTTCGTCAAAAATGTGTGTTACATTTGAAATAACACACTTGCCAGTAGAAAATTGACCTTTTTAGTGTTCTGTATGAAACACTTACAAGATGACTTCGGTGTCTATCTGTCTGACTGACTGTCTGTCTGTCCGTCTGTCACACCCGATTTTCTCCGAAACTATTTGTCATAGAAAGTTAAAATTTGGTAATAATATAGGAATTAATGGCCTCATCAGAGCCGTGTAATTTTGAAAGCTTTGTCCAAAGGTATTTGGCACCCTACAATTTACTTCATTGCTTGTGTTTCAGAGTAAAAAATTAAATTCGTATGTTTTGTAAAATCGTATATTGAGCTAAAATTATGAAATAAATTAACATTTGGTGTGTCCGCCCTTAGCTTTAATTACAGCAGCAATTCTTTGGGGCATGCTGCACACAAGCCTAGTACATTCAGTTGTACTTATGGCATCCCACTCATCCATCAAAGCGCTTTTTAGCGCTGCTTTTGATGTTATGCTATGCTCCCGTATCTTGCGCTTCAGAATACTTCAAAGATGCTCGATAGGGTTTAGATCTGGAGACTGCGCCGGCCAATCCAACAAGACAATGTTTTTGTCTCTAAACCAGCGCATCGTAGCCGCTGATTTATGATAAGGTGCATTATCTTGCTGGAATTTGATGTCATCTAAATTAGTGTCGCCAAAAATGCGCGTTAGCTAAGGCATCAGTACAGTTTTTAGTACATTTATGTACTTTTGGCTGTTCATGCGGCTTTCACAAAATGAACATTTCGCCGATGCCTTTAGTAGCCATTCAGCCCCAGTTCATAATGCTACCTCCTCCGTGTTTTACAGTAGGTACCACGCAATCTGGATGGTAACGCCGGCGCCGCCTCACGAATGTCACACCTGACGTTCCGAATAGTTGTAAGAATGAAAAAATACTCAGTTAAAAAATTAGTTGTTATTTTGACTAAAACGGATTAAATCAAGAGTAATTGTATGTAGTTATTTGTTAAAATAAATCATAAAAACTTACCTCAAAGTTGGAGTCGTCGGACCTTACAACATTAGTCCAATCCTCTTCGCTAAAATGTTGGTGCTTCAGAGTCCACTCTCAGCATTTCTTCCTATTGGTCTCTGAAAGCCAAGGCTTCTTTCTAGCTTTGTACCCTCTTAATCCACCTTCTGCCAGTCTTCTCCTTGCCTCTACACTTGCTTGTTCATGTAGGGTTTGAATTTTAATTCGTTTTTCAATACCCAGTGGGCATTTCTCAAATCTTCTTGGCACTACAAGTGCACTGATAAAACATTAAAAATATTTTTCAAAAAACCTCATTATCGAAATTTTGTGGGCCAGATGTTTTATGGATCTGTAAAAGAGATTGTCTATTGTTTAAGTCAGTTTTTGACAGCGCCGCCTATAGTATTATTAAAACAATTAGTCTTTTTTTTTAAATATTTTATGAGTTTCACGTGTTTATTAGGGGTGCCTAATACTTTTGGCCAAGGCTATATATATATATATATATATATATATATATATATATATATATATATATATATATATATATATATATATATATATATATATATATATAATAGAATAGAATACTTGCGCACACTTTTCTTTCTATTATTTTCAAAAAATCGCTGATCAAAAATTTTTGAAAAAATTCTGGAATATTCTCCACGGGTACATTACCTTCAATAATTTATCTGGTATATAAAAAAACAAAAATTTCAAGGTCATCAGTTTTCACTAAAGATTGGAAACTTTATTGAAAACTCATTTGGGGTGTATTTTGTGAAGTCACTGGTCATTTTATACCTCCGTAACAAAATTTTTTATTTTAAAAACAATCAACGTACGGAACACTAATTGCGTAAGTTTAACTTGCACTTGACCGGTTATTTTTTTTTATATATCCGGATGATCACCTAAGGGTTTTTATATTAAAGATGCCAGAGTATACAGTTTTTTCTTTTTTATAAGAGGTTGAAAATAAAGATTTATTAACAAATACGAGGGTCATTTCATAAGGTATCACTACTTCCATTCGGATGGTGTAATCACAGTGAAACTGACATCAGTTATTGTTGAAGACTTGAGGTTGCAGCGAGTGTTTTTATTGCTTCGGTTGACGATAGTTGTTTGAAATGTGATGTGTAATGATTAAAGATCACAGATCGCATGTTAAAAGTGAAACTTCGCGAGGCAAAAACTTAAGAGAAATTCACAGTGCTTTGCTTGAAGTTTGTGGTGAACAGACAGTTCATCGTAGTACAACTTTACGATGAGCTATTCATTTTCGTGATGGCAGGTTAGCACAGAAAATGACCAAAAGCATGGAAGGTCAAGACTATCAGTGATATGAGTGACCTGAGAAAAAATATCACAAGCTACCGGGATTCCTTCAAGATCGGTATACTGTACTTTAACAAGCGATTTGCAGAAAGGAAAAATGTGTACTCCGTGGTTCCATCACGGTTCAACTGTTGAACAGAAACTAAACACTTCTTTTAGGAAAAATTTCGAAATTGCAATCAAACGAAGGTAACAGTTCATTCTGGCAAAAAAAACCCAAAGAGAATAAACAAAAGTTCATCAAATGACGATTTTTTACTTACGATCACCTAGGAATTACCATGATTGACAGGGTTTCCTGCGGGATAAAAGTAATCACAGTGTATTATCTATATTTCATGCGACATTTGCGTAGTAAAATGAACCAATCAGACTTGCTGAATAGTTATAAGTGGGAAGAGTTCATTTCGTCTTCTTGAAGTCCGATATCCGATACAGACGTAGGCGACCTTCTCGCCTTTGCCGTTGGTTGGTGCCTTTTCGAGTATTCCACAGCCAACCGGGACCTACAGTTTAATGCCGGTTCCGAACGGCCAAAACGAGAACGCTTTACTGGGCATGATACTACGGGTGGTTTACTACTGCCTGCCTGAGAGAGGCGACAGTCACGTTGTAAAGGCTTTTTTTTATTATTTTCCCGAGCCGAGATACTAACCCGGGTCGCCGGCGTAGAAAATCTTATTCACTACGCTATGGCCGAGTTCACTAGACTTTGGCTTATTCCTCACGGTGATACTTCTTCATGTAGGGGCTCTTTCAGAGGTTATCTGAGTTACCAGATCACTTACCAACAGTTCTATTTCCAGGGATGGAGCTACCCGGAAATATCTCATTGAGAAACATGGAGTCTATATGAAATTCTAAAGTAAAATATACATGTAAGAAGTCAGTCGGTCTTATTTATCAAATAACTGTCGTATATATTAGCAGTATTCGGACTTCTATAATATATATAAAATGCAACGTCCCTCTGTCTGTCTGTTTGTTCGTTAGTGCGCTTATTACTCGAGAACCACCTATCCGATTTATGTGTCTTTTTTGTTTAAACATACATACCAGGTATACAAGTATGAAATGCGGATTTTTTTTCTAAAAAAAACATGTTAAATTCGGAAGAATGATAAAAAGTGCTTTATTCAAAGTATGCTTCATCGCTTGTTATACATTTTTCCCGTCTTTCGGGCAATTTGTGAATACCACGCCAGTAAAAATCTTCCCCTTTTGCTGCGAGCCATTCATCGAGCCATTTTTTCACATCTTCGTACGAACCAAAGCGCTGCTCAGCAAGTGCATGACCCATCGATGCCAACAAGTGGTAATCGGAAGGAGCCAAGTCTGGTGAGTAAGCCACATGGGGTAGAACTTCCCAGCTGAGTGCTTCCAACGTGTTGCGAACTGGTTTTGCGGTATGTGATGGAGCATTGTCATGAAGAAAAATGACTTTGTGTTGCCTCTTTCGGTATTCTGGCCTTTTTTCAAGCAGCGAAGGGTTCAGATCGGTCAATTGTTGTTGGTAACGTTTAATATTAACAGTTTCCCTAGGTTTAACAGCTCATAATAGACCACGCCCCTCTGGTCCCACCAAACACAGAGCATCGTCTTTCTGCCAAAGCGATTCGGTCTTGCGGTCGATCTGGATGGTGCGCCCATGATTTTTTGCGTTTGAGATTCTCAAAATAAATCCACTTTTCATCTCCTGTGACTATACGATGCAAAAACGGCTTCCTTTTGTACCGAGCGAGCAAACTGTCACACGTGTTTTTGCGCTTTTCCATTTGCCTGTCGTTCACCTCATGTGGTACCCATCTACCGGCTTCTGAATCTTTCCCATCTCTCGTAGCCAGTTGGCAACAGCTTGTTGACTAACGCCCAATTGCTCGGCAAGTTGTTTTTGTGTTTGCAAATCATCTTCCTCCAACAATCCGCATTTCATACTTGTACACCTGGTACATATGTTCTCTGGCCAGGTTATAGGACATATTTTATTACGTTAGGTAAAATAAGGAATAAGCAATGACCGATAATAGTGAATCAAGTCGGTAAAAGTTTGCCACTTGTAGCGAAGAATATAATATATATAAAACGCAACATCTCTCTGTCCGTCTGTCAGTCCGTTAGTGCCCTTATGACTTGAAAACCACTTATCCGATTTACATGTTTTTTTTTTTTTTAATTCATACATTTGTTCTCTGCCCAAGTTATGTTCATACATGTGTTGTCTGGCCAGGTTATATATAATAATAATAATAATCTATATAATATATATAAAACGCAACGTCATTTGTCTGTCTGTCCGTTAGTGTGCTTATCATTCGAGAATCACCTATACGATTTACGTGTTTTTTTTTAAATTCTTAACTTAATATTTATCAAAAAAATCTTCAATACCAGGTGTACAAGTATGAAATGCGGATTTTTTTTTTCTAAAAAAACATGATAAATTCGGAAGAATGATAAAAAGTGCTTTATGGTCAATTGTTGTTGGTAACGTGTAGTATTAACCGTTTCCCCAGGTTTTAATAGCTCACAATAGACCACGCCTCTCTAGTCCCACCAAACACAGGGCATCGTCTTTCTGCCAAAGCGATTTGGTCTTGCGGTCGATGTGGATGGTGCTTCTGGGTCTACCCATGATTTTTTGCGCTTGAAATTCTCAAAATAAATCCACTTTTCATCCCCTGTAACTGTACAATGCAAAAACGACTTCCTTTTGTACCGAGCGAGCAAAATGTCACACGTGTTTTTGCGGTTTTCCATTTGCCTGTCGTTCATCTTATGTGGTACCCATCTACCGGTCTTCTGAATCTTTCCCATCCCTCGTAGCCGATTGGAAACATCTTGTTGACTAACGCCCAATTGTTCGGCGAGTTGTTTTTGTGTTTGCGAATCATCTTCGTCCAACAATGCTTGCAATTCCACATCTTCGTATTTTTTTGGCGGTTTTCCACGTTCCTTGTCTGCAACATCGAAGTCACTACTTTTAAAACGCCAAAAACCATCGTTCACACGTATCTTGCGATGGAGCATGTTCACCATAAGCTTCTCGAAGTAATCGGTATGATTCAACAGCAGTTTTCTTCAAATGAAAACAAAAAATTAATGCTGTTCGCGAATGCTCTTTGTTCGGTATAAATTTCAACTTATTGAACACAACAACACAACACTATGCACACACTTTTCCAATTTATTACTTGTGACTCTTGTTGATGACATAACAAAATGGCGCAGTGTCAAATCTTTATAGCACAAACTGCATTGGTGCACCATCTGTTGTCTGAAATCCGCATTTCATACTTGTACACCTGGTATATATAAAAGCAACGGCTCTCTGTCTGTCTGTTAGTGCGCTTAGCACTCAAGAACACCTTATCCGATTTACGTGTTGTTTTATAAAACACATATGTTCTCTGGCCAGATTATAAGACATATTTTATTACGTTAGGTAACATAAGGAAGAAACAGTGACGATAATAGTGAATCGGCGGGCACGGCTAGTGTATTTAAAAATTTAAAAAGGTATCGAGCTCATTTGTAACATACTGTTTAATAAAAACGTCCAGTTTTTGTAATTTGCTTTAAGCTATGTTTTGTAAGAAATATTGTTGTATTATTTCGGAAGTTACATTTTTTTTAAATGAGAAAATATCTGACAGATATCAAGCTACAGTTCCTAAATATGAGTCATATATAATAGATCTTAAGTCGTGTTGAATAATTGAATGATGTCAATAATAAGCAATTTCCGAATAAGCTCTCTCTCAACATGTTTACATTGTAAGCATCAACTCTACCATCACACTCATTTAAACATTGAAAAAGATTAAAGAGAGAAATAGAGAGAAAAAGGAGTGTAAAGTGATTTGAAAGCAAAGAAAAGTCGTCAGTCCTTTAGGAAATTGAGTTACAAACTAGGTCAACCGGACCGAACGTCTAGTTTTCATTACTCTGTACCATTAACGAGAAAATTTACGGTTTTGCTTTGCTTGCTGTGCTGCTTACTTGGAAACTGAAATGTTACACAGTTACAATTTAATATTTCCATATTAAAAAAGGGTGAGTAATATGCTGGAATTACAGTTTAACTGAGCGAAAAACATTGTAATTAAAAATGGAATTTTGTCGCTAAACAACGAAACAACGTGCAGTAGGTGATTAAAGTTGGAAATTTTGTTTCTGTCAAAATTACCTTAGTTGAAAGCAATATTTTTCCATAAATATTCTACTTATATGCGGAAGGAGTTGTTCATCTGTATATTTTCTACCATTAATATTGTAGAGTTTACTACAACTATTATTATTAGACTTAGAAAGATATCCTATTGCCTTGCCCATTCTCTCTTGTTACGTATGACAGTTTGACAATATAAACTCATCCTAATCTCCTTCATCCACCATATTCAATAAAATCAAAACTATATTATATTGAAATTTTGGATGGTTGTAGCTTCTACTTGATGGAAATTCATTATAAATATATAATAAAAGACTGTTTTTAGTCAATTTCCACTGGTTTATTTAAATTGCGATGACGCGTTTCGCTGTCGATGCAGCTTCTTCAGATCTACATTTTACACTGTCAAGTTAGGTTTAATATTCACAATTTTATATAATTTCGTAATTATAATATTACACATAATTAAATTATATTGGTAGTATTGGGAAATCCACACAGATTTGGAGTTATTAGAATAAATTCAATAATGGTGAATTGCTTAAATCTACCTGGTCGTTGAGTAAGGTACCTGTAGTCCTTAATCGATTTATTTGCATTGTCTCTAAAAGGTTTAGTTTTAAACCTTTTTGTTGGGTGTGTAAAATTTTGAAATTCTTGTGAAATGTGTGATTTTCTGTTAAAAGATGATTAGCATATGTTGAATTAGATTTTCTATGGATGAAACTTTTTTCGTGTTCTGTAATTCTTTGTCTAAATGTACGTCCAGTTTGTCCGATGTATGTTTTAGGACATGACCCACATGTTAATTGATAAACCCCCGATTTATTGTCTTTATTGATTTGTGGTTTTTAAATCAATAAAGACAATAAATCGGGGGTTTATCAATTAACATGTGGGTCATGTCCTAAAACATACAGTCCCTGGCCAAATTATTAGACGCACTGTATTTTTTTTAGTAATTTTATGTTTTTTTAAGAGTTTTTATGCAATAATGGTATATTTAAACTACAATATTATTGATTTTTATTTAAAAGAATTGTTGTAGACTACATATTTGTATTTATTTTTTAACATATGGCAACACTGTGTTGACAAAGTGATACATGAACGTAAATAAGTACAAACCTGTATCAGTCGCGATCGGAATCGAGTCAGGTACGGACGTGTTTCTGTGGCTTTATGGACTGTGATTGTTTGTTTAACAGTTTTATACTACTCAGTTATTAGTTTATTTTGTATGCAGTGTTTTAAAAAAGTAATTGGACTATTTTCATTATGGGTAGAAAAGACGATCTTTCACCACGTAAAAAAGCTGAAGTGAAGGCCCTTGTGATTGCGAAAACATTTACAAACCGAGAAATATCACGAAGATTGGAGGTTTGTGAAGCTAGTGTACGACGCATAAAAAAGAAAATTGAGTCAGGAAAGGAATTAAGCCCGAAAAGAAAGAAAAGATGCGGTAGAAAACCAATTTTCACTCCACGGTCAGAGAGATGTTTGAAGAAAATTTGTGTAGAAAACAGATTTGCTACCACAAAGGTAATAAAATCACAACTCCAGGATGCTAGCGTAAATGCTTCTGAGCGCACTGTTCGAAGAAAATTGAACGAATTAGATTTTAAGGCCTGTCGCCCCGCCAGGAAGCCCAAGTTAACAGCTGTAATGAAAGCAAAGCGCCTGAAGTGGGCCAAACAATGGCAAGACAAAGATGTGGACTTCTGGAGATCGGTAAGATACAGCAATTTAATCAATAATTGATACATTATTATCATTTTTCAGTTAAATAAAGCAAATAAACATGGAAGTTTATATATTTTTCCTATTTTTCGACAGGTCTGCTTCAGTGACGAAAGCACATTCGAAATTTTGCAGAATAAAGCTCAGTATGTGCGTCGTCGTCATGGAGAAAAGTTTCATCCTGATTGTGTCGTCCCGACGATTAAACATCGCACCAAAGTGATGATTTGGTCAGTCATCAGCGGCAAGGGCACTGGACGTCTGTACGTCGTCAAAGGAATAATGAGGCAAGATCAGTACAAAGAAGTATTACAAAATCGGTTGATTCCGCAGCTCAGAGAATGGTTTCCAAATGGGGAACCATTCACTTTCATGCAAGATGGAGTTCCCTGCCACACTGCTCGGTCTGTTAAAGCTTTTTTTTGGCAAAAAAAATATCCCTCTGTTGGATTGGCCGGGTAATAGCCCATTGAAAATGTGTAGGAGCTGATGAAAAGAGAAGTGGCTAAAGATGTGATTACCAACAAAACCCAGCTCCTAGAAAAGATTATTCATGTGTGGAATCATCATCCTCAAATGCAGGAGACAGTACAATCTTGCATTGATAGCATGCCGCGCAGAATTAAAGCTTTGATAGCGGCCACAGGTGGCTCAACTAAATATTGACTTTTACTAACATTAATTTCACTTTTCTTTAAAACTTAATAAACTTATGCTTTTCTAAATTAATGCTGTTTTATTTAGGTCAAATAAATAGGTAATTGATTGGATAATATAAAAATAAAAAACAAATCAATTTAAAATAATAAAACGGTACAATATCACTCGGTAATTAATATTTTACATGAAATCTTGCAGTGCGTCTAATAATTTGGCCAGGGACTGTACATCGGACAAACTGGTCGTACATTTAGACAAAGAATTACAGAACACGAAAAAAGTTTCATCCATAGAAAATCTAATTCAACATATGCTAATCATCTTTTAACAGAAAATCACACATTTAACAAGAATTTCAAAATTTTACACACCCAACAAAAAGGTTTAAAACTAAACCTTTTAGAGACAATGCAAATAAATCGATTAAGGACTACAGGTACCTTACTCAACGACCAGGTAGATTTAAGCAATTCACCATTATTGAATTTATTCTAATAACTCCAAATCTGTGTGGATTTCCCAATACTATCAATGTAATTTAATTATGTGTAATATTATAATTAAGAAATTATATATTA